>OX030962.1:4983119-5243119 GCA_943735955.1 Piscicola geometra
GCGAATTCCTGAGTCGCTCCATCTCCTTTCTGAACCTTCCCTCCTTCACGGAAAACCCGCCAAATTCACTGATGGCCGATCCAGGCTCAGCGCCCACATCTTCGCTGAACACCCGACCGAACAGATCGAGGCAAACACGCCATCTGCCCAGGTAAGTGTCGACTGAAGGCGTGATGGGGAAGAGGCTGGTAGCGGTGCTGACCGGGTGTTTCCCGATCGCTCCCGCTGGTGGTGGTGTTATTGCCGGTGGTGGCGTGTTGTTGTTGCTCGCGAGGCTGCTAGAAGGCTGTGGTCTGTATGCAGGTGGATGTGGTGGATTGAGTGAAATCTGAGTATATTCATGCATATATCATAGCATGGAAAGATGTGAACAGATAGCATAATTTACACACTACTACCCACCTCCTTTAATCAACCACCTACTATTCCTCAAATTTTCCCACCTGCCATTCACAATTCACACCCGATACCCCATTCACCATGCACACCCCATTCACCATGCACACCCCATTCACCATGCACACCCCATTCACCATGCACACCCCATTCACCTTGCACACCCCATTCACCATGCACACCCCATTCACCATGCACACCCCATTCACCTTGCATTGGCGAGCCAGTGAGGGTGTGTGGTCTCGACGACTACAGTGTTGGAGACGTTTTCAGCATTAGAGGCGAGTTCAAACGTCGCCAAGGATGAGGAGGAAGAAGTGAAGGATGAAGGAGGAGGAGGAGGAGGAGGAGGTGGAAACGTTGATCTCTTGGCTGCGATGAAACTGCTGTGATTGTAGTGGTGGAATGCTGAGTGGTGAGATTGTGAAGAAGGGATGAAGAGGGGGTGAAGAGGGGGTGAAGAGGGGGTGAAGAGGGGGTGAAGAGAAGGTGAAGAAGGGGTGAAGAGGGGGTGAAGAGGGGGTGATGAGAGGGTGAAGAGGGGGTGATGAGGGGGTGAAGAGGGGGTGATGAGGGGGTGATGAGAGGGTGATGAGGGGGTGACAGGACCCTAAAGAGAGATAATATATAGAAGATAAATTCTGAGAGAAGGTCCATAGAATGTGAGTGCATAGAATTTTGGTTTAAAAAATGAATTAAATGGGATGAAATGGGAAGTGTGGGTGGCATGTGGGGTGCATATAAAGGTGGAAAATCCCCACCTTTTGGAAGTGTCAGGCAAGAAGGAGGAGACAGGCAGGTAGTTGGAGGAGGAGGAGGGTGGAGGAGAGAAGAATGCGGTAGATGGGGCAGCAGCAGTGGCAGCAGAAGAGGTGGTGGTGTTGTTCTTGGAGGGGTTGGTCAGGTCAAGACCGATGTCTTGGTGGTCGCTGAGAGCGGTGACGAGGTGTCGAGGGTCACCAAAAAGAGAGGTGGTGGAGGAGGAAGGCAAGAAGAGGTGGTTGTTGTCGTAGTAGGTGGCGTGTTGCTGGTAGTTGGAGGAGGTGTGTCCCACGTGCATGATGACGCTCGCCTGTTGCTGCTGTTGTTGCTGCTGTTGCTGCTGTTGTTGCTGCTGTTGTTGCTGCTGCTGTTGTTGCTGCTGTTGTTGCTGCTGTTGTTGCATGGAGAGGAGTGGAAAGGATTGAACTGACGAGGTAGTTCTGCTGCTTGAGGTTGTGGTGGAGGGATGGGTGGATGAGAGGTCGATGAGTGGAATGTTACTCCTGCTGGTGGAGGGAGGAGGGTAGGTGAAGAGGGAGGATGGGGGAGGGGGTGGATGGAGGGAGGGGTAGCGGTTGAAGGAGGTGGTGGGAGTGGCTTCATCAGGCTGGTTGCTGGGTTGGGAGAAGGGGCTGGATGTGGGAGGAGCCAGTGAGAGAGATGATGAAGTGGTGAGGGGAGTGGTGGAGGAGACCATGGTGGTAGTAGAAGGAAGGGTCACAATCACCGTGGCGCCTAAAGACTGGCCATTGGAAACCGACGGGTAGATCGCATGCGCTGGAGGTGCTGATAATGATGATGAGGAAGATTGCTGCAGCTGTTGAGGAGTGAAGGCGTGAGAACGGAGTGGATGATAGGTGGAGTAGGGGGAGAGGGCTGCTGCATTGTAGTAGCGGTACTTGGAGGAAGAAGGTGGAGGTGGAGGAAGAGGAGGAGGAGGGAGGGAGGGCAGGTAAGGCATGAATGAACGCTGCGTGAGAGAGAGATGGATGGGAGGATAGTCGAGCGATTGCTGTTGCTGGCTGGGAGGATGGGTGGGCAGGTGCGGAGGCAGACTGAGCACCTGTCGAGGGATGCCGAAGAGGTCTTCCTTGCGCGAAAAGGGATGCAGCAGGTGAGGCTGTTCTGCCAGAGGAAGGGCCTCGTGCAGCGGCGTCTGGAAGGGGTCAGGGGGCGCACAACCCAGGAAGATGGTCGAGTCAGTGCGCTTGAAGAACGAATGCTTCCTTCCGGCCTTCGACTCGTCATGGCCGGCAGCCTCGACAGCACTGCGCTGGTGCTTGAAGGGCTCGTAGAAGATGTACTCCTCGGTGCTTTCGTCGCCAGCGTCGAACCACGGCATGTTCTCCTGGCCCTCGGCCACCTTGCAGTAGCAGATGAAGGCGTCCAGGACGTATGCGATGTGCTTGAGACTGGCGACGTCGGTGCTCGGCAGACCGTCGTGGTGTTCGCTGCTGTGCGCCCGCATCAGTGATAGCGCGTATGTCAGGAAGTCGCGACGAGCCCTGTTGGCGTCGACGACTGTCGAAGTGGTCGTCGTGGTGGTGGCTGTGGAAGCCTTGGTGGCGAGTGGTGGTCGGTTGAGCATGATGTTTTGAAGCTGTGGCTGCAGAAGATCATCTCTCGCAGAGTTGGTCCTTAGAGTTGCAAGTTGAGTTCATGTACGGGTGTTCGAATAAACACTACACATATGTTATACATACATTACACATAAACTGTATTGTATTGTATTTTATTGTATTGTATTGTATCACTAACCGACTGATGGAGGCGGCAGAAGAGCTATTCAGAGTACTACTGTTGCTACTGTTGTTAGCGGCAGCACTAACAGCATTGTTGTTGTTGTTATTGTTGCTTCTATTGTTCGATGCATTGCGATGTTGCACGGAAGACAAAGAGCCAGACAAAGGACCTGTGAGTGCTGAACCAAACCTGCGTGGTGAAGAAAAGAGTACGAGGATGACAAGAAGGATAAAGAGGAAGGAGGGCAGAAAAAAAAATAGAAAAAAAAAAGCAAAAGAGAAGAAAATCTGACGGTGGAAGAGAAAGACCCAACAAACATCATCCACCACAACAACGCACCCTCAACCAACCACAACCACCCACCGACCCACCTCAATTGCGCTTCAGTGGCGTCCATGACAGACGTCAGCCACTCCCACGTGCTCCTCAAGCGTGCCTCCACGTACACGTGCAGTTCTGACGCTTCACACGTCCTTAACGACCTGGCGCTCGAGCCGCTTGAAGAGAGCAGTTCCGAAATCTGGAGGCGTTGTTACAGATAAATAAATGATTTGGGTTTGAAATAATTTGATGAAAAAGTAAACAAAGTCTCTGCCATTTCATCACCACTCTTTTAAAATAGCACAATTACTATATGAACTACCAGCCCACCACCAACTACCAGCCCACCCCCAACTACCAGCCCACCACCAACTACCAGCTCACCAACTACCAGCCCACCAACTACCAGCCCACCACCAACCACCAACCATCACCAACCATCAACCCCCAACTACCAGCCCACCAACTACCAGCCCACCCCCAACTACCAGCCCACCACCAACCACCACCAACCACCACCAACTACCACCAACCACCACCAACCACCACCAACCACCCCCAACTACCAGCCCACCCCCAACTACCAGCCCACCCCCAACTACCAGCCCACCAACCACCACCAACCACCACCAACCACCCCCAACCACCCCCAACCACCACCAACCACCACCAACCACCACCAACCACCCCCAACTACCAGCCCACCCCCAACTACCAGCCCACCAACCACCACCAACCACCCCCAACCACCCCCAACTACCAGCCCACCCCCAACTACCAGCCCACCATCAACCACCCCCAACCACCACCAACCACCACCAACCACCCACCCCCAACCACCAACCACCACCAACCACCCCCAACCACCACCAACCACCACCAACCACCCCCAACCACCACCAACCACCACCAACCACCACCCCCAACCACCAACCACCACCAACCACCACCAACTACCACCAACCACCACCAACCACCACCAACCACCCCCACTGACCATGCGGACGACGGTGGCGAAGGAGCGGGCTAGCTGACTGGCAGTGGTGAGCATCGAGAGGGTGGTGTCCTGGTTCGTCGAGAGTGAGATCGCCAAGCTAGGATTGACTGAGCGACGAAGGATGGATGGATCGATGTAGACGATGCCGCTTGAGGCTGGGATGGGGAATGGTGGATGGGTGGTGGTGTGTGGGAAAGATGAATTGGGTGGGGGTGTGATGGCATATGGGCGGTGGTGTGGTGGAGAAGAAATAAATGTTTGGGCTTGTGGACGCAAGACAGCAGGAGTGAAAGAGTGATAGATCAAATGAAAAGTAAGGGACATCCGATAACTAAAAAGAAATAAATCATTCTAAGTGTCATGGGAGATCAAATGAGGAGCAAATCGGCACCAGCAGCAGCAGCAGCGGTGGCTGAAGAGAGGACACCACGTGATGCCGCAGTGGGAAGGTCTCGTGACCTGACCGCCCACTGCATCGAGCTGAGTGGCTGCGAGAGTTGCTGTGGCGCTGTGGCATGTTGCGTTGAGCCTGTGCCTGCTGTGGTAATGGTAGTGGCTTTGGTGCTGGTGGTGATGATGGTGGTGTTGGTGGTAACGTTCTCTACAGGCTATATATAAAAACGACAATTATTATTCATTATTATTATTATTTGTACTAGTATTATTATGAGTTAATACTCCCACAACAACAATAAATCCAAGCAATCAACCAACCACAACCACAATCGAACCACAACCACAACCACAACTACAGCCACCCACCAGTGTTGGCACCCCTCCTCTCAAGACTCTCATCCACGAGGCCGTCAACGTCGCCATCATTATCAGCACTGTCACCCGCCTTGCTGTCGTCGTCCTGACTGGACGAGTCGGCAGACTCTTCCTCTTCGTCGCTGAAGTATGGGAGACTACCCACGCCTGTGTGATGTGTGGTGATGATGATGATGGTGGTGGTGGTGGTGATGATGATGGTGGTGGTGGTGGTGGTGGTGATGATGGTGAAGATAATGATGATGGTGAAAATAATGATGATGGTGAAGATAATGATGATGGTGAAGATGATGATGATTGTGAAGATAATGATGATAGTGAAGATGATGATGATTGTGAAGATTATGATGATGGTGAAGATAATGATGATTGTGAAGATAATGATGATGGTGATCATGACCAAGGTAGTAATAAATATAATGATAATGGTGATGTTGGAATGATAGGCAGGGGGTTCAAAAGCAACAGAGGCAACGAACCAGCATCTGATCCCGCAGTGGCAGCTGTGATGGCGCTCCTTTGAACGCTGGCGTTGTCGGCTTGTGACCTGTCAGGCAATGGTGCTGGTGCCTCAGCTATTTGGTCCTATCTTTTTATACCACAAGAAACGACCATAACATAGTCGGGGATTGCCAACCTGCTCTCAACCCCTTCAGCGCCGCTATCTACTTGAATTCATCACTCCCACACCACAACCACTTCATCACAACAACCTCACAAGCACACCGAACCACACCCCTCCACCACAGGGCACACCGAACCACACCCTCCACCACAAGCACACCGAACCACACCCCTCCACCACAAGCACACCGAACCACACCCCTCCACCACAAGCACACCGAACCACACCCCTCCACCACAAGCACACCGAACCACACCCCTCCACCACAAGCACACCAAACCACACCCCTCCACCACAAGCACACCGAACCACACCCCTCCACCACAAGCACCTCACATACCTCCACCACAAGCACCTCACACCCCTCCACCACAAGCACCTCACACCCCTCCACCACAAGCACCTCACACCCCTCCACCACAAGCACCTCACATACCTCCACCACAAGCACCTCACACCCCTCCACCACAAGCACCTCACACCCCTGCACCACAAGCACCTCACATACCTCCACCACAAGCACCTCACAAGCCTCACCTGGTGCTCTCGTCAGAGTCCGAATCAGAGGCGTTCATCATATCCAACTCCATGTCACTCTCGACGGCTCCGTAGTGTTCCGAGTGCTCGCTGTGGTGGTCGTCGTGCTCGCTGTGCCTGTCCATCACGTCCTCGCTGTCCAGCACCTCCATCTGTGTCCGAGTGTGTTTATGTGTGTGTGTGTGTGTGTGTGTGTGTGTGTGTGTGTGTGTGTGTGTGTGTGTGTGTGTGTGTGTGTGTTTGTGTGTGTGTGGTGGTTGTGGTGGTGTGCGTGAAAAGAGAGTTAGGGAT
Organism: Piscicola geometra; assembly: GCA_943735955.1. Taxonomy (NCBI): domain Eukaryota; kingdom Metazoa; phylum Annelida; class Clitellata; order Hirudinida; family Piscicolidae; genus Piscicola; species Piscicola geometra. The sequence continues at coordinate 4,989,563 of OX030962.1, forward strand.
GTGATGAAAAAACACTGCATCCACCTCATTGTCTGCCGACACCAACTCCTCCTCCACATTACTCTCCCTCCTCTCCTGAGCAGTCTGACCGCCTCCACCAGCCCCTCCCCCCTCCCTCACTCCCTCTCCCGCTCTGTACGCATCGGTCGACAAGAGGTGTACGTTGTGCGCTTCAGGCGTGTACAATGGGAGAGGGTCGATCGTGAACAACTCTTCACTCCCCTGACGAATGAAATAAAGTTCAAATAATTTTTTAATGTTTTAAAAGTGCGTATTTTCAACCATTTAACCGATGATTGGGATCCATTCCTTCAAACTTAGATTTATTCAACCCACGCCATCCCTCCAAACCGTTATCCTACATCTTCAACCATATGCTAAATTCATTTGAAATCATCAATTCAAAACAATTGACTGGATCCCTTCAAATCCCCTCCAACCCCCCTCAAACCACCAAAACCACCCCAACCCCTCAACCACCTGCACAGCATCACTGGACGAGGCAACCAGGGAGAAGGGGGCAGTGGGCCTGGCCACCCCCATGACGACGGGGCTGATAAGGGCGTCTGCGATCTCGGTGAGTTCCTCTACAGCAGTGGGCAGGAGCGAGTGAAAGGCCCTCTTGCAACGGAAGAGCGGTGAGGTCGAAAGCGAACTGCTGCTGTGATGTGTGGAATGGGGGTGGGTTCTGAAGTGAGGCATTACAATTACATTTTATTGCAAGGCCACCACCCACCATCTCCACTCAAACAACAACAACCAACCATCTCCACTCAAACCACAACAACAACCAACCATCTCCACTCAAACCACAACAACAACCAACCATCTCCACTCAAACCACAACAACAAAAACCAACCATCTCCACTCAAACCACAACAACCCAGCCATGATCCTCACCAACATCCAACCACACATCACCAACTATTCCTTATCACCAGCCAACCATCACTAAAATCCAACGGCCTATCCCCCTCTATTCCCCCATCATCATCTTTTCTTCATCACCCCCTTCCCTATCCACCAAATCCAATCTCCCTTCCCCCACCTCATCCCCATCTCCCCAATCCACCCATTCTGCCCACCACCACCTCGCCAACCTCTTCCCAATCCACCCATTCTCCCCACAACCACCTCATCCCCATCTCCCCAATCCACCCATTCTGCCACCACCACCTCATCCCCATCTCCCCAATCCACCCATTCTGCCACAACCACCTCACCAACCTCTCCCCAATCCACCCATTCTGCCACCACCGCCTCACCAACCTCTCCCCAATCCACCCATTCTGCCACCACCACCTCACCAACCTCTCCCCAATCCACCCATTCTGCCACCACCACCTCACCAACCTCTCCCCAATCCACCCATTCTGCCACCACCACCTCACCAACCTCTCCCCAATCCACCCATTCTGCCACCACCACCTCACCAACCTCTCCCCAATCCACCCATTCTGCCACCACCACCTCACCAACCTCTCCCCAATCCACCCATTCTGCCACCACCACCTCGCCAACCTCTCCCCAATCCACCCATTCTGCCATCACCACCTCGCCAACCTCTCCCCAATCCACCCATTCTGCCACCACCACCTCACCAACCTCTCCCCAATCCACCCATTCTGCCACCACCACCTCACCAACCTCTCCCCAATCCACTCATTCTGCCACCACCACCTCGCCAACCTCTTCTTCTTGCTGCTCGCTTGAGGCGTCATCTCGGCCGATATGACGACGAAGATGCGCGCCACTGACCTCATCAAACGCCTCGCCACCTGCCGAATGCAGTGGTAATTACTGGTGTGATTGTAAATAAAATGGAAAATTGATGAGTTAATGAATTACTAATAGGATTTTTTTTAATTGGGAGATTAATGAGTTAATGCATTCGCTGATGATTTTGATTTAATTGAATGATAAATGGGTTAACATCTAATGATTAATTGAACGATAAATGGGTTAAAATCTAATAATTAATTGATCAATTAAAAAGCATCTCACAATAGAAGCCTCCTTCCTCCTCATCTCATCATGGCCGTGGTGCATCTCCCTGTTCAGAGTCGCCAGCAGAATCTCCAGCATCTGATGTGTGTGGTAATGCGTAATTTCCAGCTTAAATAATCATTAGCTTTTCAAATAGCAATTAATTTTTTAGCTTAATAATCTGTTGAGTGCTAATTAAGTAAAATTAATTAATTAATTAATAAGTTCTAATGACTTATTCCTTTTCCGACATACTTACCACTGAAAATACCATAAAACAACCACCCCAGTTGCAGTACAAGCCCTTCCACCACCCCCACCACAACCAACATCACCTCAGTGGTACACTTGACGATGAGACAGTGCACAAACTTGTCGACCATACTCACGCCTGATTGGCTCGCCATGTACACCTGGTCTTCGTACATGCTGGTGCTGGAGACGGTGATGATGGAGACGGTGATGACGGTGATGATGGAGACGGTGATGATGGAGACGGTGATGATGGTGATGATGATGATGGTGATGATGGAGACGGTGATGATGGTGACGGTGATGATGGAGACGGTGATGATGGTGATGATGGAGACGGTGATGATGGAGACGGTGATGATGGAGACGGTGATGATGGAGACGGTGATGATGGAGACGGTGATGATGGAGACGGTGATGATGGAGACGGTGATGATGGAGACGGTGATGATGGTGATGATGATGATGGAGACGGTGATGATGGTGATGATGATGATGGAGACGGTGATGATGGTGATGATGATGATGGTGATGATGATGATGGGGATGCTTTTGACAGAGGTAAAATAGTTACACCACGACCATACAACAATCACCCCTCCCCAATCGCTCCCAACAACCCAAAAAACCAACCCTTCCTCCATCTCCCACCAACAACCCCCACTTACCAAGCCACCACTAACAACCCACAATCCATTAACAAATAACCAAGTACCTCCCCCCCCACTCTTCCAACAACCCCCCCACCTCCCTCCCTGAAACAAACAACCCACCCCATGGTCGTCTCCTTAGCACCGGTGAGTAGCATGGACTTGACAGCAGTCCAGTCATTCAAGATGGTCTCCAGTGCCTTCCTGCTGAACTTGGGAGGCTCCAGGTTGTGCTCTGGCATCTGAGGCTCTGTGGGGGGGTTGGTTGGTGTGTGTGTGTTTTGTGGAGGGGGGGTTGGTTGGTGTGTGTGTTTAGCGGGGGGGGGGGTTAGAATGTGTGTGTTTTGTGGGTGGGGGGTTAGGGTGTGTGTGTTTTGTGGGGGGGGGGGTTGGGGTGTGTGTTTGTTTTGTGGGGGGAGGGGTTGGGGTGTGTGTGTTTAGTGGGGGGGGGGGGTTGGGGTGTGTGTGTTTTGTGGGGGGGGGGGGGTTGCGGTGTGTGTGTTTTGTGGAGGGGGGGGGGGGTTGGTTGGTGTGTGTGTGTGTTTTGTGGGGGGGGGGGTTGGGGTGTGTGTGTTTTGTGGGGGGAGGGTTGGGTGTGTTTTGTGGGGGAAAGGGGGGTTGGAGTGTGTTTTGTGGGGGGGGGGGTGGGTGTGTGGGGAAGGTAGGTCTTTTGTGGAAGTAGGGGTAGGATGTGGTGGGTGTGATGGGTTTGTGTGTTGGGTGAAAGTTGTGTAGTGGGATTTGCGTGAGTAAATAGCGTGTGTGGAGATTTGTAGAGAAGTGTGTGGCGACGTGGGTGAGTGTTGTGAATGATAGGTCAGTAGGGAGTTGCAGGGAGGTTGCAAGAATGGAACACCAGGATAAAGGGTACAAGGAAGTGCACTACCGCAGAGACATACCCAGGTCTGAGGAGATGATCTTGCGTGGGCACGTGATGTTGGATCGAACCTGCAGAGTGGGAATACGTATGTAACAATGTTACGGTGTTACAATTAAAAAATGTAACCCTGTAACAACGTAACAATGTGAGATTGTAACAATGTAACATTTTAACAATGTAACATCCATGTCTATAACTTAAACAATAGGATATCTAGAGCAGTGGTTCTTAAACTTCTTGAAGCAACGGGCCACTTGGCAATTCTAAGTCTTCACGGCCCACTTACACCAAACATTAAAACGGGAAATCAATATCTATTTAAAATTATAAATTAATGCAGTAATAGTCATCATTAATGAGACGTGTGAGTTTTAGTTTAAGAACGAACGAGGAAACTGTTCAGAGGTCAGTCGGAGTGGTTCGCAAGACACCAAGGACATTCAAGGCATTTTAGTGTCCTTCGAGAGAATCTCAATTGACGTCTGCAGTTCAGGATGTTCAAGACGCCACTGATCCGAAATGCACACATTTCCAAACACAGCTTTTAAAGCCTTATCATTTTAAAATCCCATTAGTTTATCCTCAAGTTTTGACCCGTCATGGCTGCTGCAGCACCTGTGCATGCATCCTTACATTTGCTGCCATCAATGCTCTTCGTAATGAAATAACCGATTCAGAACTGTCTAAATGCCAGCACTCGTCGTCTCCTGAAGAAACTCCAGGCAAGACATCACGTCGTCAATAATGTCACTATTAGCTTCAAATCGAACGTAACCAAGAAAAGCTCTTTTGGAAAAATCTCTGGATTCGTCAAGCGGAGTTGCAAAACACGATGACTCCTTTACTTTTGCAATAAGCTGCTTTTCAATTTTTTCACATATTTCATCAATTATTTTAGCAACAAATAGAAAATAAAAAAATTTAATTAGCGTAAAAAATATATTTTACAAAAAACATTTCGCCACCCACTGAAGAGAAACTTAAGAAAGCTTGGTCTAGAGCATGGCGCAAGGACGGTTTGATGAAGCTTTCATCATGATGCTACAATACAATACAACGACGAGTATTATTAACGTGGCGTAAACCCGGACGGGCTTCAAGGCCACTTGGTTATGGAAAATTTGATAATAATATTAATTATAGATGAATAAATGGAAAGTATAGGAAAAGTAAGGTATTGAAATTTAACAATAAAATCATTTATATATGTATATACATACATATACACATATATAAAAACATATATATATATATATATATATATATATATATATATATATATATATATATATATATATATATATATATATATATATATATATATATATATATATATATATATATATATATATATATATATATATATATATATATATATATATATATATATATATATATATATATAAAAGAATGAAATTGGGAAGCAAGAAATTGATTAATGAAAAATGAGCAGTAAATTTGTAAGTTATTGTTATCGGTCGAACAAGTACGTTTTCAGGGAAAATGTTGATAATGATGTTGTTGTTGATGATGATGTTGTTGATGATGATGTTGTTGATGTTGTTGTTGATGATGATGTTGTTGATGATGATGTTGTTGATGTTGTTGTTGATGATGATGTTGTTGATGATGATGTTGTTAATGATGATGTTGTTGATGTTGTTGTTGATGATGTTGTTGTTGATGATGATGTTGTTGATGTTGTTGATGATGTTGTTGTTGATGATGATGTTGTTAATGATGATGTTGTCGATGATGATGATGTTGATGATGATGATGTTGATGATGATGTTGTTGATGATGTTGTTGTTGATGTTGTTGTTGATGATGTTGTTGATGATGATCTTGTTAATGATGATGTTGTTGATGATGATGTTGTTAATGATGATGTTGTTGATGATGATGTTGATGATGATGATGTTGTACATGATGATGTTGATGATGATGATGTTGTACATGATGATGTTGTACATGATGATGTTGTACATGATGATGTTGATGATGATGATGTTGTACATGGTGATGTTGTACATGATGATGTTGATGATGATGATGTTGTACATGATGATGTTGATGATGATGATGTTGATGATGATGTTGTTGATGATGTTGTTGTTGATGTTGTTGTTGATGATGTTGTTGATGATGATCTTGTTAATGATGATGTTGTTGATGATGATGTTGTTAATGATGATGTTGTTGATGATGATGTTGATGATGATGATGTTGTACATGATGATGTTGATGATGATGATGTTGTACATGATGATGTTGTACATGATGATGTTGTACATGATGATGTTGATGATGATGATGTTGTACATGGTGATGTTGTACATGATGATGTTGATGATGATGATGTTGTACATGATGATGTTGATGATGATGATGTTGTACATGATGATGTTGTACATGATGATGTTGATGATGATGATGTTGATGATGATGATGTTGTACATGATGATGTTGTACATGATGATGTTGATGATGATGATGTTGTACATGATGATGTTGTTGATGATGATGTTGTTGATGATGATGTTGTACATGATGATGTTGATGATGATGATGTTGTACATGATGATGTTGTACATGATGATGTTGATGATGATGATGTTGATGATGATGATGTTGATGATGATGATGTTGTACATGATGATGTTGTACATGATGATGTTGATGATGATGATGTTGTACATGATGATGTTGATGATGATGATGTTGTACATGATGATGTTGTTGATGATGATACCTCACCTTCGACGGCCTGAATTGTCGTTGTTCAGCTATCTGCCTGCCCACCGTCTGCAGCAGGAACATCAGTATGTTCTCGCCCCTGTTGTTGTTGTTGTTGTTTTTGTTGATGTTGTTGTTTGGGTGGTTGTTGTTAGGGTTGTGAATGTGGTTTTTGTGGTGGTTTTTGTCGTGGTAATGGTGGTGATTGTAGAGACGGTGGTGACCTGGAGTTTGGTAATTTGACGAGGTCTGTGTCTTCCAACAGCTGGTTGAGGAGGCTGAGTCTGATGGATGGATGAATGGATGGATGGATGAATGGATAGATGAATGGATGGATTAATGGTTGGATGAATGGATGGATGGATGCATGCATAGATGAGTATAAAAATAACAATAATCATCTTGATTATCATTGCGATCATCACCAACGTCATCATCATCGTCATCAGGAGTACCTGGCAGCTTGGTTACCGGCGACGAGTGATCGGCACTTGCACTTCTCCCAGCAGTCGCAATAGGCGGTCGGAGAGGTCTTCTTGAGTCTGCGTATGGTGGTGATGATGATGGTGATTATGGTGGTGGTGATGATGATGGTGATGATGGTGGTGATGGTGATGATGGTGGTGATGATTATGGTAGTGGTGATGATGATAGTGAAGATGATGATTTTTCAAAATCTCGCACAAGAAAATGTGAGTGAAAGTCAGAAAAAAAACACTCTCAATAGAATGATGCCCTTATTATTATAACATACATATTTTTATTCTTTTTACGCAATTAATATTATAAATATAAAAAATTATTTTTATGGACTCATCATTATTGATATGAATGTTATTATAATTGTTTTATTTTTATCCTTTTTAGGAAGTGATTCTTCTTACTTGCAGTCGTGTCCCTTGTGACACACCCTGGCACACTCGGTGCAACAGCACAACGAACCCACCAGCCCACACGTCCTACACTCGAAGATGTCCTGCGTAGTGATGATGATGATGATGATGATGAAGAGGGTGATGATGATGATGATGATGATGATGATGATGATGATGATGATGATGAGGATGATGAGGGTGATGATGATGAGGGTGACGATGATGAGGGTGATGATGATGATGATGATGATGAGGGTGATGATGATGAGGGTGACGATGATGAGGGTGATGATGAGGGTGATGATGATAATGAGGGTGATGATGATGAGGGTGACGATGATGAGGGTGATGATGAGGGTGATGATGATAATGAGGGTGATGATGATGAGGGTGATGATGATGATAATAACTAAGATGATTTGATGCAGCAGCAAAATTGACAACACACACACAAAACAGTAACAAAGCCAACCCACCCCAACACAACAAAGCCAACCAACCCCAACACAACAAAAAAAGCCAACCAACCACAACACAACAAACAAAGCCAACCAACCCCAACACAACAAAGCCAACCAACCACAACAAAAAAAAGCCAACCACCCCCAAAGCACCAGATCATCCAGCACCTGGTTTATATGCTCATCTCCGGTCCACGTGAACGAGCACATGTCGTTGCAGGACAGGAGATGAATGGGCGAATTATCGAGACTGCAGTTGGCCGGGTAAAGCATCGACATGAGCAGCTCCCGCTCCACCCAGCCGTCCTTGGTGGCGATGCGCTTGCACGTGTCGAAGAGGTAGAGGCCAGCTGGGTACGCCCTGCTGCAGAGCGACTGCATGAAGGGCGTCAAGCCTTCGGTGCTCCTGTGCGTTGTGCTTGCTTAGTTAGTTAGAGCATAAATTAACGTAATGTAATGCACTAAAAAATGAAATGAGATACAATACAAAATCTATAGATACAATGAAAAAATACAGCAGAATACAATGAAATAATATTAAATAAAATAGAAATAAAATATAATACAATGATACACGATAATGATACACGATATAGTACACGATATAGTACACGATATAGTACACGATATAGTACACGATATAGTACACGATACAGTACACGATATAGTACACGATATAGTACACGATATAGTACACGATATAGTACACGATATAGTACACGATATAGTACACGATATAGTACACGATATAGTACACGATATAGTACACGATATAGTACACGATATAGTACACGATATAGTACACGATATAGTACACGATATAGTACACGATATAGTACACGATATAGTACACGATATAGTACACGATATAGTACACGATATAGTACACGATATAGTACACGATATAGTACACGAGGACCCACTTGGCGTTGAGCAGCTCGAGCAGATGCACCTGCAGCAGTGGCGACTCACACAACAACTTCAAGATGCACACGGCATTATTACGCGTTTCCTTTTCCTCGTTCCTGATTGGCTTGTGGCTCGGACCAATCAGGAAGGAGGGAAGGTTGGTCGGGTTGTTGTTGGAGGTAAGGTTGTTGTTGTTGCCTGCGCGTGATGGGAGGTTCAGGAGACCGCCCCCTGGTGAGTGGTCAGGAAACAAGTTCTATCCATTTCCATGATCAAATTAAAATGAAAACAAGCACATGAACAAGCACAGAAAGACCCTCACAAAAAAATGAAAACAAACATACAAACAACCACTCAAAAAAAGCATTTAAAAAATTCAACAAGCACTAATCAATCATACAAAAGAATGATAACAAGCATAAGAGCAAACGCCAGCCTCGAGCCACCACAGCACGAACCACTGGTAGCCGCATCGTCAGACGCACTCCAGTTGTAGGCAAAGGCATCTTCCTTCTCTTCATTAACAGCAGCAGACGTGGCCAGTCTAGACGACGAGGTGGGTGCTGATGATGATGACGCACCCCCACTCACCATGGCCCTGAGGCCGCGGGAGGAGGAGGGGGTGAGATGGAAGGGGTCCCGATGGAAGGGGTCCCGATGCAGCGTCTGGAACGTCGCCTCAGCGCCCCCGTCCATGCAGTGGTTGCCGTTGTTGTTGCTGTGGCCGCTACTCGAGAAGTGGTGGTGGTTGTGGCTTTGCTGCATGTCTGTAGCACAAGCGAAGAAGAAAGTTGTTATTACTATTATTATCATTATTCTAATTTTATTTTTCATTATTATTTTTCTCCTATTATTATTATTATTATTTTTCATGCAACATAGTCGGTTCAATCAACCATCATCATCATCAGCACCCACCGCAGTCGGTCTCCTTGTTGGAGAGGGGAGCGCACATGGCGACGCACGTGTGGATGATGTTGCGGTTGCCATCGCAACGCTCCTCCAGCAGTGATGCTATCAACTTCTCCCTCTCTTGAGCGTCTGTCGTTATGTTGAGGTTTCCTCATCATCATCATCAAAAACATCATCGTCGTCATCATAATATTCATCAATATCATCACAATCTTCAGTCATAATCCTCATCATCCTTATCATCACCATCGCCATCACCACCACCATCATCATCATCACCATCATCATCGCCATCATCGCCACAAACACCATCACCACCACCATCATCATCATCATCGTCATCACCAGCATCCTCATCATCATCATCAGCACTACATACTTTCCTTGTTCTCGATGTCTTGCAGGATGTTTCTGACGGCAGTGATGTCGGAGCGTAAGAGCGCCGGTACTAGCATCTGTGCCTGATGGGTGGTTGGTGGTGATGATGATGATGGTGGTGGTGATGATGATGATGGTGGTGGTGATGGTCATGATGGTGGTAGTGTAAACATTCTTTCCATTATGCAGGTCCATACATTTGGAACTCATTACCTCCTTATTTAACTACTTCCAAATCATTATTTACTTTTCGTAAGAATCTGAAGACATATCTGTTTAATAAATTTGTTTACGAGCGCTCTTGAATTTGAGAAAAGAGCGCTATAGAAACTGATTTGATTGATTGATTGAGTGGGCTGATGATGATGGTGTAGTTTGGTGTGGTGATGTTGTCGTATTTGGGTTTGGTGGTGGTAATGAACTGTGTTGATGTTGGCGTATTGTGAATGTGATGATTATGATGATGGTGAAGTGGCGGGAAAGCACCTGCGAAACGATGGCAACGATGGCGAGTGAGTTCTTGGAGGGGAATGATGATGATGATGATGACGACTGCAGCACGTGGTGGTGCATGGTCAGGCTGCTCAGGGGCGCCATGTCGAACCATAGGGGGTCTCTGTGATATCATCATCAAAACTATCATCATCATCATCAATCATCCTCCTCATCACATCCACTAAAACCTTTACCTCCTTTATCCTTCCACCATCCTCCCCCCATCCCATCATCATTATCAGCACCTAGCCACCTGATGCCAGTAAGACAGTCTTTCATGACGGGATAGAGGGCGCCATTGCCATCCCTGAGCAGGAGTGGACTGGACGTCTGTTGTGGTGGTGGTGGTGCTTGCAGTGGTGGTGGTGGTGGTTGCAGTGGTGGTGGTGGTGCTTGCAGTGGTAGTGGTGGTGGTGGTGGTTGCATAGGTGGTGGTGGTTGCAGTGGTGGTGGTGGTGGTTGCAGTGGTGGTGGTGGTGGTTGCAGTGGTGGTGGTGGTGGTTGCAGTGGTGGTGGTGGTGGTTGCAGTGGTTGCAGCGGTGGTGGTGGTGGTTGCAGTGGTGGTGGTGGTGGTTGCAGTGGTGGTGGTGGTTGCAGTGGTAGTGGTAGCTGAGGCTACTACCCAAGAGTTTATAATGCTTTCAAATGAATGTAAATAAAATTAATTATTTAATATAACAAAGACAATACAATAATCCGTAAATGAGATATCTTAAAAATCTATTGATTTAACTTCAACGCCCCTCATGAAAACCCCTCCCTTTCCGAAAACACAATTCCTGCCCCTCATCGCAGCCACAACCACCCCAGCACGCACATCCTCGCAGTTGTGGATGGAGGGCGGGTGCGTGTTGCGAGCCAGGAAGGAGTGCGGGTCGGTGCTGAAGGTGTACGTGCAGGTGAGTTTGGCATGCTCCATGCTGTAGTGCGTGTACATGAGTTTGCTGCCGTAGCTGAGGATCATGTGGATGCCTGTGGGGGGGGGGGTGGTCGTGATTGGGGTGGTGGTGAGCGCAAGCGGTAGACGGTGAAGAAATGCAAGTGCAAATGGGTGACGATGTTGCTTAGATGTGGAATCGGTTGATGTAACTAAAGAGACATTCTTTGAATATACTTGCAATAGAAACTTCATAAAACTCTACATAAAGTAACTAAGACGACAAACTGGATGGATCGATGGTCATGGTGATGATCTTGTGGCAGTTGTAGTTTCCCGCGTAAGACTCCAGCCAGAGTATCTTCTTGGGCGTCTTCTGCACAAAGTCAGGCATTCGTGGCGGCAAGGAGCCCTTGACCAACTGCAGGTCGTCCTTGCGGAGAATTCTCGACTCTGATAGGAAGTCGTCCTTGCATGGGTTGCTAGGCGTGGTTGTGGCAATGGACGCGGTTGTTAAGGAGATGGCGTCGTTGTTAGCGTTGGAGCAAGTAGGTGGGAGAGTGGTGGTGGTGGAGGAGGGAACGGAGAGTGAGGGTGGTGGAGGGAACTTCACCAGGACGTATGAGCCGTCGACCTGTGCATTGAATGAATGGGTGAGGTGATTGTATACACACACACACACACACACACACACACACACACACACACACACACACACACACACACACACACACACACACACACACACACACACACACACACAAACACACACACACACACACACACACAAACACACACACACACACACATACATACACACACACACACACACACACACACACACACACACACGCATACACGCATACACACACACACACACACACACACACACACACACACACACAAACACACACACACACACACACACAAACCCACCTTTAACACCTTGCCCACAGGAACTGGCTTCGAGTCTTCCACAAAGACTACATCTTCTAGCGCCCACTCCTCCTCATCCCTCTTTTCCGTGTCACTGCTCCATGACGTCAACTGCTTCCGTTTCCTGCCTGTCGGAATAGGCGCCAAAACATTGATCGAAGACTCATTATAATTTAATATGGTGAACTTTTAAATGAATAAATATGGAACAAACAAATAAATATGTAGTAAATAAGTGAATGCATGCAAACGGAACGAACTGAAGCTGATGGGGTTGACGAGGGAAGGTCCTGATTGGTCGGAGCAGGTGGAGGAGGCGGGTGAGGGCGGGGGCGGCATGTCGGGTTTGTAGGTGTCGCTGGCAGGGGGTGGACGGGGCTCGGCGGGCTTGGAGTCTTGCGGGGGTGGAGGGGGGGTGGCTTTTTCTTTGATCTTGAACCTGCACGTTTCGTCTAGGTTCCACGCGGCCTTGAGGAGACTGCCAACCTTGGGCACGCCCCCTGAGATGCTGAAGCCCTGCGCCCCCACGTTGTAGATGGGGCAGCTGGAGAGGCACACCTGGGAGGGGGTGGAAATATGATAGAGGGTGCTGATGACAGTGATGAAGGGAGATGGGATGAACATCATCATCATCATAATAATGAAGGGCAGAAAGGGACGAACCTGAGATCCAACAGTAAAGTCCAGTGACTTGTTGCCAGGGTCTGAAGCCTTCTTGCTAGACCGGCCCCCCCTCGACCTCATCTTCTCCAGACTCTTCTTGCGTTGGCCGAAAGGAGTGATGCCCCTGTGGTGAGGTGAGTGGTTGGGTGAGGAGTTGGATGGGTGGTTTGGTGAGGTGAGTGGTTGGGAGAGGAGTTGGATGGGTGGTTTGGTGAGGTGAGTGGTTGGGTGAGGAGTTGGATGGGTGGTTTGGTGAGGTGAGTGGTTGGGTGAGGAGTTGGATGGGTTTTTTGGTGAGGTGAGTGGTTGGGTGAGGAGTTGGATGGGTGGTTTGGTGAGGTGAGTGGTTGGGTGAGGAGTTGGATGGGTGGTTTGGTGAGGTGAGTGGTTGGGTGAGGAGTTGGATGGGTGGTTTGGTGAGGTGAGTGGTTGGGTGAGGAGTTGGATGGGTGGTTTGGTGAGGTGAGTGGTTGGGTGAGGAGTTGGATGGGTGGTTTGGTGAGGTGAGTGGTTGGGTGAGGAGTTGGATGGGTGGTTTGGTGAGGTGAGTGGTTGGGTGAGGAGTTGGATGGGTGGTTTGGTGAGGTGAGTGGTTGGGTGAGGAGTTGGATGGGTGGTTTGGTGAGGTGAGTGGTTGGGTGAGGAGTTGGATGGGTGGTTTGGTGAGGTGAGTGGTTGGGTGAAGAGTTGGATGGGTGGTTTGGTGAGGTGAGTGGTTGGGTGAAGAGTTGGATGGGTGGTTTGGTGAGGTGAGTGGTTGGGTGAGGAGTTGGATGGGTGGTTTGGTGAGGTGAGTGGTTGGGTGAGGAGTTGGATGGGTGGTTTGGTGAGGTGAGTGGTTGGGTGAGGAGTTGGATGGGTTTTTTGGTGAGATGAGTGGTTGGGTGAGGAGTTGGATGGGTGGTTTGGTGAGGTGAGTGGTTGGGTGAGGAGTTGGATGGGTGGTTTGGTGAGGTGAGTGGTTGGGTGAGGAGTTGGATGGGTTGTTTGGTGAGATGAGTGGTTGGGTGAGGAGTTGGATGGGTGGTTTGGTGAGATGAGTGGTGTGGTTGGGTTGGTGAAAAGAGTATTTATAGGTGGTTGGGTAAAGTGGGTGGTTAAATGAGATGATATAGACTGTGGTTAGATTGGTGGTTGGGTGAGATGGGTTGATGGGTGAAAAAGATGGTTTATGGAATAATTTAAAAACACAGCGATACACCCGCACACAAAGCCCACTGAACACCCTCCCACATGCACTGACCACCAATAGAGGAAGCCAGCATCAGTTCTAGCGCATGTGTACAGACGACACGTGTGCAGGGAGAGCACTTTGTCGTTGTGGAACTCCACAGGCGTGCTGAGCGGCTGGTCGAGTTTCAGACACACCACGCTCAAACTGTCGTCCACCCATGTGGCTACCTGTGGTGTGGTTTGTGCTTGTGGTGGGGTGGTTTGTGGTTGTGGTGGGGTGGTTTGTGTGTGGTTTATGTGGTGTGGTTGAAGTGTAGTGGATATGGTGACAGTGTTGAATCGTATCGTAAAGTGCCGGTTTGTAGTGGAAATAACAAAAATATATATCAATAAATCAACCACCACCATCACCACAGCAACCACCACCATCACCACAGCAACCACCACCATCACCACAGCAACCACCTTGCCAGACTCCGTGACGACTGATGCTCTGACGTTGCAGCAGCTCAAGTGCTCAATCTTCTCACCCAGCAGGTTCAAGGCGATTGTCTTGCTGTGCATTACGCTGGCATTCTGCCAAATGAGATCAATCATCATCATCATCACCACTTATCATTATAACTATGATAATCATAACCGCCGGTCAATAGTAATCATTATCAGCAATCAATGTGTCTTCTAAATAATCTATTTTTCATCAAACAGCCCCTCTGTTCACCCCCATCCTCTATCCAACCCCATCCTCTATTCACCCCCATCCTCTATCCAACCCCATCCTCTGTTCACCCCCATCCTCTATCCATCCCCATCCTCTATTCACCCCCATCCTCTATCCAACCCCATCCTCTGTTCACCCCCATCCTCTATCCAACCCCATCCTCTATCCAACCCCATCCTCTATCCAACACCATTCATCCACCTCATCCTCAACATCATCATCATCTACCCCCCAACCCCCCTACCTCGTGGTTCAAACGGGGTTCAGGCTCACTCCACCTCCACTGGCACAGGTTGCCAGTCACGTCGACTGCCACCAGGTCGCTGTACATCGAGCCGATGTCCGTGAACTTCATCGCATCGCCGTTCTTACGGATGTGTGTTTTGGAAGGTGTACAATTTCAAGTGTTTCATTTACCGTGTGATTTTTTTAGATTTATAAATTTTTGACATGTTTTGATTGTGTTATACATATATATTTTAATGTATCCTTTCTGTCCCATTTGATTGCACATACATCCAATCCCACCATACCTCACCCCATCCCACCATACCTTACCCAATCCACCATACCTCACCCCATCCCACCATACCTTATCCCATCCCACCATACCTCACCCCATCCCACCATACCTCACCCCATCCCACCATACCTTATCCCATCCCACCAAACCTTATCCAATCCCACCATACCTTATCCCATCCCACCATACCTTATCCCATCCCACCATACCTTATCCAATCCCACCATACCTTATCCCATCCCACCATAGCTTATCCCATCCCACCATACCTTATCCCATCCCACCATACCTTATCCCATCCCACCATACCTTATCCCATCCCACCATACCTTATCCCATCCCACCATACCTTATCCCATCCCACCATACCTTATCCAATCCCACCATACCTTATCCCATCCCACCATACCTTATCCCATCCCACCATACCTTATCCCATCCCACTATACCTTATCCCATCTCACCATACCTTATCCCATCCCACCATACCTTATCCCATCCCACCATAGCTTATCCCATCCCACCATACCTTATCCCATCCCACCATACCTTACCCCATCCCACCATACCTTATCTCATCCCACCATACCTCACCTCATCCCACCATACCTTATCCCATCCCACCATACCTTATCCCATCCCACCATACCTTATCCCATCCCACCATACCTTATCCCATCCCACCATACCTTATCCCATCCCACCATAGCTTATCCCATCCCACCATACCTTATCCCATCCCACCATACCTTACCCCATCCCACCATACCTTACCCCATCCCACCATACCTTACCCCATCCCACCATAGCTTATCCCATCCCACCATACCTTATCCCATCCCACCATACCTTATCCCATCCCACCATACCTTACCCCATCCCACCATACCTTACCCCATCCCACCATAGCTTATCCCATCCCACCATACCTTATCCCATCCCACCATACCTTATCCCATCCCACCATACCTTATCCCATCCCACCATACCTTATCCCATCCCACCATACCTTATCCCATCCCACCATACCTTATCCCATCTCACCATACCTTATCCCATCCCACCATACCTTATCCCATCCCACCATACCTTATCCCATCCCACCATACCTTATCCCATCCCACCATACCTTACCCCATCCCACCATACCTTACCCCATCCCACCATAGCTTATCCCATCCCACCATACCTTATCCCATCCCACCATACCTTATCCCATCCCACCATACCTTACCCCATCCCACCATACCTTACCCCATCCCACCATAGCTTATCCCATCCCACCATACCTTATCCCATCCCACCATACCTTATCCCATCCCACCATAGCTTATCCCATCCCACCATACCTTATCCCATCCCACCATACCTTATCCCATCCCACCATACCTTATCCCATCTCACCATACCTTACCCCATCCCACCATAGCTTATCCCATCCCACCATACCTTATCCCATCCCACCATACCTTATCCCATCCCACCATACCTCACCCCATCCCACCATACATTTTTCCATCCCACCATACCTTATCCTTCCAGTAAACCAGCTCTTCACCAAACGCGAAGGGGTTTATAAACTTTTTGTTGCTGTTGCCGTTGTTGCTGTTGTTGCTGTTACTGCTACTGTACTCCTGTTGCAGTACACTCAAGCCATCCACCTTGTCGAGGCGCACACTGGCATCTTCCACCCACCTGCTCCTCTCCCGCACCTGGAAGACGCTGTCTCCGTCGCGGTCTGTTGGCCAGGTCATGGATGAAGGTTGAGAAGGGTGTGGTTGAGGGTTAAGGGTAGATTGAGGGTAGGGTGAGGTGTGGAGGTATGTTGGGAGTGGAAAAGTTATTAAATTTGATTTAGGAAATTAAAAATAAATAAATTTCGTGTTATTCTCATGTAAAAGCATTAACGTATACAACTAATACACTACCAGGCCTGTCAATTGGCCACATTTTAATAGAAATTGTAAGCCAAAACTGCGCACTATATACGGGACACACATACCAGCGGCTCTGGAGCGACTGGCGTTTCGGACTCTCATGGTGGAGTAGCCGAAGACGTCGTCAGTGAACATGGCGTCGCTGTCGATGATGACGCTTGGGTGGTCTGTGTGGATGCCAGCGTCGAGCAGTGACATCAGGTCGTCTGTGTGTGTGTGTGTGTGCGTGGGTGTGTGTGTGTGTGTGTGTGCGTGTGCGTGGGTGTGTGTGTGCGTGTGTGTGTCTGTGTGTGTGTGTGTGTGTGTGTGTGTGAGTGTGTGTGTGTGTCTGTGTGTGTGTCTGTGTGTGTGTGTGTGTGTGTGTGTGTGTGTGTGTGTATGTGTGTGTGTGTGTGTGTGTGTGTGTGTGTGTGTGTGTGTGTGTGTGTGTGTGTGTGTGTGTGTGTGTGTGTGTGTGAAGAGTTGTGAAGGGGGGAATGAGTAGGGATGTGAGTATCTTTTTAAAAAGATAATACGAAAAGTATTAAAAACGTTTACTTGAAAAGAACATGAAAATAATTATGTTTTCTGGTGCATGGGACTTTCACCTGACATGTAGGGGTTGCAGTTGTCGGCGTCATCCTCGCCTTCGATGTCCCTCGTCAGGAGATTGTTCACTGCCAGATTCACGTCCAGGTTCTGGTGCGAAAGATGGATGGGTGCGGAAATGATCATGAATGAACTGGAAAGATTCAGAGATAGGAAAAAGTGTGGCAGGTAGTTATCGTGGTGGTGCAGTATGATGTATTATAAAAATGGATTATGGACGATAGAGTATTCAAGGTGTGAGGGAGGACAAAGAAAAGTTATAATACTGACCGTTCTCTGCAGCTCCCTGATGATGAGGGCCCTGGACTTGCCTTGAAGGACTGACTGGCACTGTGATGATCACATTTCACATAGAAACCTCATAACCCCCGTGAAGATGTCTATTTATAATGCATCTCCACCAATCGTCACATACCCCTAAACACAACACGCACGCACCCTGTTTATGTACTCTTCAGGCACCACAGCAGCAGGAATGATGGGACGTGACCCCACGATGACCCCGGAGCCCCGATGACCCCTGCCCACCGCCCTCACCAGCCTGCCCCTCGGTCGAGCCACACTCATCCTCGCTGTCCTCAGTGACCTGGTGTGATGTCATAATGGTGGTCATGTCGTGGTGGTGGTAGCAGTCATGTTGTGGTTGTGAATTATTTAGACAGCTATTTTAAATTATTCAGATCTTTTCAAGATCCTAATGACAATCATCTATGTCTCTATCTCACAATCCCTCACCACACTTCTATCATCACTATCACAACTACTACTACCATCATCACCACAACCAAAATCAGCATCACCACCACTCACCCGACAGCTTGCTCACTCATTGAGGCGACGTCATCTCCCCTGATGAGGATGAGGGGGTTCTCGGCGATGCGGATGCTCCTGCTCGACGCCCTCGAGTCGCCCTTCAAGCCACCCTCCCTCGAGCTGCTGTTGTCAAGATTGGGGGTTAAAAGAGTGAAGGCGTTAGACTTTAACTTATATTTAATGAGTTTTTAAAAAGTTTAAATATTTTTTTATTTTATGACATATTTTTTCCATTTTTACATATTTTCCCATTTTTACATATTTTCCCATTTTTACATATTTTACCCATTTCCCATTTTATTTTTATTTTATTGCCTATTTTTTTATTTTCACATATTTTTTTTCATTTTAATTTTTTAATTTTAGTTTATAAATTGGTATAGACATTTATATTCATGTTTGACTCACGGCTTATTGTCAGTCTTATTGCTGAAGATCTGATCAGAAGACACCGAATAGTACACCCTGCAGACGCTGCCATCCTGGAGTGGCCATTTTAAATGAGAATTCACAATTTTAAATTAATTTTAAAAAATTAAGTTACTTCAGATAATATTATTTTTAACAATTATAAAAATTATTTTTAATGAGAATACATCTTATTTTAAATAAATTGTTTTTCCAATTAAAATTAATATTATTTTAGCAATAATAATCTTTGAAAAAAGTAGTTATCACTATCATACTGACTTACTTGCAGAAGGAACGCCATGTGGGAGGCACTGATGACCACCTTCGCAATGGCCAACTTGTGCAGGGGGGCAGGCGTCTGCAGGTCATGCTTGTTTATGCGCTCTGAGAGCTCCTTAATTCTGGGAAGAAATTTGTTTGGATATTTCAAATCATACATTTTGATTGACTTAATAAATTTGAAGTTGGTGCTATTTTTCCTCATTCAATTGAAAACATATTTTAATGAGTTTTCAATAACTAATTTCGAAATAAAAATGATAATCATATTTATTCAACATATCTATTTTCTGTAATTTATTTGAGATTTTTTAATAGAACAATGTCTTTGTTACAAAGACGACTATGAATTATTGTTCAAAAATACTTAGCTATTTTATATTTCGGGCACTAAGTTTCTTATTATTTTTCTTCATTTATTCTTTAAATGACGATAAACATTATTTTTTTATATATAGAAAAAAACTGCAAAATGCCTAAGCTATTATATATCAATTTCGAAAAGGTTTTCAAATGCTGAAACACATTGTTTATTTTACAAAAATAATATAATACATACTTTTCATTAAATTGTTCGTCTGAACTGGATAATGGGTGTACGACGAAGTTAATAGAACTCATTTTTATCAAATATTAAATCAAAAGTGAAGCGAATTAAATTAATAGTAAAAACTCTAAATAAGAATAAAGAAACTGTTATTAAAGGGAAAGATAATAATTACACAAACTACGTATTTGAAATAAGACATAATACTAAGAATATATTTTTATAGAAAAGAATGAAAATTTAAAAAAGTTAAAAAAGAAAATTTGTGCAATTTATATTAGAGTTTAGGTTATAAAGGAAATCTACAAAATAAGATAGAAAATTGTAAGATAAAAATTTTAAAATCTGAAAAACAATTTACAAAATATATAATTATTAAAAGAGAACGGTATAAATGATGAAAAGAACACGAGACACGTGATGTGGAAGATTAAACCGCCAGTCAGGATTAAGTGATGGTGGTGTATGGTGTGTGAGGGTGTGTGTTGTGTGTGAGGGAGGTGTGAGGGTGTGTGAGGGTGTTAATAAACAATAGTGTTTGACAGTGTGAGGGTAATTTGATGGGGCTGTAAACGAGGGATAAATTAGTTATTAGGTTAATTAATGGATAAAAAAAAGAGTGGAAAATAGTGACTTTAAATTTTTTTATAATATTTGAAAAACATTATACAATTTTAATAAATTTGTACCACTGCATGAAATTATATTTATAATGGACATTATTACTTACATTATAAATCATTTCAATTGCAGCTTCATTCTGTGTCTTCAGTCCCTTCTTTCGATGCCCACACAACATCATAACCATCTTTTCCTTATCTCGTCTATCCTCAACTTCGTAATTTTGATCTGAATTATTTATTTTTTACGAAGGTTGGTTTTATTTTAATAATTTAATTTTTTATTATGGTTTGTAAAATTATTTTTGTTGTTGTTTATTATCATTCATCGATTCTTCTTCATTTTAATGTTTTCATGCTATAGTGGTAAAGAGGGCAGATGTCGAGGCGTTCATGTTACAGAAATGATAAGAGCCGTCAAGAGGCTGCTGTGTACTTGCTCACAAACACAAAAACAAACGCACATACGTATACAAACATAAAATATAAACACATATACAGAACAGTAAAATCCATCAAATAGGAAATATAAACTCACATAAAACGCACATAAATGCATTTTATATACATGAATACAAACATACAGAGAGAGAGGGAGAGGAAGGACAAACAATTGTAGAAACAATGGCGGAGGTAATAAATATTAAAGGTTAAATATTTGATTGGGAGTTTGGTTTCAGAGCCTTATGATTGCCTACAGATCAGCATTATCATCAGCACCCTATTCATCATATTCATCATCATCGTATTCTTCATCATCATCAGCACCCTATTCATCATATTCATCATCATCGCATTCTTCATCATCATCAGCACCTTCACCCTAATCATCGTCATCAAACCCTCCTATTTCACCAATAAATAGCTAATTTAGTAATTTGCCATTTTTAAATTGATTTTTCGCCTTTTTTATTGTCTTATATTTTATCACTAATCAAAAATTTCCCACAAAATTCCTCACTGCGTCCCCTGCCAGCACCCTACAGCAGCTGTTCTATTCATCAGGCGTTCATTAATTGCTCTAAACAAATATTTCTAATTATAGCTCTACAGATAGAATGAAGATATCAAATACATGCTTTTTGTTGGAGTATTTTATTTTAATCAATCAGTCACTTCTCCTCCATCTATATATTCTTCTTTACCATCATCTTATTTTTATATATCTTGCACTTCTACCCATTTTTTATCTACCTTCTACATCACCCAGCCACCCTCTACACCCAGCCACCCTTCACTAATCCCTGCTAGAGATGCATGTTCACGTGAGTATCTACCACGTGATTGGTGGCCATGGCGACCGATGCGTTCTTAGATGGAGCGGCTACCTTTCAATAATTTTCAAAAAATATATTTTCGTCTTCACTTAAAATGCACCAAATTTTTGCATTTTTGCATTTTTTTCAGTTTCAAATCGTGAGTTAATGAAATTACATCAACATTGATGATTTAATAATATTTTTCAAATATTAAATATTTTCAAATGTAAAAAAGACAGACGATAATAAATGAGAGTGTCAGTAACCTTGAAGACATTTATAATCTTTGAGCGGCGTGTTGTCATGGAGATAAGTGCATGCAAGTGCTGATCATTCCTTCCTAGTCTTCTAAATGTTTGTATATCTCGTGCCATTCAAACAATAACACTCTTTTTGTTATCATTATCAATACCGTTATTATGAATTCATCATCCTCATCATCATCATCATCTTCATCATCATCATCTTCTTCTTCTTCTCCATCATTATCATCGTCATCATCATCATTATCATCATACTCATCATCATCATCATCAACACTACCTCATTTCGTGCCACGACATTTGATGACGTAATAGACTAATTGAAGTGCTAAGCAGCGTCATCATGTTGACTTGACCACCACCATCACCACATCATGTATGTAACACTTTGATAACATTGTAACACCTTTATAACATCGTAACACTTTGATAAGATTGTAACACCTTTATAACATTGTGAGGAGATAACGGATGCACAATGTGTACAAAATGTGCATTACACATTCCGGTTGGCGTTTACAACTCGCTTGTAAACGGTTTTTCGTCTTTGTGTAATTATTCTTGTTTCTATCTGTCTTTCATCCTCAGAGTCCTGGGACTCAGCGGATTGTGGGGTTGTTCATAGCTGAAATGCTGCCACTTCTCGTTGAGAGTTTGTCACGTCCGTGAAGATGATTAAAATGCTTAACTCCAGCAAGAATTCCATCTTTAGGAAGACACCGGGCAGACGAATTGTTAGTTTACATACTTGCTTGAAGCGCTACTCGATCAGATAATATTATAATCGGCAAATAGTTAGGATTAATGTAAGTTTTCATTTTTAACCTAATTAAAAATAATAATTAGGATGTCAATTAACTAGATTAACTATAAATATAGTGATGTGCCGTATAATTCAACTGAATAACGCATAAAAAAACTAATGTGTTGGTTAAAAGATTAACGGATAAAGAAATTAACTATTTTCTTAACTGTGCTCACTTTTGCTACCATCTCTATGATCATCATCAACACCCCTGAAGTGGATTGTCATTGAGAATAATGAGTTGAAAGCTTTGAGTGCAACGCTTCGACTGTTCTCAGAGGACAGCAGGGTTCCCATTACTACTACTACCACCACAACTACTACTACTACTACTACTACTACTACTACTACTACTACTACTACTACTACTACTACTACTACTACTACTACTACTACTACTACTACTACTACTACTACTACTACTACTACTACTACTACTACTACTACTACTACTACTACTACTACTACTACTACTACTACTACTACTACTACTACTACTACTACTACTACTACTACTACTACTACTACTACTACTACTACTACTACTACTACTACTACTACTACTACTACTACTACTACTACTACTACTACTACTACTACTACTACTACTACTACTACTACTACTACTACTACTACTACTACTACTACTACTACTACTACTACTACTACTACTACTACTACTACTACTACTACTACTACTACTACTACTACTACTACTACACACCTTTTTTGAATGTTCATTTGTGTAGTTATTGCTCTTTCTATTCTTATAGTGTGTTCTTTTTAAGTATTGTATGTATTTATATATGTGTGTGTTTATAAAAAGCTTTTTGGTCCACACTAGAGGTCGGACCGGGTACCCGATCTGACCGGGTACCCGCGGGACTCCCGCGGGAACGGGAATGAAAATTAATTTCGGGACGGGAAAAGTCGGGAACCGGGAATAGGTTTCCGGGACGAGAACGGGAACGGGAATCAACATTCAAATCGGGAACGGGAAAAGATGGGAAAGGGAATCAACTTTTAAATCGGGAACGGGAAAAACAGGAATAACAGTTATTGGGATTGAATTCTTTAACAATGATTTTTCAGCAAACTTCTAAGTATGGAAATCTTTATTTCATCGATACTCCGTACTTAAAATAAGTATTAAATGCAATAGAAATGTATAACGAAGCCACCATTGCCAATGTCAAAATCTCCAACACTACATTTGAAGTTGTTATGGTGAGTCCAAATATTAGGAAGATTAGAACAACTGGGTGATGATGAAAACTTGTCAGATGAAATCAAAATGGTCAGTTATATTATTTTCATTTTATAAATTAATACTTTGAATTTGAATGATTAATTTTCAACTGATTGCTCAGTTGATCATTTCGACGAAAGAAAAGATGCCATTGATCTTATTCCTATGACAGCATGTCTGTTGCATCCCCAGTATGAAAGAATAATAGAAAAAAGTTTAGGATAGAAAAGAAATAAATACCAAGACTTTCATTAGAGAAAATTTAATTCTATTTTGTACAGCCAGACCAAGCTGCAGTGCCGTTGAGAAAAAAAAGATGGTTATTTAGACCTATTATGTTTGTTTTTATAACGTAAAAATTATAATAAAATTATTATACTAACAAATAATACGAATGATTTTATATTTGCAGTTGTGGAGAATAAGAATGTTGTCAAAAAGCATATTTTTAACATTATTGAAGAATTAATAATAATGAACGAAGAAAGTTGAAGATTATAAAGATGTTTTATTTTATTTGAGTAAAATGCGCAATTTTAAAATACTACAAGAAGTAGCCAAAATTTTGTTTAGTATATCTGCAAGTTCTATTCCCTGTGAACGGAATTTTTCAATATGTGGTCGTTTAACTTCATACCCAAAATCATCTCATTTGAAAGCTGAAACTCTTAACGGTTTAACCTGTGTGAAAAGCAATAAAGACTTGATTGAAATACTCAAAATCAATGACTAACTTTCATTTCGATAAATATTTGAAATTTAAATAGTGTTTTTTTTTATTTGATTAAAAGAAATATTTTCTGACTTTCAAATAATAAATTTGAAGAAATGTTAGAACTAGAAAGTTTGGGACCAGTGAAAACGGCAGCGAAAATGAATAAAAATCAAAAAGTTCAAAAAGTTTCGGGAACGGGTCGGGACCGGGAATCGAGTTGCGGGAACGGGACGGGACGGGAATCAAAATTCTGATGTTCCATCGGGAACGGGACGGAACAAAACACATTTCGGGAACGGGACGGGAATCAAAATTCTGATGTCCCATCGGGAACGGGACGGGACGGGAAATCAAATTTCGGGAACGGGACGGGACCGGGAATAAAAAAGCGTCCATGTCCGACCTCTAGTCCACACACACTCACTTTTTAATCTTAGACAATCAACACCTAATAAACGTTCTTTTCTATTTCAACCCTCTTAACTACATAACCAATAATCTCCCTCAAAACACCATCCCAAGCAAACACACAAACACACATGTGCATCGAGACACATGTGTGTTCATGTGTTCGATAACGCCTCACTCGTCACACCCACTGAACCCTGTCTGCGTTTATAAACAAGTGGTAACGATCAGGCGTAATTGCTAGGCATGTCTAGATAAAAAAATAAAGAGACAGAGAAGGAGATAGCGTTAGAAGACAGAGAGAGAGATAGGAGGAGACAAAAAACGAAGAGGTAGAGAGAGACAAATAGATAGACAAAGATAAAAAACAGACAGATAGAGAAACAGACAGAGAGAGACAAATGGATAGACATTTAGAGAAACAGACAGATAAAGAAAAAGACAGATAGAGAAACAGACAGATAGAGAAGAAGACAGATAGAAAAACAGACAGATAGAGAAACAGACAGATAGAGAAAAAGACAGATAGAAAAACAGACAGATAGAGAAACAGACAGATAGAGAAACAGACAGATAGAGAAACAGACAGATAGAGAAACAGACAGATAGAGAAACAGACAGATGGAGAGACAGACAGGTGGAGACAGATAGAAAGAGAGAGAGTGCTGATAACAAAGACAAGAGGCTGTGATATCTTGAAGGGGCACCGATGACTACAATGCTCCGATATATGCACTGCTGACAGTTGTTGTTGTTGTTGATGGTGGTGGTGGTGACGTTGTTGTTGTTGTTTCTACTCTTTTTGTTGTTTTTAAAGGTTTTTGTTGTTTTTAAAAGTTTTTGTTGTTTTTATATACGCTTTTGGGTTTTATTGTTGTTGTGAATGTTGATAAGGCAGTGTTTTTGTTGCTTTAGGGGAGAACAATTATGTTTTTTTCTTCTTTTTTTATGATTGTGTGTTGATGGTTGTCAGTGAGAAAATAATTACGAAGTAATTAAACTAAGTATGCCTACAAACTGGCGTTATTGCGATAAGGGGTTTTCATCTTAAAATAGTACTAATCACCAGACCCACACCCATAACCACCACATAACTACCAGTAATACCACTACTACTACTACTACTACTACTACTACTACTACTACTACTACTACTACTACTACTACTACTACTACTACTACTACTACTACTACTACTACTACTACTACTACTACTACTACTACTACTACTACTACTACTACTACTACTACTACTACTACTACTACTACTACTACTACTACTACTACTACTACTACTACTACTACTACTACTACTACTACTACTACTACTACTACTACTACTACTACTACTACTACTACTACTACTACTACTACTACTACTACTACTACTACTACTACTACTACTACTACTACAAACACTACTACTACCACTAATAATACCACACCCACACTATTACTACCACTAATAATACGACACCCACAGCACTACTAACATTTATACTACTACTACAACCACCACTACTACTACTACTACTACTACTACTACTACTACTACTACTACTACTACTACTACTACTACTACTACTACTACTACTACTACTACTACTCTTACTACCACTACTACTACATATTTTGACGGACAACCTTCTTCAGAGGCTGGTGGCTTCAATCGCATCGTTAGAACAATTAAGGTCACTCTAAAGCTAATTAAAAAACATACTTTTCTTCTTTTGTACTTGTTGTTGCTGTTGTTACTTTTTGTTGCTATGTTGTTGCTGTTGTTATTTTTTGTTGCTGTGGTTACTTTTTGCTGCTATTTTGGTGTTGTTGTTGTTAATCTTTTTGCTTCTAATGTTCCTTTTGGTAATTATAATCCTGTTGTTTTTGTTGTTGTTGCACGTCTTCAAAAAAAATTTTCTTTACGTTTTTTGTCCTATATAAAAGTTGGAATTTTTTCCAAGAATCAGTAATTTCAATTATAAATGTCTAATGAATTCTCCTTTGCATGAACATATGCACACATGCACACATAGAACCACGCACGCACACACGCATACTAGCACGCACACACTGCCACCCCTCGAAGCGAGCACACACAGACACACAAAAACACACACAATCACACATTCACGAGCAAATAGATGCCCCTAGTCAAGTATTCTTTCTTTTGATCTCCGCATCAACCACAAAAACTAAATTCCTCATCATCACCATAAGCATCATCATCACCATCATCATCACCATCACCATCATCATCACCATCATCATCACCCTCATCATCACCCTCATCATCACCATCATCATCCTCACCCTCCTCAAGTATTATCCTTCTCTTCACCACACCCCTCACCACCACCACCACTCTATTAACCCTCCATATTCAATCATTGTCTCCATTCATAGTATGAATTTTTCTAGCGTGAAATATTTCTATTTTCCATTTTCCCTTTCATCCATCCTTCACACTTCACTTCACTTTTAATCAGTCTACAACAATTTATCTTGATTATTTCATTTAGACATTCTTCTATATATTATGTCGCCCACAATACATCGCATTGTATAACATTGCATTGCCTACTACTGCTTTTCATACCATCCAGTTTCTTCCCCCATCCATTTTTTTCATCCATTGAAACCAGGCACATGCTTTCAATCCAACAATTAAAAAGATTTTATTGACCATAAAGTGAAATTAATTACATTTGTTTATTTTTTAATATAAAATTATTTTCTATATCTTTAGCTGTTCATTAAAATACATTTAAAATTAAAAACTAAATTAATTATTCGCTTCGTCACTTCCCGATGGTTCGGTGCATTCATTTGTCACTTCTGTGTGACTCTTTTTCATTCACAGGTCTTGAGGGCCTGGGGTTACACCTCACTAATTAAACTATTGATGAGTGTATTCTACAATGGCTGTACACTAAATCTTTATACACTCCTCTTGCCCCCCTTACAGCAACATCACCAACAACATCACCTTGACTGCAGCAACACTCACAAAAACTAGTCGTCTGTTATGTGCCTCAGAAAAGACATTGGCAAAGTTCAGGTCTCTCAGATAAAAAAGATGATGATGATGAAAAAAGATGATGATGATGAAAATAATGATGAGGATAAAAAATAATGATGATGATGAAAATAATGATGATGAGAATGAAAGGGATGATGAGGGGGAAGAGAAAGACGATGGAGTAAATGATGATGATGATTATGATGAAGAGGAGGAGGAAGAAGAAAAGCGCCTCGATGTCACATGACGTCAGAAAGAGCGCAATAAAATGCTCGTTAATCATGCATTCGATGAGGCCTCTTCAGGTCACTGTGGAGAGAAGCAAGTGGCTGGACTGCTTGGTAGCACTAAGCCCCTGACCTCATTACTGCACAACTACCACAACTACTACTACAACTGTTGCCAGTATCACAACTACCACAACTACTACTACAATTGTTGTCATTACCACAACTACCACTACAACTACTATTGCCAGTATCACAACTACCACAACTACTACTACAATTGTTGTCATTACCACAACTACCACTACAACTACTATGGCCAGTATCTACTTCAGCTAATACGCATATTCTACTCATCCTGCTAGCCCTACTATTAGTACTGCTACTGCTACCACTGCCTCTCCTACTGTTGCCATTATTACAACTACTACACCCATAATACTACTACTACTAGTAGTATTGTTACTACTTCATTACGACCTATGCTATTACTACAACTATTACTCTTACTAACACAACTACTACTACCACTTCTATATTATCTTCTATATTTACAACTTTAAAAACTCATTCATCATTCTATTCACATTTTCAATAAGGTGTTAACGCTGAAGAAGGCGTGGTCTTTTTCAAATGCATCCAATCAAAAAATTTCTTCAAAATTTTCACCCAATGAAATCTTCCCGAGCTTTTTTATAATAGAAAACTTTTCACCAACCGCATGTCAATCACCCTATTCAAACTAATTACTATAAATTAAGGCTCTATTGCAAACACACACGTCTGTAACAAGCTCCATTGACAGCATTAACACTGCCCGAGCCAAAGACGAGTCTTAATACCACCTCCACAACACGCGCATACAGCGACATTGACAGCAAAACCCCGCCAAGGTTTTGAGCCTACACACGATGCAGTTGCTTTGAAGGAGATGGAATGCCTGTGTGCTTGGGAGTGAATGTGGAAGACCCCCGGACTCTGACCATCTCCAGGTTAGATGCCATTTTATTTTAATTTAATTTAAGACATTTCAATTTTTAAATTTTCATGTGACTATTTTCAAATAACTTGAGTTGATAAATTTTCGCATTTTTAAAAGTAGTTTCGTTCAGTAGAAAAGGTGCGATGATGTGGAAGCGAGTCAAAGTGACCATTTTGAGGTTGAACCATTTTATTCAATTTAGCTGAGTTACTACAACTCCAACAACAACAACTCCAACAACAACACTTCCTACAACAACACTTCTTACAACAACAACTCCAACAACAACAACTCCAACAACAACAACTCCAACAACAACAACTCCAACAACAACAACTCCAACAACAACAACTCCAACAACAACAACTCCAACAACAACAACTCCAACAACAACAACTCCAACAACAACAACTCCAACAACAACAACTCCAACAACAACAACTCCAACAACAAAAACTCCAACAACAACAACTCCAACAACAACACTTCCTACAACAACAACTCCAACAACAACAACTCCAACAACAACAACTCCAACAACAGCATCTCTAGAAACTTCCAACAAAAATATTTGATACTTAAGACCAACATCAAATCAATAAGCCCCCTTCTAACAGCAACACCTTTGCAGTCTTTCAGCATTATTATTCTTTAGAGGCGTCAATAACTCCACACGTTGCCATCGATTATGCAATCACAACTCCTTCATGTTGTAACACTCGCAGTAACATTTGAGAGCTGTTACACATCCCACCTTCATTCGTCCTCCCTTTCTATCAATGCAACACCACGAATTTGCAGTTTAATGAGATTTAAATTAATTGATATTGAAAATAATTTTTGAAATTGGAATTAACAGTTTGAAACTGCATCTTTTATATTATTTATTTTTCTTCTGCAGGCTAGAGTCATCCTTCAACGACCCACAATAGAAACAACCCTTTAATAAAAATTCAACAAAACCTTCAACAAAATCTTCAACAACTCCTTGAACTAACACTTCAACAAATACTAACACTTCAACAACCACTTTTAAAAATAATTTAAAAGAAAAGTCACGCAAGCAAAGACCCAAGCAAGCGAATCACCAACTGATTAAGCAGTCAGCAATGCAAGAAATTTAATGACCAATTAACAGGCTATTAAAGCAGCTCCATTTCACATCATTTTTTCATAAATTTAGCATTCGTTCAACAACTTTCATATTCCATTCAAGCCTTCTCCAATTTTCGACATCTTTTTCTTCTTCTTCTCATCACACCTCGTCCATCTTTTTCCTGCATCTCCCCCCTCTGTAGATGACTTCAATCGCCCACACCACCACCTCGAACGCTCTCTTAGCCAGTGAGTTCACTTGGATTATTCCATTTTGATCTTTTTGTGTCTGCAAAATATGTTTGAAGTTGTTTCAAACCCACCCTCCTTGCCTGAGAGCACCACCACAAACCACTATATGTCTTCACTAAAAACCCTTTCAAAGAACCATTGAAAACTTTTTAAAAACCATAAAACCCCTTCAAAGAACCATTGAAAACTTTTTACAAACCATAAAACCCTTTCAAACTCCCACAAAGCTTTCCAAACCACCACAAACACCTCGAAAGAGCTTCGAATTACTGATGAGGCTTCCTCGTTTGTTTGCATTACATTCTCTTAATGCCTTGTTCTTCACAACTACAATCGTTTCAGTGAATCATCACTCATCCATTTTTCAACCAATCTCTCATTCCTATATTTCTCCAATCAATCATCAACTAATTCATTCATCAAATCATTCATCTGCCATCCTTCAACCCACCCACTCACTCCTTCATCTCTTCATTACTGACGGTTAATGGCACAATGTAGCTTCAAAAAAGTGTAGAAGACTACAAAAAGTTAGATTTATTTCTATCTACCCACCTCATTCAAAAATGTTAATTTATCTCCATCTACCTACTTCATTCATCCCTCCATCTCAGCAACCAGGTTTATGCATTGCAACCAGTTGAACACCAACAAAAGCAAGAGAAATTAGCCCTCCTCAAACGGTGTCTAAAAGAGAAACTCAATGAAATGCGCTGGAAACTCTGAAAACAACCAAGACACTTTTATTATGTAATAACTTGAAATTTAAGACTTATATCCTATAAGTTATAGGCTATAAGTTATAGGCTATAAGTTATAGGCTATAAGTTATAGGCTATAAGTTATAGGCTATAAGTTATAGGCTATAAGTTATAGGCTATAAGTTATAGGCTATAAGTTATAGGCCATAAGCTACGTGGTTTTCAAGTTGCAGGCTGTAACTCACGAACCTATAACTCATCGACAAGACAAGAAATGCTTCGCCTAAAGCGGGACATGTGTGTTGAGAGGCACGCTAGTGTGTCCTTTGAATGCTGCCTTGACAGCCTTTCAAACAGTCCACAACCCAGGCATTGTCATTGCTGTTGTTCCTTTTATTTTTTTGTGGTTGTTATTTTGTTTGTTGTAGTTGTTGCTGGGTTTGCATTTGTAGTTGTCTATTGTGTTGCTGAAAAAAATGTTGTTACTGCGTTTAGTTATTGCATTTCTGTTAGAATCCATCTTGACTGATAATACTGGCCTAATAATTGCATGCCTGCCTTCCCGCCATCGGAAGCAGCAGACGATGATGAAGTGTTGAAGGCGCTTGAGGAGAGGTTGCCTCAGCATTGAAAACAAGCAATCAGGCGGAGTGCACCGAGAAGGCGAACAACAAAAATAACAAAAACACTTATGAGTATAATGAGCAGAAGATTAATGAAGTTAAAATTGTTTTTATTATTTTTAATAATAATAATAAAAAGAAAAATGCAAAAAAAAGATGAAAAGTTGGTCACGGTTGGATGGTCGGGTGGGAAGGCTGCGTGGAGTGGTTGCACAGTGCAAACATTCTTGAAGAGTTCTCAAGTGCTGTGGGTTGTATGGTTGATAGTATGGTTGGTTGTATGGCTGGTTGTATGGTTAGCTGTATGATTAGTTGTGTGTTCAGTTGTATGGTTGTTTGTATGCTTGTTTGTATGGCTGGTTGTATGGTTTTTTGTATGGTTTGTTGTGTGGTTGGTTGTGTGGTTGGTTGTATTGTTAGTTTCTATGTTTGGTTGTATGGTTGGTTGTATGGTTGGTTGTATGGTTGGTTGTATGGTTGGTTGTATGGTTGGTTGTATGGCTGGTTGAATGGTTTGTTGTATAATTTTTGTATGCTTGGTTGGTCTGCTAGTGCCGCACAATGCTATAAAAGCAACAAAAACAACAACAACAGCAACAACAACAACAACTACTCAAAGCACCACACACACACTCACATTGACAGGCCCATGGTGGTTGAGTAATTGAAGTCTTCAAATTTGATTAATGAGCCAATAAGTCATCAATTAAAAAATGAATAAATAAATGAACAACAGCAAAAATAAAAATATTTATAAATGTTCACAATAACAGTAAATCCCTTAACAACGATAATTTATAGCAGCAGCGTGGAGACGAAACTATAAAGTACCTTAAACAGGCTACTGCGTGTGAGGTTTGGAGGGGAAACTAGTAAATTAGGAAAATTAAAGTCATGGATTGCAATACTCGTTTGCGTGACGTCTATTTCATATTTGTTTCAACTTTTATCCATCTATAAATAAATCTATCCATCCACCCATCCACCTATGCACCCGTCCATCCAACCATGCTGGCTTATTCAAGGTCTAGATTACAATGTGAAAAAGGATAAATAATAGAAAAAGTAACAATAGAAAGGAATGCATTGGCAACATGGTGATTGGAAACAGCTGATTGACCGCATAAAAGGCAAAATGGCTGTTGGAGGCAGCTTGCTTGTTTGGTGGGCCATTGACGATTGATCGGTTGTTGTCGTTGTTGTTGTTGTTGTTGTTGGTGTGTTTGTTGTGGTTTTCAGTTGTTGTTGTGTTTGTTGTGGTAGTCAGTTGTTGTTGGGTTGTTTTGTTGTAATAATCTTGGCAGTGTACTTAGTGGAATTTCAAAAAGTTGCTTTAAAGTCCCACAACTACACTTCAAACACTGCATTATTTCCGAGACTTTTGTTGCTTCATTCCCACAGACACAAATCTGATTACTAAACCACCACTGCCATTAACACTCCACCACTACAACAACCACCACTACCATTAACACTCCACCACCACAACAACCACAACAACAACCACCACCACTACTACCATTAACACTCCACCACCACAAAAATCCTCCCCCACCACTACCATCACCACCACCACAACGACCACCACCACCACAACAACCACTACCACCACAACGACCACCACCATGACAACAACACCATCACGACCACCACTACCAACACCATCACCACTACCATCACCACTACCATCACGACCACCACGACAACAACACCATCACGACCACCACTACCATCACCACTACCATCAAGACCACCACTACCATCACCACTACCATCACCACTACCATCACGACCACCACAACAACCACCACCACCACAACGACCACCACCACGACAACAACACCATCACGACCACCACTACCATCACCACTACCATCACCACTACCATCACCACTACTATCACCACTACCATCACCACTACCATCACCACTACCATCACCACTACCATCACGACCACCACAACAACCACGACCACCACAACGACCACCACCACGACAACAACACCATCACGACCACCACTACCATCACCACTACCATCACTACTACCATCACCACTACCATCACCACTACCATCACCACTACCATCACGACTACCACAACAACCACCACCACCACAACGACCACCACCACGACAACAACACCATCATGACCACCACTACCATCACCATCACGACCACCACTACCATCACCACTACCATCACCACTACCATCACCACTACCATCACCACTACCATCACCACTACCATCACGACCACCACAACAACCACCACCACCACAACGACCACCACCACGACAACAACACCATCACGACCACCACTACCATCACCATCACGACCACCACTACCATCACCACTACCATCACCACTACCATCACCATCACGACTATCATCCCCACAGCCGCCACCACTATCATCACCACTACCATCACCACTACCATCACCATCACGACTATCATCCCCACAGCCGCCACCACTATCATCATCATCATGACCACCACTATCATCATCATCATGACCACCACTATTATCATCATGATGACAGGACAGGGCTCGAGGAAGCAGAGGAGGGAAAGGACAACCTTCACGAGAACTCAACTCGATGCCCTTGAGACTCTCTTCCAGAAAACAAGGTTGTTGTTGCTATGTTGTTGTTGTTGTTTTTGTTGTTGCTGTGTTGTTGCTATGTTGTATTTGTTGCGGTTGTTTCTGTTGTTGTTGGTGCTGTTTTTGTTTTTGTTGTTGCTGAGGTTACTCGTTATTTCCTATTACATATTTTGTTTCTTCAATGTTTCTACCATCGTGGTTGTTGACATCGTTGTTGTTACTATATTGTTACGATATTGTTACTATCAAGCTGCATAATGCAGCCGTTACAAGGGTAGTCTTGATAGTAGTTGCAGCTGCCACATCGCCCACAGGTACCCTGACATCTTCATGAGGGAGGAAGTCGCTATGAAGATCAGTCTGCCAGAGTCACGTGTTCAGGTGGTTCTGATGATGATGATGGTGGTGGTGGTGATGAGAATGGTGGCGGTGATGGTGATGAGGATGATGATGGTGATGGTGAGGGTAATGAAATGTGGTGCAAAAATCTGAATTTGTCGTGATTATAGTAATGGAAATCTAGCTTATAAATTATAAGTGAAACTTAAAGCTTGCAAAGCCCATCTAGCGATTAAAATTAAAATTGTCAGGTGTGGTTCAAAAATCGTAGAGCAAAATGCTGTCAACAAAAGAAAGCCTCAGAACAACTCAACAAAAACAACAACAAAGACTTTGTTGAGTTTTACAACAACAAAAGTTTTAGCGATAGCAGCGACAAACTCAACACACCACACAAGGATCACGCGCATTCCAAAAACTTCCAAAACAACCACAACAAAAACAACACACATTTCTATAAAAGCATACAACTTCCAGAAGCACCTCCATACAACAACCACAATAACAACAACAATCACAACAACAACAAGATAAGCAACGAACAAAACTCACTTTTGACAGACAATAACATCAAGTACGATAATACTTCCAAAGAACATATAAATATTCTCAAGAACAACAACAACAACAACAACAACAACAACTACACTCAGCAACAAACTCCTGACTCTTCTTTGGAAAGTGAAAAAAAAGTGAAAATCAACGGAAGCCTTTACGACAAAAATTACGTCAGAGCCATCACAGACATGCACACAAACATTCACACAAGCGTGCACACAGACACCCACACAAACATCCACACAGACATCCACACAGTCATTAAGACAGACAAGACTTTAGACAAGGGTGTTGTGGGTGAAGAAGTCAAGGGAAGACATTGGTTGGGAAAACACTTTTCAGGGAAAGCAACTGATCTCAAAAATGGAACCCTCACTCCGCTATCATCATCATCACCCCCACCTCCGGCTTCTTCTTTTCTTCCTCCTTTTTCTCTTTCATCATTCTCCACTTCTTCTTTCTCTCCAAACGCCTTCACCCATCTCAACCACCAGCACGGTCTTTTCCACTGGAACACGTGTGTTAATTCTTCGCCATCATTATCATCACCCTCTCTCCCTCCTTCGTCCTTCTCTCCTTCACCATCTTCTTTATTCATGAATGTTCCGCCATTTTCTCTCACTGGCAACGAGGGCCATCTTCCCATCCACGACTACTACAACTACCACTCGCTCAAACTGAACGACTACCACCAGGAAAAGTCCTACCAGCCCGGCGTCCATTCATTCTACCCCGCTTCCACCTTCTGCCCACCCAATCAATTCTCCTACGTCATCAATAACAACAAAACAACACCCTACCTCAACAGCAACGCCAGCAACAACAACGCACATCCCTGGTTCAATAACAACAACATCAACAACAACAACAATAATAACAACAATAATAACAACAATAACTATGCCGAAGCCATCTTTGCCGGAAATAAACTAAACCACGTGACCCCGTACACCGGAAGCTACGTAGAGAACAGAACTGCCCTGATGATCTCAAACTACGACGAGTACTACAACCAGAACAAGAACAATAAAAACAACAATAACAACAACAATAACAACAACAATAAAAACAACAATATCAACAACAATATCAACAACAACAATCACAACAGCAACAGTAGCAGCATAGAAAAAACCAGCTGGGCTGATGCAAAGTTCCACTCTCTGTGACTTTCTTCAACTCGGCATCGCAAATTTACCAAAAATATTTTTCCTTTTTTCACTCTTCCCCCATCCTTCCATCAGAAATTCTCTTTCTCCATCAGCACCTTCTCTCAACACCATCCTTCTTTCACCATCACCACTCTCTCTCACCATCACCACACTCTCTCACCATCCCCACCACTCTCTCTCACCATCACCACTCTCTCTCACCATCACCACTCTCTCTCCCCGTCACCACTCTCTCTCACCATCACCACTCTCTCTCACCATCACCTCTCTCTCTCACCATCACCACCTCTCTCACCATCACCACTCTCTCTCCCCGTCACCACTCTCTCTCACCATCACCACTCTCTCTCACCATCACCACTCTCTCTCACCATCACCACTCTCTCTCACCATCACCACTCTCTCTCACCATCACCACTCTCTCTCACCATCACCACTCTCATTCACCATTCCCACTCTCTCTCACCATCCCCACTCTCTCTCACCATCACGACTCTCTCTCCGCATCACCACTCTCTCTCACCATCACTTCTCTCTCTCACCATCACCACTCTCTCTCACCATCACCTCTCTCTCTCACCATCACCACTCTCTTTCACCATCACCACTCTCTCTCCGCGTCACCACTCTCTCTCACCATCACCACTCTCTCTCACCGTCACCACTCTCTCTCACCATCACTTCTCTCTCTCACCATCACCTCTCTCTCTCACCATCACCACTCTCTTTCACCATCACCTCTCTCTCTCACCATCACCACTCTCTCTCACCATCACCACTCTCTCTCACCATCACCACTCTCTCTCACCATCACCACTCTCTCTCACCATCACCACTCTCTCTCACCATCACCACTCTCTCTCACCATCACCACTCTCTCTCACCATCACCACTCTCATTCACCATTCCCACTCTCTCTCACCATCACCACTCTCTCTCACCATCACCACTCTCTCTCACCATCCCCACTCTCTCTCACCATCACCACTCTCTCTCACCATCACCACTCTCTCTCACCATCACCACTCTCTCTCACCATCACCACTCTCTCTCACCATCACCACTCTCTCTCACCATCACCACTCTCTCTCACCATCACTTCTCTCTCTCACCATCACCTCTCTCTCTCACCATCACCACTCTCTTTCACCATCACCTCTCTCTCTCACCATCACCACTCTCTTTCACCATCACCACTCTCTCTCACTATCACCACTCTCTCTCCGCATCACCACTCTCTCTCACCGTCACCACTCTCTCTCACCATCCCCACCACTCTCTCTCACCATCACCACTCTCTCTCACCGTCACCACTCTCTCTCCCCGTCACCACTCTCTCTCACCATCACCACTCTCTCTCACCATCACCTCTCTCTCTCACCATCACCACCTCTCTCACCATCACCACTCTCTCTCCCCGTCACCACTCTCTCTCACCATCACCACTCTCTCTCACCATCACCACTCTCTCTCACCATAACCACTGTCTCTCACCATCACCACTCTCTCTCACCATCACCACTCTCATTCACCATTCCCACTCTCTCTCACCATCACCACTCTCTCTCACCATCACCACTCTCTCTCACCATCACCACTCTCTCTCACCATCACCACTCTCATTCACCATTCCCACTCTCTCTCACCATCCCCACTCTCTCTCACCATCACGACTCTCTCTCCGCATCACCACTCTCTCTCACCATCACTTCTCTCTCTCACCATCACCACTCTCTCTCACCATCACCTCTCTCTCTCACCATCACCACTCTCTTTCACCATCACCACTCTCTCTCCGCGTCACCACTCTCTCTCACCATCACCACTCTCTCTCACCGTCACCACTCTCTCTCACCATCACTTCTCTCTCTCACCATCACCTCTCTCTCTCACCATCACCACTCTCTTTCACCATCACCTCTCTCTCTCACCATCACCACTCTCTCTCACCATCACCACTCTCTTTCACCATCACCTCTCTCTCTCACCATCACCACTCTCTCTCACCATCACCACTCTCTCTCACCATCACCACTCTCTCTCACCATCACCACTCTCTCTCACCATCACCACTCTCTCTCACCATCACCACTCTCATTCACCATTCCCACTCTCTCTCACCATCACCACTCTCTCTCACCATCACCACTCTCTCTCACCATCCCCACTCTCTCTCACCATCACCACTCTCTCTCACCATCACCACTCTCTCTCACCATCACCACTCTCTCTCACCATCACCACTCTCTCTCACCATCACCACTCTCTCTCACCATCACCACTCTCTCTCACCATCACTTCTCTCTCTCACCATCACCTCTCTCTCTCACCATCACCACTCTCTTTCACCATCACCTCTCTCTCTCACCATCACCACTCTCTTTCACCATCACCACTCTCTCTCACTATCACCACTCTCTCTCCGCATCACCACTCTCTCTCACCGTCACCACTCTCTCTCACCATCCCCACCACTCTCTCTCACCATCACCACTCTCTCTCACCGTCACCACTCTCTCTCCCCGTCACCACTCTCTCTCACCATCACCACTCTCTCTCACCATCACCTCTCTCTCTCACCATCACCACCTCTCTCACCATCACCACTCTCTCTCCCCGTCACCACTCTCTCTCACCATCACCACTCTCTCTCACCATCACCACTCTCTCTCACCATAACCACTCTCTCTCACCATCACCACTCTCTCTCACCATCACCACTCTCATTCACCATTCCCACTCTCTCTCACCATCACCACTCTCTCTCACTATCACCACTCTCTCTCCGCATCACCACTCTCTCTCACCATCACTTCTCTCTCTCACCATCACCTCTCTCTCTCACCATCACCACTCTCTTTCACCATCACCACTCTCTCTCCGCGTCACCACTCTCTCTCACCATCACCACTCTCTCTCACCGTCACCACCCTCTCTCACCATCACTTCTCTCTCTCACCATCACCTCTCTCTCTCACCATCACCACTCTCTTTCACCATCACCTCTCTCTCTCACCATCACCACTCTCTCTCACCATCACCACTCTCTTTCACCATCACCACCTCTCTCACCATCACTACTCTCTCTCACCATCACCACTCTCTCTCACCATCACCACTCTCTCTCACCATCACCACTCTCTCTCACCATCACCTCTCTCTCTCACCATCACCACTCTCTCTCACCATCACCACTCTCTCTCACCATCACCACTCTCTTTCACCATCACCACTCTCTCTCACCATCACCACTCTCTCTCACCATCACCACTCTCTCTCCGCATCACCACTCTCTCTCACCATTCCCACTCTCTCTCACCATCACCACCTTCTCTCACCATCACCTCTCTCTCTCACTATTCCCACTCTCTCTCACCATCACCACTCTCTCTCACTATCACCACTCTCTCTCACCATCACCTCTCTCTCTCACCATCACCACTCTCTCTCACCATCACCACTCTCTCTCACCATCACCTCTCTCTCTCACCATCACCACTCTCTCTCACCATCACCACCTTCTCTCACCATCACCTCTCTCTCTCACCATTCCCACTCTCTCTCACCATCACCACTCTCTCTCACCATCACCACTCTCTCTCACCATCACCTCTCTCTCTCACCATCACCACTCTCTCTCACCATCACCACTCTCTCTCACCATCACCACTCTCTCTCACCATCACCACTCTCTCTCACCATCACCTCTCTCTCTCACCATCACCACTCTCTCACACCGTCATCATTAAATCTCAACACGACAACCAAACCTCAATGAAACACTGCAGCTGCATGAATTGTACATAGGCGCCTGGGGCAGCAGCTTTAAAGGGTCTCAATTTGTTTCTTACTATGTTTTTGAAATCTCGAACGATGAAAGAAGACTCTTTGAGGGGAAACTTGGTCTATGAGGTGAAATGGAGGCGGGCTGGAATGGACTGGGTAGAGTAATGAAAAACACCCAGAAATTGGGGTGGCTTATTCTGGCTCTAATGACCTTCAATTTCATTCCAATTTTCAGCAATTCATTAACGAATGTCTGATTCGTATTACACAATTATATACCGTTTTTAATTTCGTAATTTAAGTTTAGAATCTATTTGTTTTTTCTAGAAGTCCACAAAACTGGGTAAGGAAAGGCTTTGTTATGTAGTTTCCAGCATTTCCAGCATTATTACAGCTTGTATAATCCCCTATTTGAAGGATGCAATTGTTACTGCCATTGTTATATTTGCACGTAGCAATTGGTGCAGACGGGTTCTGCTGTTGGTTTTGGTTTTGACGTTAATCTTGTTGTCACTGTTGCTGTTTTATTTGTTTGCTGGGTTTTTTTTGTTTATTTCGTTTTCGTTGTTTTTTTTTTGTTGTTGTCATTTTTGCTGTTTTTATGCTTGTTGTTGGAAACGTCAGTCTCAGAGTAGCTTCATTAGATCGCATTCAGGCATTAAGGACTCAAAGAATATGGTCGCATAGGCCTCCATCCAGAGCGACCGAGACATGCTTCGGTGCCTCTCGCTCATGGTGTCATTCAGTTTTGCAGGGTAAAATGAAATTATTTGTACAAAATAAAAGTTAGAATTCACTTTTTTTAAAAACCCACTTGGCTTTACAGTGAATCATTTACTCTGGCGTGAAAATAATTTCCTTGGAAACGTATTTTTAGAGCGATGTTTGGCAGAAGGATGTGGTGGTGGCAGATGAAGACGTCAGCGTGGTGGAGCTTCTCTCGAGACAATCAACTTGGTGGCGTCTGCTAGCCTCGAAAAGACTTCAACTATTTTCTATTTCAAATTAAAAGACTAGCATCAGATAGTCGTAAGATGATGGTCCTGGGTGAGTTCTACCAGCTGCTGCTGCGACGTTCTCTCCAGCTAACTTCGCTTTATCATTTTGGATTCTTAATTTGATTGCTTAAAAAATAATTTAATTTATAAATATTTATTTATCAAAGAATAATTTGTTCATTAAAAAAAATATTTTCTCTACAAGATGTTTTTGTACAGGTGTCTGTTGCTAGTGGGCGTGAGTCCTTAGCAACCGTATAGAAACAAAGGCGGAAGAAATGAACAGTTATGTGAAGGTTAGAAAGATCGGTGAAGGCTCGTTTGGAGTGGTTTACTTGGCTAAAACTACAAAGACTAGAGAAAATGTTGTCCTGAAAGAAATCAACACTGTAAAGGTAGTTTTATGCATAAATCGAAAAAGGGTTAAATACATTTTTATTGGAATACCTTCAACATAATTTAGCATTATTCAACATAATTTACTTAAATTTTCAACTAAAACATGTGAGATGGATAACTTTTTATCACACAAACACACACACAAACACACACACAAACACACACACACACTCACGCACACAGTTAGGAAAAAAAGAGCGTGAGGAAACTAAGAAGGAGGTTATTGTTTTATTGTTATTGTTTTATTGTTATTGTTTTATTGTTATTGTTTTATTGTTTTCAATTTTTGAATGTTTTGAATTGTTAAAGACAATGAGGCATGAACACTACCCACATTTCAGGACTCAACAACCACTATACCAACAACAACAAACACCAACAACAACAACAACAAAAACAAAAACAAAAACAACAACAACAAACATCACCAAAAAAAAACAACAACAAACATCAACAACAACAATCAACATCAACAGCTAAAACATCAACAGCTAAAACATCAACAACAAATATCAACAGCTAAAACATCAACAACAAACATCAACAGCAACAAAAATTGAAACACCCACCCAACCACACCCACCCAACCACACAGCCACACCAACTACACCCACTCAACCACACCAACTACACCCACCCAACCACACCAACTACACCCACCCAACCACACAACCACACCAACTACACCCACCCAACCACACAACCACACCAACTACACCCACCCAACCACACAACCACACCAACTACACTCACCCAACCACACAACCACACCAACTACACCCACCCAACCACACAACCACACCAACTACACTCACCCAACCACACAACCACACCAACTACACTCACCCAACCACACAACCACACCAACTACACTCACCCAACCACACAACCACACCAACTACACCCACCCACACCAGGTTTTGTTGCTCTCGCAACTGAAGCATGCGAACATCGTCAAGTACCTCTCCTCCTTCACGCGTGCGTGCATGCAAGAAAGACTTCATTTAATGTTCATAAATTACTAATAAATAAT
Source organism: Piscicola geometra (assembly GCA_943735955.1). Classification (NCBI taxonomy): domain Eukaryota; kingdom Metazoa; phylum Annelida; class Clitellata; order Hirudinida; family Piscicolidae; genus Piscicola; species Piscicola geometra. Next base: position 5,032,672 of record OX030962.1, read on the forward strand.
AAATCTAAAAATTCATATTACGTCGAATACGGTAACGAGATAAACTATTCGGCTGCATATGAGTTCAGGGACACTGTAGTGTACGACTGTGAATACAACTTTGCTTATAGTGACTTTATCTTAAAACTAAAATGTTAAATTGATTTTTTTATATTCAGGCGCAAGCATTTTGACATTGGTGATGGAGTACTGCGATGCTGGTGTGTGGTGCTGGTGTGTGGTGCAAGTGTGGAAGTGGGGTAGTGCGATGCTGGTGTGTGGTGCTGGTGTGTGGTGCAAGTGTGGAAGTGGAGTAGTGTGGTGCTGGTGTGTGGTGCTGATATGTGGTGCAAGTGTGGAAGTGGAGTAGTGTGGTGCTGGTGTGTGGTGCAAGTGTGTGGTGCTAGTGTGTGGTGCAAGTGTGAAAGTGGAGTAGTGTGGTGCTGGTGTGTGGTGCAAGTGTGGAAGTGGGGTAGTGTGGTGCTGGTGTGTGGTGCAAGTGTGGAAGTGGGGTAGTGCGATGCTGGTGTGTGGTGCAAGTGTGTGGTGCAAGTGTGGAAGTGGGGTGTGTGGTGCAAGTGTGGAAGTGGAGTAGTGTGGTGCAAGTGTGTGGTGCTAGTGTGGAAGTGGGGTAGTGTGGTGCTGGTGTGTGGTGCAAGTGTGGAAGTGGAGTAGTGTGGTGCTAGTGTGTGGTGCTAGTGTGGAAGTGGGGTAGTGTGGTGCTGGTGTGTGGTGCAAGTGTGGAAGTGGGGTACTGCGATGCTGGTGTGTGGTGCAAGTGTGGAAGTGGGGTAGTGCGATGCTGGTGTGTGGTGCAAGTGTGGAAGTGGGGTAGTGTGGTGCTGGTGTGTGGTGCAAGTGTGGAAGTGGGGTAGTGCGATGCTGGTGTGTGGTGCAAGTGTGGAAGTGGGGTAGTGCGATGCTGGTGTGTGGTGCAAGTGTGGAAGTGGGGTAGTGTGGTGCTAGTGTGTGGTGCAAGTGTGTAAGTGGAGTACTGCGATGCTGGTGTGTGGTGCAAGTGTGGAAGTGGGGTAGTGCGATGCTGGTGTGTGGTGCAAGTGAGGAAGTGGGGTAGTGCGATGCTGGTGTGTGGTGCAAGTGTGGAAGTGGGGTAGTGCGATGCTGGTGTGTGGTGCAAGTGTGGAAGTGGGGTAGTGCGATGCTGGTGTGTGGTGCAAGTGTGGAAGTGGAGTAGTGCGATGCTGGTGTGTGGTGCAAGTGTGAAAGTGGGGTAGTGTGGTGCTGGTGTGTGGTGCAAGTGTGGAAGTGGAGTACTGCGATGCTGGTGTGTGGTGCTGGTGTGTGGTGCAAGTGTGGAAGTGGGGTAGTGTGGTGCTGGTGTGTGGTGCAAGTGTGGAAGTGGAGTACTGCGATGCTGGTGTGTGGTGCTGGTGTGTGGTGCAAGTGTGGAAGTGGGGTAGTGTGGTGCTGGTGTGTGGTGCAAGTGTGGAAGTGGAGTACTGCGATGCTGGTGTGTGGTGCAAGTGTGGAAGTGGGGTGTGTGGTGCTAGTGTGTGGTGCTAGTGTGGAAGTGGGGTAGTGCGATGCTGGTGTGTGGTGCTAGTGTGGAAGTGGGGTAGTGCGATGCTGGTGTGTGGTGCAAGTGTGGAAGTGGAGTAGTGTGGTGCTAGTGTGTGGTGCAAGTGTGGAAGTGGGGTGTGTGGTGCAAGTGTGGAAGTGGGGTGTGTGGTGCTGGTATGTGGTGCAAGTGTGAAAGTGGGGTAGTGTGGTGTGGTAGTGTGGGGCAAGTGTGGAAGTGGGGTAGTGTGGTGCTGGTGTGTGGTGCTAGTGTGTGGTGCAAATGTAAAAGTGGGGTAGTGTGGTGCTGGTGTGTGGTGGAAGTGTGGAAGTGGGGTAGTGTGGTGCTGGTGTGTGGTGCTAGTGTGTGGTGCAAATGTAAAAGTGGAGTAGTGTGGTGCTGGTGTGTGGTGGAAGTGTGGAAGTGGGGTAGTGTGGTGCTAGTGTGTGGTGCAAGTGTGGAAGTGTGGTAGTGTGGTGCTAGTGTGTGGTGCAAGTGTGGAAGTGGGGTAGTGTGGTGTTGGTATGTGGTGCAAGTGTGGAAGTGGGATAGTGTGGTGCTGGTGTGTGGTGCTGGTGTGTGGTGCTGGTGTGTGGTGCAAGTGTGGAAGTGGAGTAGTGTGGTGCTGGTGTGTGGTGCAAGTGTGGAAGTGGGGTAGTGTGGTGCTGGTGTGTGGTGCAAGTGTGGAAGTGGGGTAGTGTGGTGTGGTATGTGGTGCAAGTGTGGAAGTGGGATAGTGTGGTGCTGGTGTGTGGTGCAAGTGTGGAAGTGGGGTAGTGTGGTGCTAGTGTGTGGTGAAAGTGGGGTAGTGTGGTGTTGGTATGTGGTGCAAGGGTGGAAGTGGGATAGTGTGGTGCTGGTGTGTGGTGCTGGTGTGTGGTGGAAGTGTGGAAGTGGAGTAGTGTGGTGCTGGTGTGTGGTGCAAGTGTGGAAGTGGGATAGTGTGGTGCTAGTGTGTGGTGGAAGTGTGGAAGTGGAGTAGTGTGGTGCTGGTGTGTGGTGCAAGTGTGGAAGTGGGATAGTGTGGTGCTGGTGTGTGGTGGAAGTGTGGAAGTGGGATAGTGTGGTGCTAGTGTGTGGTGCAAGTGTGGAAGTGGGGTAGTGTGGTGTGGTAGTGTGGTAAAGTGGTGATAGTGTGGTGTAGTTGTGTGGTGTGGTAGTGTGAAAAAGTGGTGATAGTGTGGTGTAGTTGTGTGGTGTGATGATAGTGTGGTGTGGTTAAGTGGTGCTAGTAGTGTGGTGTAGTGTGATTTTAGTGCGGTGAAATAAATGCATGATGTGGCGGTAGTGTGGCGCAGTGTGATTCGTGACTCCTTCTTGCTCAGACAGACTCTCCTGCTTCCCCACAGGCGACTTGCAGATGAGAATCGAAAAGCAGTGTGGAGTGATGTTTGAAGAAAGCCAGGTAGCTGGATCATGATCGTTATTATCATTATCATCATCATTGCCAGCAGCAAAACTATCATTATCATCATCATTGCCAGCAGCAAAACTATTATTATCATCATCATTGCCAGCAGCAAAACTATCATTATCGTAATCATCAACATTTAAATGTCACTCAAAATGTAAAATCCATACTGTTAATAATCAAAACAACTGAAATAGAGTGCGAAACTAAACCTTGTAACAACTGACACACACACACATACACAAACACACACACACACACACACACACACACACAAACACACAAACACACACACACACACACATACACACACACACACACACACACACACACACACACACAAACACACACACCAGCACACACACTCACACACACACACACACACACACACACACACACACACACACACACACACACACACACACACACACACACACACACACACACACACACACACACACACACACACACACACACACACACACACACACACACACACACACAGACACACACACACACACAGACACACACACACAAACACACACACACACACACACAGACACACACCAACACACACACACACACGCACACACACACACACACTAGAGGTCGGACATGGACGATTTTTCATTCCCGGTCCCGTCCCGTTCCCGAAATTTGTTTTCCCGTCTCATCCCGTTTCCGATGGGACATCAGAATTTTGATTCCCGTCCCGTCCCGTTCCCGAAATTTGTTTTCCCGTCCCGTCCCGTTCCCGATGGGACATCAGAATTTTGATTCCCGTCCTGTCCCGTTCCCGAAATTTGTTTTCCCGTCCCGTCCCGTTCCCGATGGGACATCAGAATTTTGATTCCCGTCCCGACCCGTTCCCGAAACTTTTTTGTTTTTTTATTCATTTTCGCTGCCGTTTTCACTGGTCCCAAACTTGCTAGTTCTAACATTTCTTAAAATTTATTATTTGAAAGTCAGAGAATATTTCTTTTAATAAAATAAAAAAAACACGATTTAAATTTCAAATATTTATTGAAATGAAAGTATTGAAGTTAGTCATTGTTTTTGAGTAATTCAATCAAGTCTTTATAGCTTTTCACACGGGTTAAACCGTTAAGAGTTTCAGCTTTCAAATGAGATGATTTTGGGTCTGAAGTTAAACGACCACATATTGAAAAATTCCGTTCACAGGGAATATGACTTGCAGATATACTAAACAAAATTTTGGCTACTTCTTGTTGTATTTTAAAATTGCTCATTTTACTCCAATAAAATAAAACATCTTTATAATCTTCGATTTTTTTGGGACGTAATTGTGAATATTTGTACAATTCATCCTCTTCTGAATTTTTTTCTTCGTTCAATATTATTAATTCTTCAATAATGATAGAAATATGTTTTTTCACAACTGCAAATAAAAATCATTCGTATAATTTGTTAGTATAATAATTTTATTATAATTTTTACGTTATAAAAACAAACATAATAGGTCTAAATAACCATCATTTGTTTTTTTCTCAACGGCACTGCAGCTTGGTCTGGCTGTACAAAATATAATTAAATTTTCTCTAATGAAAGTCTTGGTATTTATTTCTTTTCTATCCCAAACTTTTTTCCTATTATTCTTTCATACTGGGGATGCAACAGACATGCTGTCATACGAATAAGATCAATGGGCATCTTTTCTTTTGTCGAAATGATCAACTGAACAATCATTTGGAAATTAATCATTCAAATTCAAAGTATTAATTTATGAAATTAAAATAATATAACTGACCATTTTGATTTCATCTGAAAAGTTTTCATCATCACCCATTTGTTCTAATCTCCCTAATCTTTGGACTCACCATAACAACTTCAAATGTAGTGTTGGAGATTTCGACATTGGCAATAGTGGCTTCGTTACACATTTCTATTGCATTTAATACTTATTTTAAGTACGGAGTATCGATGAAATAAAGATTTCCATACTTAGAAGTTTGCTGAAAAATCATTGTTAAAAAATCCAATCCCAATAACTGTCATTCCCGTTTTTCCCGTTCCCGATTTAAAAGTTGATTCCCGTTCCCGTCTATTCTCGTTCCCGATTTGAAAGTTGATTCCCGTTCCCGTTCCCGTCCCGAAAACCTATTCCCGGTTCCCGACTTTTCCTGTCCCGAAATTAATTTTTCTCCCGCTGGTACCCGGTCAGATCGAATACCCGGTCCGACCTCTAACACACACACACACACACACCAACATACACACACACACACACAGATATGGCGGTGGTTTGGGCAGCTGGTCAGGGCAGTGGCGTACATCCACTCACGCAAGATCCTGCACCGAGACATCAAGGCGCAGGTGAATTCGGAAAAATTATAATAATAATAATAAAATAAATAAATAATAATATTTTTTTAAATAAAAATAATAATAAGTTAAATAATACAAATTATTGTTATTATAATGCCGTATTTTATGTCATATGAAAGCCCTGAAGCTGCCCCCCTCCAGAACCTCTTCCTGATGAGGGATGAGTGCCTCAAGCTGGGAGACTTCGGCATTGCTCGCACTCTGGGCAAGTGCGTGGTGCTCTTTGTGTGTTTCCTATTTTTTTTCCTTTTAAGTTTTTATCATTAAATTTCTGAACACAATATTTTTCAATTTTTTATTTATCTTTAATATTTTTCTTGTTCACAACATATCGACGCACCGCCTCTCAACACATCACCACTTGAAACCACACCCAAAACACAACTTCAAACCACTTCACAACACACTGACACATCCCCAAACATCTCCCTTCACGCACCACACACCTCCACCGTCTCAGCACTTGCGACATGCTTTACACGTGCATAGGCACGCCCTACTACCTCAGTCCTGAGATCTGCATGGGCCTGCCCTACAACAACAAGAGGTTCGTGTGTGTGCAAGAGCACCATCATCATCAGCACCACTGCCATCATCATCAGCACAATTGCCATCATCATCATCAGCATCACTACCATCACTATCACTACCCCTAACACCGACAACACACAGACCACTAAAAGTAGAGTGGCGTAAAACCACAATTATTTTGAAACCAATAAATTCATTATTTAAAAAATCAAATGCCCTCACCACCAACCAACCATGCAGTGATGTGTGGTCAATGGGATGTGTGCTGTATGAAATGAGCACTCTTAAACACGCCGTGAGTGCTGATGATGATGACGATGATAATAATGATTTCACAAAATGATAAGTATCATCATCATCATCTCACTATGCACTGCAGTTCGAAGCAGACAGTTTGCAGGTGCTTGTAAAACGCATCTCCAAGTGAGTCATCTAATGAATGATCACTTAATTAAGGGTTAGTTAATTAATTAATTACTCGAGTTGAATACTACCACTACCCCCACTACCCTGACCACCACTAACCTCACCACCATTATCATTACCATTACACTGCCACCATCATCATCATCACCACCACCACTACTACCACCACCATCACCACGACAGCGACTGCTACTTGCCAGTATGGCGGCACTACAGTGACTGCCTCAAACAACTCATCCAAGCCCTCCTCAGCAAGCAGCACATGTGTGCAACAGTGACTAGAATAACAACAATAAAAAAATAACATTAACAAAAAATATTTCAAAAATTTTATTTTAATTCAAGTTTTATCGAAAAATTACTCTACCATCACATGCCTTCTGCTGTCCTCAACTCACTACTACAACTAATACTCCAATACTACTATTCATACCTTTCTGCTACTAATTTGTGAACCCTCACAACTACAATTACTCAAAAACCAACACAACCATTAAATTCAACCAAACCACACCATCACAACACCTATCGCAACCAACAAAATCCAACAACTAACAAATCCAACACAACCACCACAGACATCGTCCATCTTGTGACGAATTGCTACAAGATGCTATGCTGGCTACAAAAATGGTGAAGGTTTGATGAATGGGTAAAACCACTAATGGCTAAGTTTTATTCTTCCTCTACGTTTGTCTTTGCAGGGCATGTCTCCCAGAGAGCTTCCACCATCGCCACCATCATCAGCACCACCACATCCACCACCATCATCATCATCATCACTAGCTCCATCATCCCCATCACTACCTTTAGCTCCATCGCCATCACGCAAAGCACCACCACCACAAAACTACCTGAAGACAAACGCCCAGAGACTGGCACTACTACACAGCAAGTACAAGCGACTGGTGATGAGACGAGAGGGCCTCGTTGCGGGCCGTCGTGGTGTGGTTGGTGCTGATAGGCGTGGTTCTGGTGCTAATGCCATTAGAAAATGTGGAGCTGGTGCTGGTGTCAGGTGGGGTGAAGGCGCCATCGAAGAACCTCGAAATGATAAACCGTTCAAAGGCGCCAAGCTTAATTCTCCGCAGAGTTACAAGAGCAGAGTGGAAGGAACACGGAAGAGGAATTGTTTGCGAGGTGTGGAGGGGGCAGACGGATTGAGTGTGGTGGGCAGGAGGGTGGTGGTAAACAGGGGTGTGGTGGTGGGCAGGGGTGGAGTGAGAAGTGAAAATGGCTCAGTGAGAAGTTTCAGGTGTGGCCAACCTGTTCTTCCTCGTCCATCCATTCATGGACCAGTCTGTCACATAGCTAATGCAGGTGACACAAGTAATGACAAGACTTCAAGTGACAGTCCAAAGCCTCTCTCGATCACTCCAGTCATCCAGCCGTTCAACAGAATCAAGCATAAAAAGCCTAGGATGAATAGCAACAAAAACCAACAAAAAACTGAAAATAATTTTGAAATGCAAAGTGTAAAAAAGACAGAGAGCAACATAGGAGAAACCGATTTGTGCAGTAATTTCCCAAACAACTGTGCCTTTTCCCCTGTTCACGAAAACTTCTACGACATTCATAACATTAAAAAAATTAAAAAGAACGAATCCTGCCAAAACGACGACAAGCCCCTAATTCACGATGATGAAGTGATCATTGACTGGGACAACAATGGCGACGATAGGCAACTTTGTTCAGCCTCCCCTTCCAGGCTGAGAGATGAGGAAAGAAAACAAGAAAACCAGGTAAGACGTCATCATGATCATTATCATCATCATCCTTTTCACCATCTTCATCATTGTCTTCCGTTTCATAATTATTCTTTTCATCATCGTCATCAGTTCCAGATATTCTTCTCATCTCAGTGATGTTGAAAAGTGATAAGCGCATTAAAGAGATTTTGCATGGAGAAGCCATGCAAATGCATCATAAACAACAATTTCAACAACAACAAATGTTCTTTTAAACACAAAAAACACCAGAATTACATGCGAGAGTTTGAGCGCATAAGGAAGCAGATAAGGGAAGACAGGAGGCATCACAAACAGCAGGAGCGACCTTTCAACCCGGTTAGAATCGTTAAATTTATTCTTTTCAAACTGAATGAGTATTTTTTCTTTACAAAATGTAACAGAGTTAAGAATAATCTTGAAGATTTCTATTTCTTTTGCTTTCTCAGATTACAGGACTAAAGCAACAGCCATACCTCCAGCGTCAGCCACATCAACATCTTCCACATCAACTGCAACTAAAACAACTCGAACAAAATCCTTCCCCACTACAACAACAACAGCAACAACAACAACATCTACACAACAACAAGAATAATAATCCTTCCCTAGACAATAGTGGCAAACTACTGAAAATTAAGGTCTGGAAAGCAGCATGCATGAGTTGGTGAAAGGTCAAAAAAAAATTCATGCAATAATAAACAATACAACACAAGACAATACAATACAACACAATAATAATTCAATAATAACATACAAACACAATCCAACCCAACACAATAAAAAACAACATAATCCATCCTAATGCAACCACAATCCAACACAACACAATACAAAACTATCCAACACAAAGAAATACAATACAATGCCACCACAACACAACAAAACATACCCAACCACAACACAATCAAATACAAACCAAACACCCCACCACATCCACCACCACGACGACGACAGCACAGGGCGGAGGAGAGGGTGGCTCGACTGAGACAGGAGCTCCAGCACCAGCGCATGATCGCCTTCCAACAGGAGACTTGCCGCCTTTCGTCACAGTGCGCCTCTGACGTGCATGGTGTGCACTCGATGATGACGATGCCCTCTCAAGATGGGGGCCATTCTGACTGCAACACTTACAACGGCTATTCAAACAACAAAAGCATCATCGACACTAGCATGAGCAACAACAACATGATTTACAGCAACAGCAGCAACAACAAAAAGAGCAGCCACAACAGATGGGGCGAAGGGACCACACTAAGCCAACTCAGCAGTCAAACTCTCCAAGCTACACTATCGCCTCGCAACGTAAAACTAATCATTGGCTCTCCTGATGATGATGATGATGATGATGAAGAAGATGATGATGATGGTGGTAGCAATGATAAAAAAAACAATAAAAATAGCAACAAGAACAATAATAATATTGTAATTTATAGTCTTTCAAGTTCAAGGCAAAGGGCCAAAGAGGCAGTTGATGGTGATGGTGATGGTGGCACATTAGATGAGAAGAAGCTGAATGCTGTTGATAGTGGTGGTAACAGTGAGATTGTAGATGGTAATGGTGATGGAAGTGAAGTTGTAAAGGATAATGGTGGAAGTGGAGTTGTTAATAGTGATGGTTCTAGCAACATAGTTGTTAATGGTGATGGTAGTGGGGTTGTGAAAGGTGATGAGGGTGATGAGCTGGTAGGTGAAGCAGGCACAGAAAGAAGCACAGAGACAAAAGCACACACAGATCTCAAGCGTACCTTCACCATCAGCACTGCACACCACCATACCGGTCAGAATGAGAACTCATCAGTCACTGCTGCTGCTACTGATGATGATGCTGATGATGATGTTGATGATGGTCATGGTGGTGATGATGATGATGGTAGTGGTGATGATGATATTAAGAAAAAGGGATGGTCAATTTTTGCCGTGAAAACTTACCTGAGTGACGATGACATGAGCTTGCAAGATGATGAGGATTATCCAACTATCCGCGTCCATAATAATAATAATATTATTGTTGAAGACAAAAATAATAATAATATTAATAATAATGATAATAACAACAATAATTATAATAATAAAAATGGTGATGATGATGGTAACGATAAGTTATCATCCGATGTAGCTGAATGTCTCACAAGGATTGAGGCTTATCATTCAAAACTGGATGGTGTTGTTCATGATGATGATGGTTCTGGTGATAATGACCGTGGTAGTTGTGGTGATGAGAATTGTGTTGATGTTGATAATGGTGATAGTGTCCAAGTTTTTGGTGGTGATGGTGAAGATGATGATAGTGTTAAAAATGATGGTGGTGATAATGATGGTGGTGATAATGATGGTGGTGGTGGTGTTCATAGAAGTGTTCTTGATAATAATGATTGTTTTGGTGCTATTAGTGCTAGTGATGGTAGTGGTAATGATGGTGAGGGTGGTGATAATGATGATCAAATTGGTGGTTTTGATAGTGGTATTGTTGATGGTGGATCTAATGATGCAGCAATTGGAAGTGTTGGTACAAGTTGTAGGGATGGTGATGATGATGATAGTGGTGATGATGGTGATGGTGAAGATGATGAGGGTGAAGATTTTGGTTTTACGAAAGATAGAGACCTCAAGACTTTGGATGCCTCAGCTGCTGGTGTTGAAGGAAGTGCTCTTAGGAGAGATGATGAAGAAAGGAGTGTTCAAGGTGAGGATGACGATGAAGGTAATGATGAGAAGAAAAATGAAAATGATGATGGTGATGAGGAAGGGAGTGAGGACGGAAAGGATGGAATGAAGGAGGAAGAAAATGAGAACCAGAAACATAATGGTAATGATTGGAAGGAAGAAAAGTATGAGAATGAAGAGAAAGAAAACAGGAGTAATGGAAAGAAGAATCACGAAAAAAAGAAAAAGAATGAAAAAGAAGGAAAAGAAGGAGAGGAGAAGTGTAGAGGCTGCAGTAGCCTGCCCATCTCAGTGATTGACTTCATCAAGGCCACCCTGCCAACGCATGACATGCTACAAACCACCAATCACCACCACAATCACCACCACAATCACCATCACAATCACCACCACAATCTCCATCACAACCACCATTACAAACACTACCACAATCACCACCACAATCTTCATTACAAACGTCATTATAGTCATTTCAGCATTGCCATATGTAAGGAGAGTAATAAAAAAAATGTTAATATAGAAAACGAAGATAACCTCAATGATTGTAATGATAAAAATATAAGTAATATTATAAATAATACAGATAACAATATTCATATTTTTAATGAAGAACCTAATAATAATATTTCAAATAATTATAATATGATTAATGATATTGATTCAAATAAAAATACTTTAAGCAACAAAAACAAAAATGATAATAATACGAACAACCACAATAACAACGAGGATAATACTGAGAAGGATGGGAGTAGTTTTGATGATGATGCTGAGAAGGATGGGAGTAGTTTTGATGATGATGCTGAGAAGGATGGGGGTGGAGCTGATGGTAGTTGTGATTGTGAAGAGGTAGTGGGTGTGCTAAGCAGTGTGCTAAGCAGTGAAAAAATGTATGAAGGCAAGGAAGTGTGTGGAGGAGGGTTGGACACTGTTAAATTTGTTGGTGACGTTATTACCACTGCTACAGTCAGTCCCGTTGCTCATACCACCACCATTTCTGATGTTACTACTACTGCTTCAACTACTGCAACTTATAAGGGTGATCGAGTTGCATTGGAAAAGAGAGACAGTGATGTTGGGAGAGATAGTGATGTTGGGAGAGACAGTGTTGTTGGGAGAGATAGTGATGTCGGGAGAGATAGTGATGTTGAGAGAGATAGTGATGTTGGGAGAGATAGTGATGTTGGGAGAGATAGTGATGTTGGGAGAGACAGTGATGGAGTTGTTGAGAGAGATAGTGATGAGATATTGGAAGAAGAAGCAGTAGAAAAGTTATGTGTTGATGGTGGTGAAGATGGTGGTCGTGGAGATGGTGTTGGTGATGATGATAATGATGATGGAGATGATGATGGAGGTGAGAGTGAGTTTGAGGAGATGAGGAGAAGCATGGCGCGTCTCTTGCGTGATGAAGAATGTATTTGTGGCAGTAGCTTTGATGATGATGCCTGGGAAAACAATGGTGGTAGTGATAATGATACTGGTGCTGATGATGATACTACTGGTGGTGATGATGATGATGATACTGGCAAAGCTAAAAGTGGTATTGCAAAGAAAAGTGGTGTTGGGAGCTGTGACAAACTGCTGAAAAGGGTGAAGACACCGAGGGTGGTGGTGGGAAAGGGTTGCTTCGTGCGGAGGAGACGCATGCGATGACGTCATAACCAAGCGCTACACTGATTCATTACGTCATCGCCATCATTGCCTTGAAGAAGAATGATTTTTGGCCATCATCCCGTTGAAGAAACACCCTTTTGAATTCGAATGTAATGTTTTATAACGTTGAAGTCTCATTCAATTCGTACTGACTTTTATTTCAAAGAGGAATCTACGAGAGTGTGGTTTAATATACAAAGTGTGCGTGATGAGTGCATGGGCATGCTTCACTGACACCTATATAAGTATTAGATGATGATGATAATGATGATGTAGCAAGAAAGAAGCACTCAGAAAAGACGTTGTGTGTTTGTGTATGTATGTGTATGTGTGTGTGTGTATGTATGTGTCTGTGTGTTATAAGCTATGATGAAGAGGAATAAATGGAATAAAGCAACGAATAAGGTTTAAGGGTTTTCAGACAGACTGCCTCAGACAGACTGCTTCAGACAGACTGCCTCAGACAGACTGCTTCAGACAGACTGCCTCAGACAGACTGCTTCAGACAGACTGCCTCAGACAGACTGCTTCAGACAGACTGCTTCAGACAGACTGCCTCAGACAGACTGCCTCAGACAGACTGCCTCAGACAGACTGCTTCAGACAGACTGCCTCAGACAGACTGCTTCAGACAGACTGCCTCAGACAGACTGCCTCAGACATACTGCCTCAGACAGACTGCCTCAGACAGACTGCCTCACACAGACTGCTTCAGACAGACTGCCTCAGAGAGACTGCCTCAGACAGACTGCTTCAATAAATAGAGGCCTCGAGAGAATGTAGCACCACGGTTCTCGCACAGAGTCTCAAACCTACCAACTTAATATCATCAATTACAATTTACAATTCACGATTTGCATAATTTCAAACATTCCCATGTACACTACTGTATGAATATATACAATAGAATATATAATTGTGTGTGTGTGCATATGTGTACTTATAAGTAAGTGTGTGTCTGTGCAATCCATGCGTGGATGTGCAGACGCATGTTTATAAGCACCAGAGAAACAAAACAAGTAGAAATAACGAGACGACTGTGTGTGTGTGTTTGTGCGTGTTTGTGTGTGTGCGTGTTTGTTTGTGTGCGTGTTTGTGTGTGTATGTGTGTTTGTGTGAAGCAAGCACCACGGCAGCACCTACAGGCAGGGACGTTGTGTTGAAGCTATAATGAATGGATTAGTTGGGGGAGGGAGTGGTCAATGAAATAATTGAAAAGATAAATGAATGAATGAATTGATGGATGGATTGATGGATAGATAAATGAATAGATGAATGAATAGATGGATGAATGGATGGATGGAAGAAAGGACGGACGCATGCGCGGTTGATTTGAAAGTAGCTGATGATACTTCACTGCAGAAGAGAGAATCGTTAAGTTAATAAATAATAACGAGGTAACTAAAAAGCAACAAGAAATGCCGCAGCTACAATGAATGCAGCAGCAGCAGCAAAAACAACAAAATCATGACATCGCCACACTAGAAAACGGCGCGAATAAGAACACGTCTTATTAAAAGAGTGATCAATTCTCGAAAAGCCAGTCTGACGATGAATGGTTGGGAAATGCACCAAGCACTGAATGCATCACACGCATTATGTACAATTCGGAAGTGATCATCAAAGGGTGGCCATGAAGTGAAACAAAATGGCGTCGTCTTCAATGGGAGAGAATAGAAGGCCGCCGACACTGACTTAACTACGACACCCTTAACTACTGCAGCCTGCAGTGACAACGACACAGGCAGTGGATAGGTGAGAGTGCACAAGGATGGCAGGAGCTTAATTAAGGATGCCCACGAATCAATATGCCTCCTCTAAGTCTCTTGTGTTGTAATGTCGATACTAATACTACTACTAGCACTACTACTACTACTGCTACTACTACTACTACTACTACTACTACTACAACTACTACTGCTACTACTACTAATGTTAATACTACTACTAATAGTACGACAACCACCACCACCACTACTACTACTTCTAATACTACTACTACAACTAACACTACTACTACAACCACTACTACAACTAACACCACCACCCCACCACTACTACTACTACCACTACAAAAATCGTCATATGCAAAACTAGCAAAGAATTCCAAGCAGTGATAGTAGTAGTGATAAAATTAACAATATCAAAAACAATAAATTTATAATTATTATTATTAGCATTATTAGCATTATTTATAAAATTATTGAAACCAAGATAAACTCGAAGAAAGAATGTGATTGGAGTGGCGTCAAGGCGAAGACCACGCGATCCCCTTGTAGAAGCTGACCATAACTCAAATAGTAGACCATCATCATCATAAAAACTTAATCATGATCATTATCATCATCATCATCATCGTCGTCGTCATCATCATCATCATCGTCGTCGTCATCATCATCATCATTAGCAGGGTTTGCTGAGAAGAGCTATTGAATCTTTCATATCAGCACCACCCTTTCTCCTATTGAACAGATTATTATTATTAATTTTATTATTATTATTATTGTTTTTATTAGTATTTCCTTTTATATTAGCACCTTTATACAAATCAACTCGATTGTTGTGTTTATTAAGATGGTCATCATCATCACCATCATCCTCACCATCATCATCATCATCATGGACATTGTTATTGTTGTTGTAGTGGTGGTAAGGTGGTTGCTTGGTATGTGGAGAAAGGAATATACCTGAGGAGGAGGATGAAGATGAAGATGGAGAGGGTGATGATGATGATACCGATGGCGTGGAAGGTAGTGCTTCGTCGTGGCGAGTAGAAGCACCATTGCACTCACTCCCCTTCAACACTCCCCTCTCACCCCCTACTACTACTACTACTACTGATGACTCATCATCATCATTATGAACACTTTTTTTCAACCTTGACCTTGACGAGTTTACAGTTGTCCAGGTCTTCATACAACCATTATCACTAAGTCTATTCTTGTCATTCTTATTATTATTTATATTATCGTTTTTATGGTTCATGTACTTCGGTGTAAGCTTTTTTCTTTTACTCACAAACACAGCATCATCATCATCATTTCCATGATCATGATCATCATTATCATCAACACCATCATCATTATCATCATTGCCAGTTACTCGGTGCTGTCTCCGCCGTTTACCACAATTACTCTGACTATTTGTCAGCTCCATATTACTATTATCATTATCATCACAATCATCATCATTACCATTAGCATAATCATTATCATTATCATCACCATAAACAACATGCTTGTTAATAGGGAGGTTATGAGCTGTCCTATTCAGCCCCATCTGATTATAGTTTTTGATACCAACGCTCAAGTCTTGCTTGCGTCTGGAAGCATGCTGCCTTTCGGGCCTCTCTGCCACCACCCCCGCCACGAACGCCTGAGCTGCTCTCATCCTCTCCACCACCACACCACCTCTGTCGCTTCTTCTATTGAGGCTGATGTTGGTCTTGTTGATTGTTTTGTTGTCGCTTCTATTGTTGTTGTTGTTGTTAATGTTATCAATATTGTTATTATGATTATTATTATTCTTATTAGTAGTAGTAGTGATAGTAGTGTTAGTAGTAGTAACAGTAGTGGTGGTATTAGTAGTAGTCCTATTCCTTTTATGATCAAAACCAATATTATTGGCTAGTTGGGAGCTTGTTGTGTGGTGTGTAGTGGCAAAAGTGTTGCAAGTAGGAGTAGACTGTTGTGCATTGTTGTTGTTGTTGTTGTTGAAGTTATAGCCTACTGTTTCACTGTAGTCACTGCATACTTGCTTGATTTTGTTGTTTTTGTTGTTTTTGACGTCATTGTTGTTATCATCAACACGCCTCTTCTCATTCATAGCATCATTACCACTACTATCACCCCAGACGGCATCATCACCACCACCTCCACCTCCACTACTATCACCAGCACCACCCTCCTCCTGCCTCTCCTCCTCGAGGACGTCATCGATGTCATCCAGTTCGAGCAGGTGGTCGAGGTCGTGCAGAAGGCCAGGATCATCATCAGCACCATCGCTGCTCAACAGGTGACGTAAGCAGTCCAAAGAGGGTGCTTTGAAGTTGCCTGGAAGTGCTGATGATGATGTTAATGATGTTGATGATGATGATGTTGTTGTTGATGTTGACGATGATAGAGTTGTATTGGTATCGGTTTGTTTGCTGCTGTTTTGTTGTTGTTGTTGTGTGTGGAAGGTGGAGGAGTAGATTTGTGGCTGGATGTTGTCTGATGTGGTGTCTTGAATGGTAGTGAAAATTCTCTCAACTTTGTTGTCGACGTTGTTGTTGTTGTTAGTGATGTTGTTGTTGCTTCTGTAGTAGTGATTAGAAGGTTCAAAATTGTTGTGTTGTTGTTTGCTATCTATAGAGTGTGTGTTGATGTGTAGTTGCACGTTGTTGCTGTTGTAGCTGGGTGAAGTAAGAATGTTGTTGTTGTTGTTGTTATAGGTGGGTGGAGTGACAATGTTGTTGTTGTTGTTGTTGTTATAGGTGGGTGGAGTGACAATGTTGTTGTTGTTGTTGTTATAGGTGGGTGGAGTGACAATGTTGTTGTTGTTGTTGTTGTTGTTGTTGTTGTTGTTGTTATAGGTGGGTGGAGTGACAATGTTGTTGTTGTTGTTGTTATAGGTGGGTGGAGTGACAATGTTGTTGTTGTTGTTGTTGTTATAGGTGGGTGGAGTGACAATGTTGTTGTTGTTGTTGTTGTTATAGGTGGGTGGAGTGACAATGTTGTTGTTGTTGTTGAAGTCAGCATTAAAGTCACACTGCGGTTCTCTCTTAATCTCCCTCGCATGTTCCAACATTTGTTGTTGTTGTTGCTCTAGTAAGTGTTGTCGTTCTAGCATGAGTTGGTGTTGTTCTAATCTGTGTTGTTGTTGTTGTTCTGGCATGTGTTGAAGTTGATCTAGCCTATGTTGACGTTCTAGCATATGTTGTTGTTCTAGAGCTTCACTGTTGAGCACTTCCATGAAATTGTTGTTGTTGTTGTTGTTGTATCGTCTGTTGTTGTTGTTGGCAGTGTAGTATGATTGGTAGAATGGGTGGTAGTGGGAGTGTTGAAAAGAATGTTGTTGTTGTTGGTGAAGATGGTGGTGGTGTGGCGAGTGGTGGAGTGGTGGGTAGCTGGAACGGCGTGAAGGGATGTTGTTGTTGTTGTTGTTGTTGTTGTGACTAGGAGTGTTGTATGCTTGCATGCTGGCTGCAGTGAAGTGGCGTGGAGTGTTGTTGTGGTGGTTGCTGTTGTAGTTGCTGTTGTAGTTGTTGTAGAGGTAGGCTTGGGGAAGATGGTGGTGGGGTGGGTGCTGGGATGGATAGGCTCGTGGTGAGAGATGTGGTGAGAGATGTGGTGGAAGGAGAGGAGAAGGATGGAGGTGTGAGGGTGGGTGAGGTGAAAGATTGATGGATGGTGGGTGAGGGGAGAGGTGATGATGATGGTGTGAAGGTGGATGGAGGATGGCATGATGGAGAGATGATGAATGTGGCAAGAGATGGAAAGATGCTGAATGAGAGAAAGGATGGTGGGAAGGTGGATGAAAAGAAGGATGTATAAACTGTGGATGAACAGAAGAATGGTGGGATGGTGAAGAAGAGAGACGACGTTGGGAAGGTGAAGGAAGGAACGAAGGCTGCTGGGATGGTGAAGGGAGGAATGGAGGTTGGTGTGATGGTGAATGAAGATGAGAAGACTTTGGATGAAGAGGGGGATTGAGAGATGGTGATTGGGAGGATGGATGGAGATGAGATGGATGAAAGGGAGGTTGGAGGAATGGTGGATGGTACTTGTTGACATCTTCTGCATGCTGCTCTGGTGCGCCGTTATACAACTCGATTGCAGAACTTGCTTGCACATTGTTCTTGTCTTTTTTTTTGTTGTTGGGATTCTTGTTCTTAATGTAGCTTTGCTTTGACTTCACAAGATCCTCTTTTTCATTGAGTTGTCCTTTCTGCAACAACTTTGAGGGTTTTTGTTGTTTTGTTTGTTGTAGCACTTGTTGTTGTTGTGGACTGTAAGGCACAAAAGCTTCACTCGCCTGCCCAGGCTCTTGTGGAGACTTGTCAGTGTTGTTGTTGTTGTCGTTGATGTTGTCATTGTTTGTAACACGCTCATGTAGGTCAACATTCTTGAAAGTTATTGGAGCGTCCATCTTGGCGCTGTGCATGCTCTTACAGATTGGCGTCTGCTTGAGTGCAGTGCTCAACATTGAAGATGGTGTTTCATTCTTGCACATTCTGTCGCTTTTGTCGCTGTGGCATTTTTGTGGGCTTTTGAGAGATAATTCATCTGATGATTTTTCTGAGTAGCCGAGTTTATTTGAGCTGTAGAAGTGTTTTTTGGACAGAGTCTTAAAATTTTGGAGAGTCTTGGAAGGTGAAGAATTGCTATTAAAGTCCTTGCACCCAACTCCAAAAGCGTTTTCCCTGCCAGCACTCCACTCCTGATGGCCTCCACCGAGCATCTGGTGTCTGTGGAAGCTACTCGCCTCCGCATTGAGTTTGTTGCTTGCATCGTCAGTCGTTGCAGAATGGTTGAAAAGCAGTTGGTTAGCGACTTGGAGGGAAATCACTCCGAGCTTCAGCAAGCCCTCACAATGCCTTCTAACCCTCTCCTTTAAGCCATCTTCCAAACTCCCATCAACCATGAAGCACACTCGCACCTGCCTTCCTCCCTCTCTTCTCGTCATTTTCCAATTTTTTTAGTATTTCTTATAGTTTTTGCTTTGAAAATTTTATTGAATGGGTTGCGTATAGCTGCTATAGCATATTAAAATATGACAGATATATCTTCGATTTTCGAATCTTTCGATTTTTTCATATTTGTGCTTCGAAAAAAACAATAATTATTTAAAATAACTTTAATTCTTGATTTATCCATAATTTTGATGTATTAAGTTAACATACTCGATTTGTTTCAAATTTGATAGAATCAACACCAAATTAAACTCCATTTTTCGCAGGGATGTGAATTTTCTTACTTTTAACTTATTAAAAATGTTTATAAAAACTGCTTTAACAAAATTAATTATAACTTTCAATATAATAGTGAATGATAACTATAATTTTTCTGGTTATAAATATGTATATATATATATAAATCTGTTTTTAAAAATTCTGTGACCTAAAATTTACATTCTAGCCGAATAATGACAGTTTTACGTTTTAACTAACAAGAATATGCAAAATTATTAGCCAAAACATATTTTTTTACAAAATACAAAGATCTCCTTGCATTAATTTTACACTATAAAATAAGATGTCAGGACACAGGCATCTGGGCAGCACAAAGTGCTCATGTAGTTGTGAGCATGATCCCAGAGACGAACTGGATGAGAAGGGAAGTCTGTACAGTTTGTATCAAAAAATAGACACGTACAATGTCCAGTGCCTAAATGAGGCAGTGCAAGACTCAGGAAGGCTAGTTTTTAAACCATGGGAAGAAAAAAACAACCGAGATAAAGTAATATTAATTTTTATAATATTACAAAAATATATTTTATGTAACAATTAATTTGTGTTAGTGTTGAGAATAGTATATGAATATTATATACATTTAAAAACTCAAATACAATGTAAACCTAATTTTAAAGTTTGTTGAGAGTGATGTGGACCAGGAGTTACTTTTCAACATTCCGTTAGTTCCTCATACCATCTTACTTTTCACATTAAACAATTATTAATATTTAATGATAAGCTAATTAATTGAATAAATAAATAGCTTAATTCAGTCTTATCTATGAACTCATTGCTCCACTGTAGCTTTACAGCAAACGTTCGAATCAAGGCGATAATGGTGATGGGAGGGGAGGAGGGTCAACACCCTAGGACCATGAAACTGTAAGTGTCACTCTTTATTGGAGACACTCCCTTCGACTTTAATCTCTCTATCTTTCTGATTTCCAAACTCTTAGTCAAAGCATCACTTCATCAACATCATCATTCTCACCGCTTCACCATCATTTCACATCAGCTTCAGGAACCGGCCAAACATGTCGTTTGACGACGCCCAGGGAGAGGCAGACCAGGAGTTCGAGTTGGTGCGAGACTATGAGGGAGAAGTCGAATACGACATCAAGTCAGTCCCACTTACATGCCCATATGCTAATATACCTAATTTTGTGGAGTATAAGTACCAACCAGTGTTATTTTCGTTTCGAAAAATAATTATAGTTTTTATTTCAGTTTCGTTTTGGAATTAATTATAGTTTTTATTTTCATTTTCGTTTTGGAAATAATTAAGGTTTTTATTTTCGTTTTCGTTTTGAAAATAATTATAGTTTTTATTTTCGTTTCAGTTTTGAAAATAATTATAGTTTTTATTTTCATTTTAGTTTTGAAAAAATATTAATTTACAACTTTAAACACTATTTTTTTATATCTAAAAAAATTAATTTATCAAAAAATGAAACGGTAAAATAGAACAGTCATAGATATAGTATATATACTACTTGTTTTTGATAGCTATGAGAACAGTATATGAACAACAAATGAGTTTAAAAAATTAACAGTCAATTGAAATATTATAAGAATTGATTACGTAAATTATTGATTAACAATAAATTTAAAATATAACAACAAATCTATGATTAAAATAAGTGATAATTTAAGTGACAAAGAGAAGCGGTAATAAAATAACGTTTGATAAATGGCGCTACTTTCATAAAGCCCAAAGATAATTTTTATAACAAAGACATATATTTTAATAAAAGTTATTCATTTGCCTATTATGGCATATCATAAAAATTTATTTAATTTTCGTTTTGAGAATAATTATAGTTTTTATTTCAGTTTCGTATTGGAAATAATTATAGTTTTTATTTTCGTTTTCGTTTTGAAAATATATTTAGTTTTTATATTCGTTTTCGTGGAAAGATTATTCATAATTGTCGTTTTCGTTTTCGTTACGAAAATAACACTGGTAGCAACCACCACGGATTTTTCAAAAGTGCCAATTTAAAAAAAATTAATACACATTTAATAGATTTTGATTTGCAGATTGTGAATCTGTTTTTATTTTTTCAATATTCCAATCGGTTCAAAAGTTATTCAGCTTTTAAACTCGAATAAATTGAACTTTTAGGAGAATTATGTACAGCGCTGTTTGGCTTGAATAAATATGCGTTTCATGGACCTGACTTAGAGAGTCTAACTTTTTCACTATACTTTATCAATACCTCTAGTATATTGATGAAACTTTTTTTATGAATGAAAACTCAAATTAAAAACTTAAATTAAAAGCTTATTTTGTCAACTGAAATGAAAAAGTAACTTTATAGTGCTTTTGGGCCTCGTTCATGACGCCAGTATGATCAATTTTTTGTTTTTTTATTCTATTCAAGATATTGAAAACATTTTGGGCATTTTATTTTCCCATGGAAAAAGGGCAAAAATAATAACAAAAAATCGTATGAAATCCTAATCAGAAACCCTTTGCGAGTCTAAAGTTTAGCCTGAGGCATTAAGAGAGTCAAAAGCGTCAGAAAATCATTTAAAAGCTTTCCAATTTTGATTTTAAATTTTAATTATCATAATTTTTAATTCATGTTTTTATATGCTTTATTTGAATGTGAATTAAATTAGGAGACAAAATGGCGTGTAGCGAGCTTTTACGCATGCACTTTTAGTTATCTAGAAAGAACCTAAAACTCCTAAATGACAGGCGATACTGTGGGTAAACGGATAAAAGGTCCTTCGGATAAAAAGTTCTCCGGATAAAAAGTCCTCGGATAAAAAGTCCTCGTATAAAAAGTCCTCCAGATAAAAAGCCCTCCGGATAAAAAGTCTTCCGGATAAAAAGTCCTCCGGATTAAAAGTCTTCCGGATAAAAAGTCTTCAGGATAAAAATTTTCAAAAATTACTTTTCAAAAAAAATTACGTGATTAATACGTGATCCTTGAAACTTTAAGAATAAAATTTAATACTTTTATCTAATGTTTGCTATATTTTTTTCATTCAATCTCGAAATAGCATTTGAATAAATTTGAATTGGTTGTGTTTGTTTCTTATTTTTAGCTTGTGTTAGAAATATCAAATAGAAGACATGAAACTTTCTGAGTTTTATGAAAAATGTGGTTAGAGCTCTCAGGAGGAAAAGAATAATCGGGAATAAGAAGTGCTTTTTATATAATTTTATTAATTTTAATGAATGTAAATAATTGTTAAAAATATTTTTAATTTACAAATACTGAGGAGAGACTAATTAATTAATAAATATCAAATAGAAGACATGAAACTTTCGGAGTTGTATGTGAAATGTGGTTAGAGCTCCAAGGAAGAAAAGAATAATCGGAAAGTAGAAGTGCTTTTATATAATTTTATTAATTTTAATGAATGTAAAAAATTTTTTAGAAACAATTTTAATTAACATATACAATTAAGAGACTAATTAATTAAGAAATATCAAATAGAAGACATTAATAATCTGGAGGAAAAAGTGCTAGGGCTTCAGATTGAGCACTAGTGCAAAGCTTGCAAGCTCCCACTGGAGGAACAAGTGTTTTTTATATAAGACTAATTAATTATTTTCAATATTTTGTAGCAAGTCTAGGAAATATCACATAGAAAACATAAATAATCTGGAGGAAGAAGTGCTAGGGTGTTAGATTGAGCTCCAGTGCAAAGCTTGCAAGCACCCACTGGAGGAAGAAGTGCATTTTACATAATTTTATTAACTTTTTATATTATTTTATTAACTTTTTATATTATTTTATTAACTTTTTATATTATTTTATTAACTTTTTATATTATTTTATTAACTTTTTATATTATTTTATTAACTTTTTATATTATTTTATTAACTTTTTATATTATTTTATTAACTTTTTATATTATTTTATTAACTTTTTATATTATTTTATTAACTTTTTATATTATTTTATTAACTTTTTATATTATTTTATTAACTTTTTATATTATTTTATTAACTTTTTATATTATTTTATTTACTTTTTATATTATTTTATTTACTTTTTATATTATTTTATTAACTTTTATATTATTTTATTAACTTTTTATATTATTTTATTAACTTTTTATATTATTTTATTAACTTTTTATATTATTTTATTAACTTGTTATATTATTTTATTAACTTGTTATATTATTTTATTATTTTTTTACATTATTTTATTAACTTTTTATATTATTTTATTAACTTTTTATCCAATTTAATTAACTTTTATGTCATTTTATTAATTTTAATGAATGTAAAATAATGTTTATAAAAAATTATATTTATCAAATACTTAGAAAAGACTAATTAATTATTTTAAATATTTTGTAGCCAACTTAGGAAATATCAAATAGAAGACATAATAATCTAGAAGAAGAAGTGCTAGGACCTCAGATTGAGCACCAGTGCAAATCTTGCAAGCACCCACTGGCTACCTAATTCACCAGGCAGATGAGCTCTGCAGTTGAAGGACATACTGTCTTCTGTCAGTTTGTATAGCGCCCGGGCACGCAACTGAAGCGCCACTCACACGACATAAGTCGTGAAACACCGCATCATATACACTAGGTATATGATAGCTCACGGTTGGCTGTACAGGGATTTGAACTGGCGACCTTTAAGTTGCAGGTCTAACGACTTACCATCTAAGCCAACGACTCTTCTAAATAGGAAATTAATTGAAATAGTTATTTAATTAATTTATTAAAATAGTATATTTTTATTATTATTTTGGTTAAATCAGTCATTCAGTCAGTCTATAGAACTATAAGCTGGAGTCTTGAACACCATTGGGTGCTTCAGTTTCTGTTTTTGCTACATCTAGAATAGACTATTTTAACTCATTTTATTATGGTTAATAATACTTTGAAGCCTTTAGTATTTATATTATTAATTTATAAAACTATAAAAATAATATTTTCAGTTGAATAATATATAGTATTTATTTTATTAATTTATAAAATAATATTTTACATTTATACAATTTTGAATAAATCAGTCAGTCAGACTATAGGTTATGTTCTTAAACATTATTGGGGCACCACAGTAAGACCTCCAACCAGTTTCCTCCATTCCTTTTGATTTTCTGATAGTCTCAAACAGCCCTTGAGCTCAAACCTTATCCACTCCACTATATTGTTCTACTATCTTTCCTTTGTCTGCTTCTTTTTGTCCTCCCTGGTCAGTGCCTTGAAGATAATGACAACACCATCATATATAATGTTGTGATGCTGAAGATGCTGTATTGGTAAAGACAATGATTCTGTGGCAATGATTATCATGGTGATGTGGGTGAGGTGAAGGGTGATTAAATTATTTTTTAAAGTTGGTTGTTTTTTTAAATATTTTCTAAATAAAATAATAACCATGTGTTTTATTTTATTTAATATTCAATACTCATCAAGAACCAGAAGAAAACTTAATGATTAAAGTGAGGAATCAACAACAACCAAGTCAAATTTATTCAAATCTTATTTCCAGATTAAAAGAAAAAAATAGAGCAAACATTAGATTAAAGTTTTAAATTTTAATCTTTTAGTTTTAAGGATCACGTATTCTTTTTTAAAGATTATTTCATTGAAGACTTTTTATAATCACGACCAAGAACCAGCAAACAATTTTATAGTTAAAGTGACGAAACAACAACAGCCAAGTAAAATTTATTCAAATGCTATTTCGAGATTGAACAAAAAAAATATAGCAAACATTAAATAAAAGTATTAAATTTTATTCTTAAAGTTTCAAGGCCCACGTATTAATCACGTATTTTTCCTTGAAAAGAAATTTTTTGAAGATTTTTATTCCGAAGAATTTGTATCCGAAAATTTTAATCCGGAGGACTTTTTATCCGGAGGACTTTTTATCTGGAGGGCTTTTTATCCGGAGGACTTTTTATCCGGAGGACTTTTTATCCGGAGGACTTTTTATCCGAAGGACTTTTTATCCGGAGGACTTTTTATCTGAGGACTTTTTATCCGGAGGACCTTTTATCCTAGAACCGATACTGTGTATGTATGATGTGGTCTTGAGGGCTCAAAAATAGGTTTAACTCAATGATTTTAGTATAATTTTGAAGAAAATGAAATTTATTTTCCAAATATAATTAAAGATTTTAAAATATGCTGCTGATTTTAGAGAGTTTCAATAAAAACCTTCACCTCTCTCTAAAAACATTATAATTCATTCCCTGCTCATCAAATTTAATATCCTTTGACATATTTTATATAACTTTTGAAGAAGTTTTCAAAAAGGTTTAATTTATTTTTATAGTCTCTTTTTTGAGAGAGCAACTTTAAAATATGCTGTGGCCCAAACTGTGGATAACATAGTGTAAAACTAGTTATCGCTTTTAAAATTGTTATTTAGTTTTTATATTATTAAAATTATATTCATTGAAAAGAAAATTCATTTTTTAACCTCAAAATTATAAATTGACGTTAGTCAAAAAATTAATAAGTTAAAGTTATTCAGTTTTCTACGATGACTATCATTCCTAAAAATTCTCCGGTTAAAGCTAATTAGCATAGCGTCGTGGTGGTCGCTAAGTATAAGAGGGCGAATTGTTTAATTCTCCTAAAATCTTACATCTTAAATCTCTGGTGCATCCATCGGATTGATAGTTTTAAGAAGAAATAAACAACGCCATTTAAGAAAATGTCGGATGTAAACAAATTTGTTTTAAACTGTTTATCAAATATAGTTGTAGAGGAAATTTCGGGGTTAAATAATAATTTTGAGGCGATCGTTAATAAATTTGATACGAATAAAGTTGTTTTCAATCTTGGCTTGAATCTATTGTCCGAGGAATCTACCGAGAAATCTACTTCTAATGTGGCTTGATTCAAGAATTTTTTCCCAACAAATTTATGAGTAAATTAGAAAATTTATTTAAAAAGTAATATATAAAAAACATTGTAAAGATTCACTTCAACTTATTTGAGTCAGCATAAATTGGTCTTATTTTAGGATCTCCCATCAAAATCGTCTTATTTAATCATGAACTAAAACTAAAAGCAAATGGGTTACAACTTATTCAAAATAAACTAAATAAAATAATATAATTATCATAGTAATTACTTTATATAATTATAATAAGTAATTACTAAAACCCATTCTTACTTACTACTTTTGATAGCTAACCTACATAATAACCTAAGTAGTTTTGATTGGATGTAATTCTATTTATACATCAATTAATCGTATCAATCCGTCTTTGTTTATGATTGATGAGATGTACATCGAATTATGCAGTGAAGAATTAAACAACGTCCTTCACGACACACCCGGATGAATTGAACAACGTTCAAAACGCATTGGATGTACCGATTGTTTACATCGAATGAATTAAACAATGCGCCCAGAAGACATTAGTTATATTTCTTAGTGGATATGGGATTTGAACAAAATTTAATAGTAATGACTTGCATTAGACAGCCTCTAGTGCAATGAGACACACACAACCCTTGTATCAAAACTACCATTGTGTCATTACAGTTTTTTATCTTTATTAAATATATTTTATGGTAAATGCCTACATTAAACAACACTAACACCATGTCACTATCTTGATACAAATAACGGTATGCATTGAACTCGTCGGAAAAAAATATTTTTTTTGTTAATTTTAACTTTGTGAACAAATATGATTATAAATACTTATTAATAGTGAAATTAAAAACTTACTCGTCGAAACAGGCTAAATGTAGGCTAACGTACGAAACAGGCTAAATGTAGGCTAAAAAAAACTCGTCGAAACAGGCTAAACGTAGACTAAAAAACTTCGAAACAAATTTTTTTAAACAAATTTAATTTTGTGAATAAATATGATTATAAATACTTATTAATCGTGAAAGTAATATTTTTTTAGCCAACATTTAGCCTGTTTCGACTAGTAACTTTTTAATTTCATTATTTATAAGTATTTATAATCAGATTTATTCACAAAAATAAAATAAATATATTAAAAATTCGACGAGTTCATGTTGCGACGAGTTCAATGCAATTCCAAATAACGACATCACCACCACGTGGACAGAGTGACCCGTTTCTCATCAGTGCACCATCTGAGCATCTACTTCTCCAGCAACTACCACGCGCCCACCACCAAAGTCTTCTACATCGGCTTTCGTGGAGACTTCACTGAGGTCTCGTTTCTTTTTCATCTCTTTTTGCGTTTTTTTCTTTTACTTTCTCAATATAGTTTTCACTTGTGTTACGGAAATTATAAGTTTTTAAACAAGCACAACGAAAAGTTTGACTCCTCAAAAAAATCTATTCTTCCTCATTAACTTCATTCTTCCCACCACCACACCAGTTCCGACGGCAGGAGATCGCCATAGCGACGTACGAGTCAAGGGCCAACCCTGCCGACCACCACAAAGTCAACATGTTCGATGACGTGCCCAGGGCTGTGCAGTAGTGGCAGCAGGAGGTGTAGAGAGGGGGGGTTGGCGTGTCAAGCTGAATTGAAAAGTAGTATGAGGAAATTGATGTTATAATATATCCGATGTAATATCATTGCTGACGTTACGTTAAAGACATGCTTTATTTTAAAGAAAAAGGATGTTGTGATTTATTGGTCAAAAACAAGTTTTTCCGCTCAACTTGAAAAATCATTTGTTCAACGGGTCCAATTAAAAATTTGATCTCAATATTTAGAAGAAATAGATTCTCTAAAATTAATAGAAGAGCACAGCCAAAGAAAGAAAGTTTATTAAAAGCTGTTTCATATGCAACTCGATGCATAATCTTGCTATAAAGTTTTAAATCTCCACTTCTAATTAAGATATGCTAGTTTTGGGAAATCAAGTTCAAACATCCAACCACCCTGCTTGCCCCTAATCAATTCTCCACTACTCTTCCTGCATCCAATTGACCACCAATCACCATCTCTGCACCCAATCAGCCTTCAGCTACCTTCTCTGCACTTAATCAACCCTCAAAAGTTGTTAATTGTTCCATAAAACAAGCTTATGTTATTAATTGTATAAGTAAACAGTTAGAAATTGCTTTTTATATAATTTCAAGAGTAAAAATTACCTTGATTAAAGTTATTCTAAGAAAGTATAAATTTATTTAAGTTCTCGCACTACTCCATAGCAATTAAAGGTTGAGAGATCCTCTTTCAGAAAATATCATAGAATGTGATTAGTAGTTTGATAAACTTGCGTAAATATAAACTTTATTCTTATAAAAGAACGAAGATTCGTGATTAACTACTCAACCACATTTGAAATTGGTTCTAAATAATTCAAAAAGACTTAAATATGAAAAAGTTGAAAGATGCAGCTAGTTTATTGGTAGCTTGTCGAACCAAAATAACCTCCGAGCAAAAGACTGCAGTATCAATCGTTTCTGCAACAAAAGAAAATGCTCTGAGGAAAGACTACAAGTTGCTGATGATGATGAGGCATAATAAGACACCCTTCATGCCGTCTAAAATGGTCTTTCCAGGTTGCATTCTATGTTCACCTCTTTGAGTTGTAATTTTGTGAACAACTTCATTTATCTTAATTTCTAAAACGTTAGATAAAATAAATTCATAATCACAATGCGGATATCTCAGTTCATCCCGTAACACATTTCCCATAACACAGGGGGTGCTTTGAGTGAAGCAGACTCGAACCCAGGCTGGTCGGGTCTGTTTGACAAACTGGCTGGACCTTCCTACCAACAATTTCTTCAAAATCTCAAAGTCGCTGGTTCTTGTAAGTGCTACCTATTTCTTCAACACTTGCAGAAGAATGCCTCATTTTAACATTTTAATTTTCATGAAAGACGCGCGCTAAAGCCAGAGGTCAGAAAGGGTTCCTGATCCGATCGGGTACCCGCGTGACTCCCATGAAAACGGAAATAAAAATTAAAATCGAAAACCGGAAAAGTTGGGAAGCGGGAATAGATTATTGAAAAGGAACGGGAAAAACAAGAACGGGACGAGACGGAAACAAATTTCGGGATTGGGAATGATAAATGGTCCCGGTCCGACCTCGAGCTGAAGCTGAACTTCGTTGAGCCACACAACAATCCATGAAATCCATCTTTCTGTTCGAACTCAAACCAATTTTATTACTATAAACATCCTAACCCTAACACCACCATTCTTTCTGAAGCCTACCCAGTAATGCAGGCGAACAGACGTGCAGAACTGCCTGCAGAAGTGATCTTCCGCATATGCGCCATTAGAGAGACCTTCGAAGAGACCGGCTTGCTGTTGGTGGTGGGGGGAGATGAGCTGAAAAAAGTGAATGATGGGAAGCGCATCAAAGAATATGTTTCTGAAGGAATCTTGAAAAGATCATCCTCTGAGAGTGGAAAGGAGGATGGGACTGGAAAAAAAGTGTTGGAAAATGAGGAAAAGAAAAAGTGGAAAAGGAAAGTGTTGAACGATGCAGACCAGTTCATGCAGATGTGCCAATCTCTGCAGGTCAGTTTCAGCTCTCTCGTTAAAATCCCTTCCATCATTAAACATCCTTCATTTATTTTAATTCACAATCATCACTTCATCCATATTTCATTCATGCACTCTATCATTTCCTTCTTCGACCCTCCTTCGCAGGTTCTTCCGGACGTGTGGTCTTTATATGAATGGAACAATTGGTTGACTCCGATCTTGGAAAAGAATTTCATCAGGCAGTGATCATTCTTCATCCAAATTGCATGCTGTTGTAGATACATTGTACCTTGTTGCTTTAACGATGTAATAGTACTTTTTGATTATGATGGTTTTAATATTATGAATGACGATAAAAATATTTGTTTTTATTCAAATATATTTATTGGGAACAAATCTTGTCAGATTCGACACCATGTTCTACCTGTGTTGCATGCAAAGTGAGCAACTGCCCGTGGTCGAGGCTGACAACTACGAAAGCACCATTATTGAGGTGGGTAGTAGTGCATCATATTCATCTTCATTTCCGAAATCAATCATCACTTTGATTCTGTCTCTTTAATCAGTTGATTAGGCTATTAAATGTTCTCAACTCCGTTTAGTTCGTTGACTCAATTATTTCAAACAAATCATACATATTATTCTCAATTAAATATAATCACCCATGGCAATTCCAATACTCAATCAACTTGCACACTTACCCAGTGGCGCGAACCAAAAGATTTTCTGAAACAGCAGCCTGTATCATTCACACTCACCGATTTCTCCATCGCTCCTCCCCAATGCTACGAACTGACCGACCTCGACGGGCTGCCATCGCTAGAATCGTTGCAGCTTGAGGCTCATCACAGAACCTTCACCCAACGACCTCGTCATAGACTTCTGACAGTATCTAGGCTGCTCACCGATGGCTCCATCTGGCTCTTACCAGGTCACTCCATACTTACGAAGAAATCGTTTTGCCTCTCTGAAAATAAGGCCTTTAATCGACTTTAACATTTACATATATTTCGCTAGAATCATAACAAAAAATAATAATCAAAAATACACTTTCATGGTTCGACAACTTGCCCACCACCCCCAGGAGACCACCTCTACGATGAGTGGGCGTCAGAGGAGGCAGTATTCAAGATTGAAGGCACCAGTGTGGATGCTTTCGAAGATTCCAAAGAACCTTTGTACAGAATCATCTACGACAGAAATTATCCGAACGGACGCCTAGTCAAGTCTCTGTAGTCTTGTCTTGATGAAGAATTGATTTAGATAACAAATGAATGGATGTTTCATTTTAAAGTTATTTTTCTAGAAAAAACTTATTTTTTTGGTAAATTTCCTAGTAAATCGAATCACTAAAAAACAGTGTGGTTCCAGTTAACTGTAACTATATTTGAAATGGTAAATTAACTGAAAAATCTGAATAAGTTAACTGTAACTTTAACTTTAATTGTAATTCAATGCATAACTGTAACTGAAATAGAAACTGAAAAATAAGAATTATAACTGAATAGTAACTGGAAAAAAAAAGAATCAATCAATCAATCAATCAATCAATCACTAATGATTTGTATAGCGCCCTTTACTAAGTGAACAAAAGCGCTCAGCCATCACGTACCAAACAAGTACGTCTACAGGCCTCGACGGAAAGTTATGAGCGACTTAGTTGAAGTTAGAGAAGAAGGTAAAGAATTCCATAAAAGAGGACCACAGTAAGAAAAAGAACGTTTAGCAAACTGGAAAACGAAAAGAACGCTTAAAGGTAGATGATCTTAGACCAGATTTAGCGAGTTGTTTAATTAGATTTTAAAGATAAATTGGAGCATTACAGTTATGAATTTTAAACATATTTAGGCATATTTTAAAAGTCACTCTAGATCTCAAAGGTAACCAATGTAACAAACGAAGATAATGAGAAATGTGAGAAAACTTAAGAGCACGAGCAACAAGACGAGCAGCACAATTAAAGGCTTTATTTAGAGGAGCTAAATTAGTATCAGGGAGACCATAGTAAAGAGAGTTGCAATAATCAATCCTGGAGAGAACTAGAGAAGATACAAGAAGTTGCAAAGTAGGATCATCGAGAAAAGGAAGAAGCTGTTTAATACGAAAAATGTGGAAGTAAAAAGATTTAGAGACAAATAGAATTTGAGGAGCTAAAGACAAGTTTTGCGACGTATGCATTGAGAGATGTATACGTCGTGTGGAGTGGCGCCTCTGGCTCATAAGAACCATGGTTCTCAAAACCATTGTGATATGGCCTGCGTCTGTCAGGCTGTGAACAGTATAGACAAAAAAAAGCTAGAATCGAAAATAAAACCAAGGCTACGAATGGACGATGAATGGTTTAGAGAGAGTGAAGAGGGAGGAGGCAAAAATAAAGAAAGAAGAGATAGTAAAGACTTTGATTTTTTATTGAAATATATAAGTTCAAATTTGTCCGGATTAGGTTTGAGAAAGATAGATGAAGCCCAAGAGATTAGCCCAGAAGCACTACAAGATAAAACATTCGCGTGACGTGATTGAGCAATAATATTTTTTAATATTTTATTCCGATTATATCAATTTAGTGTTTAACATCGTTAATTTTTTCCTAAAAATTTTAATTATACCTATTTGAAAAAAAAGTTAAGTTAAGAATTTCAGAAAACAAGAGAATGCCGTATGAGCGTATTTTATTTACGAAAAAAAAGCGAATGTCAGGTTTCGGAAGAAGATGATAATGGTAATGATAAGGAGAGATGAAAAAACGCAGTCAAAGCCTTTCTGGAAAAAATGCAACAAATTTAATCAATCACTTGAAATGAAAACATCCAGAGTGTTACGACAAAATGAGAAAGAATGCCCAGAAAAAGTCTTGGAACAAAATCAAATGTTGTTGAAGAAGTAAAAAAACAGTGACACTAGAGCAGGCAACCACTCAGAAGAACAAATGGCAAGAGGATTCCCCTGAAGTTCGGCTTCGTCAACGACTCCTGCTACAACTTGTTTGAAAGCAAATGGTCTATATTTCTGGACAGACAATGAAGCGCAATGCCCGACAGTTGATTCTTTTACGCAAGAAATCGTTTCAGCTTCCGCTTCACAAGCGTATGTGAAGAGGGTGTTTTCGGTGTGCGGAGAAAAAAATCTGGAATTGAAGACATTTATGAAAATGAACAGCATATTATGAATAATACATTTATATATCTTTTTAATAATTTGACTTTTAAACATTAATTTGGGTTGTATTAAAAATAAAGATAAAAATTTCCAACTTGATTAACTGTAACTGAAAAATTAAAATTTTCATAACTGTAACTTGAATAGTAACTGAAAAATTAAATTTTTTCCAACTGTAACTTGAACTTGAACTGAAAAATCTGAACTGGAAAATCCCTGCTACAAACGATTGATTGATTGTATTTCAGGATTTTGAAGAATTAAATGCTTTTTAAAAACATAAATTATTATTTTTAATAATCTCAATTCTAGTTTTAAAAGTGAAAATTAGATCAATTAATTTTTGATAAGAGTGTCAATTTTTTAAGATCTCGCACTACTCCATTTCAATAAAGACTGAATTAACCTCTTTTAAGAAGATATTTAATGAGTTTACTCTCTAATTATTAAAAAGTAATCCATCAAATTCTATTGATCTTTAAATGAGTTTTTAAATATTTTTAATAAAAAAATCAAATTGATTTGATTTCGTAGTAGTCAATTGAAGAATTAAAAATTTTTTTTAGAGCAGCTGATTAGCAATCTTATGCATGATATTACCAACAAAGAAATAAAGAAAATTTTAATTTGATAAAATAAAAATAATTCTGCAGAAGATGACTTCATTTTCTCTGGAGCAACTGGACATGGTTCGTAGGCTCAAGCAGTCAGGCCTCAGCAAGGAGGACATCTTGGCAGCCTTCGACTCCTTCGACACCACCGACAAGGAACTTGGAAGCACTTACCAGCTCCCTGTCTCCATTGTGAGTCATCTACAAAATTAAAATTCTTTTGATTGGTCAAGTTTTTAAGAAAATTTATACGTTATTGTAGAAGCTGAAGATTTGATTTTTAAAATTTTCACTTTATTAAAAATGTCAATAAAAAAAACTAATAAGATTTTTAAAAGATGCAATATGCAACGCCATTTTTCTGTTCTTATCAATTTTACCACAAATTACAACGTAATCATTAGTAAGTTATGAAAATGAAGTAATTGTATCTATCTTCCCCACCTCACTCACATGCACCACCACACAGGCGCTTCAGTTGCAGACACTGCAAGCTATGGTCCTCAATGCAGCATCAAACAACAACAACTGCACAACAAACAACACTTTTGCCAACAATCTGCTAACCACCAACAACAATATCAAAGCTGTCACCAACAACAACAACCTCATCAACAACATCAAGCTCTCACAAGATATGGTTGTTACACCAACACTACACAAAACCACTACAAGCAACAACAACAATATTAGTCAAGAGATCAACCCCAAACAAGAATATTCTGACCACAACAATCTCAACAATAACAACAAAAATCAGACCAACAACAACAGCCAAAACCATATAAGTCATCAAATAGAGATATCAAACAACATCAACAACAACAACGACTTAGAAGTGGACAACAAGGAATTTAGTGACTTCATCAGGTGATTAATGTTGTTTTAGTTGTTTTCATGTTTGTGCATAGTTTTGTTGTAGTTAATGTTGTTTTTATTGTTGCAGTTGTTGTTGCATAGTTCTTTGACTTGCTCTTCAATCAGTCATTACTTTTTTTTCATTTTTGCTGAAGTCATTGGTTTGTCATGATCATCATAATCACCATCATCACTAGCATAATCATCATCACCTCAGTCAGGGGGAGGTGGTGTGCTGTGAAGAGATACGACAGTTTGCCACCAAGCACAACATCAAGCAGCAGCAGATTGCTACACTTGCTGGTAACTATTACTACTACCACACACACACACACACACACTCACACACACACACACACACACACACACACACACACACACACACACACACACACAGGCATATGTCAGTCGTACGTCAGTAGGTACATGAAGGGGGACATTTATGACATGTCAGAAAGGAGCAGAAGGTCGATCCAGAAGTGGTACCTTGTCTACCGACACAACCCTGCTTCTATTGGTAAGTATGATTTAATTGATTTATAATTAAATCATTTAATTGTTTTTATTACTCATTTCTGAAATCTAATCTACTTCTTTTTGACGATTAAGCTTCTTTAACAATTACGTTTTTAAAAAGGGTTTGCGCAACCGCAAATTATGACTAAACCACACGACTGACTAAAAAAACTAGAAAAACACACAACCACCTCACCACAACAACAACAACATCAACATCAACAACGCCACAACACACCACAGCGTACGCAGTGAACGCAGCGCAACACCTCTGCAACATGACCTCCTCCAAGCGACCCTCCTCCCTCGAGCAACTTGACTTCACCGCCGACTCCGCCTTCCCGCGCAGAGAGAGGTGTGCTCTTGATGATGATGATGGTGGTACGATGGTAGTGGTGCGTGATTGGGGTGATGATGATGATGGTGGTGATGATGATGGTGATGATGGTGGTGTTAAACATTTTTGTTGGTATGTTCTTCATTGTAACACATGACGACACTCCAATGCCACACATAACCACACTCCTAATGCACCACACATAACGACCACACTCCACCACCACACATAACGACCACACTCCACCACCACACATAACGACCACACTCCACCACCACACAGGTTCGTATTCAGGGCGGGTCACCTGGAGATCCTGGAGAGGTACTTCCAAGACAACAACTACCCCCTCTACGAGACCAGAGAGAAGATCGCCCACTCTTGCAACATTGTCACCCAGAACACTGGTTTGTATGTTTATGTATGTTTATACCTATTTGTTTGTATATTCGTATACATACTATTTATGTATATTTGTTTGTATATTCGTATACATACTATTTATGTATATTTGTTTGTATATTCGTATACATACTATTTATGTATATTTGTTTGTATATTCGTATACATACTATTTATGCATATTTGTTTGTATATTCGTATACATACTATTTATGTATATTTGTTTGTATATTCGTATACATACTATTTATGTATATTTGTTTGTATATTCGTATACATACTATTTATGTATATTTGTTTGTATATTCGTATACATACTATTTATGTATATTTGTTTTTATATTCGTATACATACTATTTATGTATATTTGTTCATATTTTTTACAATATATTTGTTCATATTTTAAAAAATATATTCGCTCATATTTTAAAAATATATTTGTTGATATTTTTTAAAACATATTTGTTCATATTTTTGTGTGTATTTGTTCATGTATGTTTATGTATACATACTAGGGATCTCAACAGTTCCAAAAAGTCTGAATCTTTTATTTCTCTGGTTCCCGAATAGAATCAATTAGTGTGATACATACATACATACACACATGCATACATAAACACATACATACATTCATACATACACACATACATGCATGCATACATACATACATACATACATACGTACATACATACATACATACATACATACATACATACATACATACATACATACATACATACATACATACATACATACATACATACATACATACATACATACATACATACATACATACATACAAACATACATACATACATAAACACACTCTTTTACAGCAGGTAGAGAGTTGACAGAGCGAGAAAAAGTGACAACGCAGATAATCTCAAACTGGTTCGCAAACAAGAGAAAAGAACTGAAGAAGCTAGCCAAGGAAGGTGTTTGTGTGTTTATGTGTGTGTATATACACACACATATAAAAATATATATATATATATAAATAAACACATACATATATATATATATATATATATATATAAATAAACACATACATATATAAACACATATATATACACATATATATATATATACATGTATATATACGTGCTTATTTGTTAGTTTATGTGTTTTTTAGTGCGTTTTTCAAATCATAATTTGCTATTCTGAGTTAACTTTCAAGTTTCTGTGAATGATACCACAAATGCACACAATCACTGAGCAACAAACACCACCACCACCACCACTGCCACTGTGACAGAGGGTCTCATCGACGTCAATGCAGTGCCAGTGAGGCCTCGAGGTCACCCGTCGAGGGTCTATTCCGACCTCATCCAACACGCTCGCCATCCCGAACCATCCAACAATAACACCATCAACAACAGCATCAGTCTCGGCAACACTATTAGCAACAACAACAACAATAACACTATTGGCAACAACAATAACATTATTAGCAACAGCCTAAACAACAACATTTCAGATACTACTCAAAATGCCATTTTATTGAAAAACTTTTCACAGTTAAATGGGGATGCATGTAATAATTGAGCTGATGATGATGATGATGTCGATGATGATGATGACCATGATGATGATGATGATGATGATGACGGTGGTGGTAATGATGATGACGATGACGATGATGATAATGATAAGAGAATAATTATAATTTACTTTTTCTAAATCATGTTCTATGATGTGTTTGATGTGGTTGTTCAGTGTAGTTTTCAGTAGTACATATTGTGACTGTGTTGTATCTCCCTATTTTCAACATTACTTTATATGTGCTGGCATACATTCATTTATTTTCTGAGTTTATCTTGCGGCCGTCAAATGGTTTGCAGCTTATTTGTTTGTTTAACTTAAGCTTTAAGTCTTAGACTTAAACTTTAAGACCTTTTCAATGGATATCTTAAGATTTACAACTTTATTCGAACATTCCATTAATTGCTTGTCTAGTCATGAACTAAATCAAAGTTTTTTTCAGTCATTAAATTTTTCAAATGAGTTTTCATAAATGAATAGCAGGCGATATCAGACCAAGTCATCTGCTTGACGGTTTTCTTTCTCGTCTGATTTTTTCATTTTTGTCTTGTCTGCATATGATTCCTCATGCATTTTCATGATTTGGTTCAAAGCGTAAATCTAAAATAAGAATTTTTATTAATGAGTAATAAACTTTTTACAATATTCCGCATGTTTAAATATTTTGCTTGTTCATTTGGACGCATCGCCTAGGTAGCGCAGTAGGTAGCGCGTCAGTCTCATAATCCACTATAGAGCGATCTGAAGGTCGTGAGTTCGATCCTCACCCTGGGCATGCTTTTTGAAATTACAATTTCAAAAAAAATTTACTTTTTGACTTTAAACTTTTTTACGGCAAGATAATTCGTTAAAATTTGTTTAAAAACCTTGTTGGGCCTAACAATTGAGTTTTCACACAAACATTAGAAACTTTTTGGCGCGTATAAAAGATGCCCAAGGGCGCAACCAGCCAAAAATGCTGAAGGGGCTCAACTTTAGTATAAAAAAATTATTATTTACCGCAACTGTTGCGTTTTGCAACATCAATTTTTATATTTTCTTGCTGTTAATACCGAGTTTTTTTTATACATATTTTGAACAATAACTTTTAAACTTTTATTTCATAAATTAAATTTCAAATTTTTTAATTTTTAATTTTAATTATTTATACTCTTTTATTTCCTGTTCACATTTAAAATTTCTCAAAACAATCTTCCCTCGCTTAGATAATTTTTCAATTTTTTCGTTTAATTTTAGTATTTTTATACAAATTTAGTCTTAATTTCAGGGTGAAAAGATAGTTAATACTTGAATTAATTTTTTATATATTCATTACTTGTAAAACGTTTTAAATGCTTTTTAAAATCAATGGTGCGTTTTCGCAACTTTGACGTAATATGATTTTATATGATTTTTAATAAGCAATAGTTATTATAAAATTATTAATTTAATGTTAATGCATTATTAAATTTATAAAATTAGAATTAAAAGTTGAATTTTGTAGATGAATGTTGATTTTTAAATTTTGAAAAAAATTCAAAATCGCAAATGCTTCACATTTGAAGCTTTTATTGAAGAAAATATAATTTTTAACCTCTCATAGGTTGATTATAAAATTAAAATAAAGATAACATTCGTCGTCAGTGTCGTCTTTGAAACAGCACGACAGTTTATGAGTGCTGTTGTAATTCACGTTAAATAATTTGCTTTGTTGTAATTAAAATAATAAGAATTATTATTATAACTAATAAAATAATTAGAAGTCATAATATTATCGAACTATTTCCATTAACATTTATTTCTGTTTTAATAAAAGTGGTTTGAATCAATTTATTTATGATTTCTTACTGCACATAAGTATGTCACGCTTCCCACTCACGTTGTTTTAGCAACATTTTGCCCCATTAAAACTTATGAAATAATTTATTTCAATTTTGCTTGAGTTGTTTCATAACCATATAATCATTATATTATAATGCAAGTCTAGATGTAAAATTCATGTTAACTTTTTTTTCGGGTAGCGGCGGTTAATGGGCTAAATAAAAACTACCAATTATAATTGATAAAGAATTTAGATAGTTTATTAATGATTAAAAAAACTAAAAACTAAGTTGTATAGTATTCTTAGAGTTACGTTATCATTTTTAAACTAAGGTAAAAAGTAAAAAAATAAGTTTGATAATTAAGTCTATAATTTTTGTTAAAATATTTAGTTTCAACTAACTTTTGATGTGTTCTCAGTTAGAAAATAATTTTTCGATCAGTTTGTGAAAATCTTTTCACCCTTTCATTTACTGGAAGAAGTGCAGTAGCGGTTTTGGTAGCAGATATTCTCAAACAAGGGTTTACGCCACGTTAATAATATTCGTCGTTGTATTGTATTGTAACAAGCTTTGCAAACGACGAACAGATACAGTCGTCCTAAGATGAATTTTAATAAGCCGAAATTTAGAAAATGCTCTTTCTGCATCTGATTAAGTAACTGGCAGAGTCATAGCAACATCGAGCATATAGTGCAACTCGGGCTGAAGGCTTGTGGCTCAAAAGAGTTCTTGCAGTTCGATACATGCAATGAGATCAGACTGATACGCACGTAAACTTGATGTGTTGATGTGATTTTGAGCTGTCTTTGCACAGTTTCAGCATCCTTTCCATGAAGTTTGGATAATTCTAAATGCTCGAGAGTTATTTTGTCTATCTGCGTTATTCTTTATATACTGTTTCATGGCTGGAAAAATTTACATATGTCAAGATTTAAAAGTGTAGTTAAGGTCTAGTGGTGCACTATTTCTTGTCAGAATTTGTGACATGTTAGTGTTATTTTGTTGGGCTCTCTATGTTCTGTGTTGACATATTAAATTTTTTTGTGAGATAAAGGCCCGATGGCCATCCAGAGAAATAATCATTGTCCTATGGCATATTGAAAAATTGATTACCCACCTTCCCCCACCAAAAAAACTCATCGATTTTCGAAAAATTGTGAGACCCTTCGAATAGGTCTGGAGGGGTGGGGGGCTTGAGCCTCCCCCAGCCCCCCCTGGTTGCGCCACTGAAGATGCCGAATGAACCCCAATGCAGCAGATCTTGTCTGAGTTTGTTTAGGGGCACATCAACCGAAATACTGACCTCTTCATCAAAATTAGTAATACCATTTCCTAACTTCACGTTCTTCAATGAAAAATTTTAATAAAGTTTCCTATTTCTTTCTTTGTAATATGTTGGATCGTACTCTAAACGGTTCACCTGGCTCATTCAATGTATGAATGTTTAGCTTTGAGAGTAGTTTGATATGCCAGTCTTTAGAGTAAGATCCAATGATTTTAAAGTGATGGACGTATAGTTAGTGGCCGGGTAACATTATAAAAAATCGTAAACTTTATCAAGTATCCACTTTCAAGAATCCAAGTGCCCACCATTTTCCGCTGTCTTGCTTTCTCGGCATTCAGAGTTTCTTTGTTTTCTTCCATTCTTGTTGTTGTCTTCCGCGTCATCGTGTCTTCCTTTAAAAGGGAACTCGATTAGGGAAGAGAATGCATTCCAGGTTAGTTTAATGATCTTTCACGAATGGTGATGGTGCTGATGATAATGATGATGGTGCTGATGATAACGATGGTGGTGTTGATGATAATGATGATAGTACTGATGATAATGATGATCATATTTGTGCTGCTTTTCAATAGAAGTACGTTGACTTACCCCCGTATGGTGGTTACAAAAGAAGGTTTTAATGTAGGCATGGGAACATGAAAACAAGTATGAAGGCGCTGATGCTGATAATGAAGATGATAATCATGGTGGTCAGAAATGTATTTGAGAGTTTAGTTAAATGTTTTGCTTCGAGCTTTGGAAGTTTCGAACTTATCAGAGTATTCAAGAAATGAAATATAATTAATTAAGTTATCTTTGCTTCGGTGTTGTTACCTGTGTCGCCTTTGTTGTTAACAGGTGATTCTAAAATGGCTGATTTTTCAGAAAAAGTTGTTTTCATCATTCTTAATGCTATAAACATTGTGAGTTCCTATCATCGCAACAACCGCCACCATCATTATCACCACCATCATCTATTACCACCACCATCATCATCACCCCCAGCATCATCACCACTATCATCATAACTATCAATGCCGTCTTCTTCATCACACTCATCAGCATAAGCTTTTCTCATACATCAACACAACCAAACTCCTTCACACCACACCACACCATCATACCCCACTACACCACAACACCCCACCACACCACCACACCCCACTACACCACCATACTCGACCACACCACCACACCCCACTACACCACCACACCCTACTACACCACCACACCCCACTACACCACCACACCACTACACCACCATACCCGACCACACCACCACACTCCACTACACCACCACACCCCACTACACCACCACATCCCACTACACTATCACACCCACCACACCACCATACCCGACCACACCACCACACTCCACAACACCACCACACCCCACTACACCACCACACCCCACTACACCACCACTACACCACCACACTCCACTACACCACCACACCCCACTAAACCACCACACCACACCACAACATTACATCCCACTACACCACCACACCACCACACCACACCACAACACACAAACCAATCAGATACTCGGCCTTCTGGCCTTCGCATGCGGCATTTGGTTCCTCGCCAGTCCTGAAGTGAATGCCTACATCAGCGTCTTCACCCTCTCACTCAACGATCAGTCCTTGCGGGCAGCGGTGGTCATCATGTTGGTGATAGGACTTTTCCTCACGCCCACCGCTGTCTTCGGAGTTTTCTGCGTCGCAACGGGAAAATACCCGCAGTGGTACCGAATGGTTTGTGGGGGGGGGGAGTGGTTAGATGGTATTGGTTGGATGGTGAGAAGGGGGAGGTGGTAGTGGTGGTGGTTTTGGGATGGTGTGGGTGGTAGGATGGTGTGGGTGGTGGGATGGTATGGGTGGTGGGATGGTAGGATAGTTGAGTTATGAATGTAAACAATTGCTGAGATTTTGAAGAGGTGTTCTTCTAAAGACACACGCACACACACACGCACACACAGACGAGTGCATTTCTGGGTGGACTGATGGTTCTTTCCTTCATTGCGGGCTTCATCCCCGTTGGCATCGAATACGATGTTAGTCACGTGCACACATACAAATAAACACACACACACACACACACACACACACACACACACACACACACACACACACACACACACACACACACACACACACACACACACACACACACACACACACACACACACACACACACACACACACACACACACACACACGCACGCACGCACGCACGCACGCACACGCACACACACACACACACACACACACACACACACACACACACACACAGGCACGCACGCACACGCACACACACACACACACACACACACACACACACAGATGCACAGATTCGTGAAAGGGGCCATGAAGGAGCAATTGAGACTCAAGTATCAATGGGACTCCCCTGTGGGTCTGCATTGGAACCGCATGCAAGTGAAAGTAAGAGGATGATGATTATGGTGATGATGATGATGATGGGAATGATGATGGTGGGCATGATGATGATGGTGGTGGTGGTCCTGATGGGGATGATAATTATGTTGATGATGAGGTCTCAGTCATATAATAGTTGAGACTAAGACACAACCACCACAGTAAGCACGCACATCCTACAGAAGCGTTGTTGTGGAGTGGATGGTTCATGGGACTACATAGGAACCAGCTGGTTCAACAAGGCTAACCCCAATGCTGTATGTATCCACATCACTAAGATCTATTCTCTTTCAAACAAATTTCACTTAAACCAATGGAAACCCTTGAAGAAATGTAAATCTCTGGAAAATGGCAACCATCACTAGGACTAAAACAACAGC
This sequence comes from Piscicola geometra, assembly GCA_943735955.1. NCBI lineage: Eukaryota > Metazoa > Annelida > Clitellata > Hirudinida > Piscicolidae > Piscicola > Piscicola geometra. The sequence goes on from OX030962.1 coordinate 5,075,554, forward strand.
ACGATAACCACAACACCCCAACCACACCACAAACCACCAACAACAACACCACTAACCCACAAACAACAACTAAACCAACAACACCACCAACAACAACACGAACAACAACACCAACAACAACACGAACAACAACACCAACAACAACACGAACAGGACACACCCTCGGTTTTCGTGCCGGACTCCTGTTGCACTCTGAACTTCAACCAAGACAGGGAACTCACCTGGGTCGACCCGCAACAACTGCAACTGAAAGACCCTAGAAGGTGGCGCATGCATGGGTTGGATGGATGGTGCATGAAAGGATGTGTGGGTTGGTGCATGGATGAGTGAATGGGTTCATGGTTGGGTGCATGAATGGATGGGTGAATGGAGAAGTACATTGATGGGTGCATGCATCGGTGAATAGATGGGTAAATGGTTGGGTTTAAGGATAAGAGCATTAACGGGTGAATGGATGAGTAGTGCATGGATCATAAATGCATATTAAATGCAATGGATGAATGAACAGTCATCCAATGTTCTCAGATGTCAGGAAGACGCTCAAGGAAGGGTGGCAAACAGTGCCAACATCAACATCAGAGTCTGTACACATCATTATCATTACTGCACCTTAGCATCACCACTTCTATCACCACTCATATTATGCCTGAAACCATTATCATAATCACCACACTTATTATTATCACTACCAACAATATAGGCATCCCCAAAAATATCTGTCATCATCATCATCATCATCACCATCAATATCTTCACAATTTTCACAACTATCATCAGCATCACCCCTCCATCCCAAACAGGGATGTTTCACAGCTTTGTTCTCGCAGAACGCAGACTTGTGGCATGACCAGTCGATCTGGACCATCCTCCACGTCACCACAGGCATCTGTCTCAGTCTCGCTATTTATCAGGTTGCGTATGCTTGTGTGTGTGTGTGTGTGTGTGTGTGTGTGTGTGTGTGTGTGTGTGTGTGTGTGTGTGTGTGTGTGTGTGTGTGTGTGTGTGTGTGTGTGTGTGTGTGTGTGTGTGTGTGTGTGTGTGTGTGTGTGTGTGTGTGTGTGTGTGTGTGTGTGTGTGTGTGTGTGTGTGTGTGTGTGTGTGTGTGTGTGTGTGTGTGTGTGTGTGTGTGTGTGTGTGTGTGTGTGTGTGTGTGTGTGTGTGTGTGTGTGTGTGTGTGTGTTTGTTCTTGTTTCTTTACCATTATGATTTGTTGTTAGTACGATAAATTCGTATTGGATCGAATTGCAAATTGGGTATACAGCACTGTTATAATATATGAGAAAATAATTTATTTACAGATCATCATCATCATCGCCAACCACTTCTTCTACAACAACCGTCCCAAGGAGTATGGCAAAGAAGCATATTAAGCCTATCATCTTCATCATCATCATCATCATCATCATCATCATCATCATCATCATCATCATCATCATCATCATCATCATCATTCAACTATCATCACCATCATCATCCTCATCATCACCACCATTATTCGACCATAAGCTATTGATAAGTACCAATAAAAATATTCAAAAATAATTCATAAAAAATGAATTCAAAAATATTAGGAACCTAATCACCCACTTTCACCCTCTTTACAACCACCATTATCTATTTAACGGACCACCATTCCAATGACCACACTCCATGCCACAATGCCCCTACTTGGATGACTTTCCACTTTAACGATTGCTTCCTTCACTACTTTCAATCTCTCACGATACTCGGTTGCTTGATTTGCTTGCCACCATACCAAGCGACTTTCATTAAACTCCGACCACCTGCACTTTTCCCCACGCATCTTCTTCCACTCCACCCTCACTTCCACCCTCAATCCACCCTCAATCCATCCTCAATCCACCCTCAATCCACCCTCAATCCATCCTCAATCCATCCTCAATCCACCCTCAATCCATCCTCAATCCATCCTCAATCTATCCTCACTTCCATTCTCAATCCGTCCTCAATCCGTCTTTCAGTCCCTCCTTCAATTCACCCTCACTCAACCATTGCCTCAAATTGACTGCTTTACCGCTTTTTTCATCACACACGTTTTCACAGTTAATGTCTTTTTAAATATAAATAAATATAAACAACGAAAACTTGAAAGTTTGTTTTTGTTGTAGTGATAAACTGTAGAACAATAGCTTTGAAAATTTAAAAAAACACACTTGCTAAAGATTGTAAAAAATATGTAATTATCGATGTTGTGTTATTAGGAGCACCTCGTCACACCTGTTAATTAAGGTGCACAAACAAGTTATCATGATTCTCCTGCTCCTTTTTAGCAGTCTTCTCTTTACAGGTTAATTAAATAATTTACTTATTAATTATAATGATTTAGAAGTTAAAATATACACTACTAATATTACTTCTACTTTTCCTAATACTACTACTACTTCTACTACTAATACTAATACTACCACTATCATTAATTCTACTATTACTACCACCACCACTACTCTCACTACTAATACTACCATCCTCAAAACCCTTTTTATTTCCAATAAGAAAACTATATCCATTAAAAAACCAGAATTAAAAGAAAGCAAGCACTCTAAACCACTATCAATCACATCCTTAAATCAAACACTCGCTCACCGACCCTCACGCGTCTAGGTCCCGTTGAGAGCATCTACTGCTACCGGTGCGACAGCAACCAGCACGGCTGCGGCAAGGAACTCAGCATCCGCACTCAAAGGTGGCAGCAATGTCCTGAGATCGGAGAGTTTAGGGGCGAAAACTTTTGCGTCAAGATCATCGAACAGTTCCAGTGTGAGTTTCACTTGATCCTTTATAGGTTATCATACTCAAAAATCCTCACAACCTCCCCACAGCCTGCATTTCTCCAACCAAACATGCGACAACAATGTTCTCACACCACCACCACAGCAAACACGGTGATTATGCGAGAGTGCATGTCAACAGTGCTGCATCACACGAGGTTCCGTGAGAAGGTGCCGTCAGTTCGTCGACACAACTACTGCCAGCCTGGACGCAACAACGACCCCTCGAACCCATACGACAACAAGATTATTTTTTGTCTCTGCAACGACAGAGACGGGTGCAACTCCGCTCCTGTCTCGATGAAGATTTCTTTCACCGTCATTGTATTGTCTTTCCTCGCAGGCTTCTATCACCTTCTATAACAATCAAGAATACCTTTTTAGTTTTTTATTTATTGGAAACTATGGAAATTTAATCAAATGCTTTTTTATCTGACTATCCAAAGAAAGAACATATATTTCCATCATCCTCAAATTCGATGAATTTAGAATATTTTGAATTTTTTCTTATGAAAACCACTATGGTTATGATATTTAAAACTATTTTTTTAAATGTTCTTTTTCAACAAAAAATGTGTTTTTTATTTTATTATTTTCAAAAATTTTAAAATAAAATGTATTTATTATTTTTTAAAATAGAATTTTGAGTTGCATAAATTTAGTTATACGCTACACGTATACTCAACTAATTAAAAGGTAATTTATAAATAATACTTTAAAGTTCAAAGTAAACTAAATTCATCAGAATAAAAGAAAAAAACTTAAATTTAAGAGTTATTCAAAGTTAAAAAATTGACAAAGTTTTCAAGACATGAGCACCAAGGCACTTTCTACACTACTTTGCAGAAATGCCCGACAAGCTTTTTTAACAAAAATGGGTGAATATCTCCATTGAGAGTTGCATTAAAGTTTAATGATTAAACAAACTATTTAAAATTAATTCACTCCATATTTAAAAAAAGAATATACTCAAAATCTTGTTCCATGTTTGACCTCAAAAGCGCCAGGAATGGCGGTGAGGGGCTTCAAGGACCACGAGAAGAGCATGCGGAGGTCGTTGTATCGCAGGAGGATTGAGCAGGGACCTGAGCCAGAGAGGCCTGCTTCTGCCTGGGTCAACTGGTGTGTGTCTTCTGCCATCGAGATTTGTTTATTACTATTATTACATTGGATAGTAGGTAATAGATCTAAACTGCAATATATTTTAATATAACTGTTTAATGCTTTTTTCTTAATTTAAATTTATAAAGAGCAGCATTACCACTTTCCATTACACTGTAATGAATACAGGAACTACGACTTAGAGATCTACTGCTTTGGCAAGAGACTGCACGAGGAGTTCAATGAAGAGACCCTCAAGCAGGCCTTTGTTGACAAGTCGTCCATGCATTTATTCATCTTTCCAGGCATTTATTAATGCATTTATGCATCCATCTCATCATCCATTCATCTTTCATTCATTTATTCATGTATTTATACATCTATTTGTGCATTCATATGCATATGCATCCATCTCATCATCTATGCACCCATTAATTCATTCATAAATCTGTTCATTTATTCATATATGCATGCATCCATTCATTTATTCATACATGCATGCATCCATTCATTTCTTCATCCATGCATGCATCCATTCATTTCTTCATCCAAGCATTAGTCTCCCATGCATGCAGATCCTATGTAGAGAAGGAGAGACAGAGGCGAGAGGAGGTCGGCATGGGGGATGAGGGCAGTGTGGACAGACAACTGCAAGACAACCAGACTCTAGCACAACTCGGTTTGTTGACTTGATCGATAGAAAATTGTTTGGAAAAAATCATGGGAAATTGAAAAATGATGCTACAAGTTATTATTTGCTAAATAAATGGCTTATCAGTTAGTAGTAGTGGTAATTCTCTTTTTTGCGGTTTTCGTTGAGTTGTGCGCCTTGATGCCGCTTGAATGATACCACGCTAGTGGATGAGTGATGAAGGGTGCTGATGATGATTACAGGGGACAGTGTGGTGCGCTCCAGTCTGGAAGCCTTTTTCACTTCATCCTTGCCTCACGTGCCAGCACAAGGAATACGGTGAAAGACTATTCTACTAAACACACACATACACACACACAAAAACACACACATACACACACACAAACACACACATACACATACACACACACACACATACACACACACATACACACACACAAACACACACATACACACACACACACATACACACACATACACACAGAGCCATGGTGGATCACTTCTCAAGCGACCGCATGCTTGCCCACATCGCCAACAACCTTGGTCTCAAGGACCTCGCACTCACTCAAGTACTATGATGATGATGATGATGATGATGATGATGATGATGATGATGATGATGATGATGATGATGATGATGATGATGATGATGATAATGATGATGATGATGATGATGATGATGATGATAATGATGATGATGATGGTAATGATGATGATGATGATGATGATGATGATGATGATGATGATGAGGATGATGGTGATGATGATGATGATGATGATGATGATGATGATGGTGATGATGATGATGGTGATGATGACGATGATGATGATGATGATGATGATAATGATGATGATGATGGTAATGATGATGATGATGGTGATGATGATAATGATGATGATGATGATGATGATGATGATGATGATGATGATGATGATGATAATGATGATGATGATGATGATGATGATGATGATGATGATGATGATGATGATGATGATGGTGATGATGATAATGATGATGATGATGATGATGATAATGATGATGATGATGATAATGATGATTATGATGATTATTGTTATTATTAATAACCATAACATAGTATAAAAAGTTTCTAGCCCCATGCCATTGCACCACTTGACCACAGGAGTTCCCACCCTCTGACGTCACCATGGCAACCTGTATGAGGGCAGTCGTCGCAGCCCTGCACACGCATCAGGTATCATCATTATCTTCATTGTCATCATAATCATAACCACTGCTACTCCGACTACCACCACGATTACCTCTAAACTACTACGTCTACTTCTACTACTACTACACCATACCCCAACCACCACTACCACAGGGCAGTGAAAGGTCTGGCTTGTTCGTGAGGGACTTCATAGGGGCACAAATGGTGGGCGAGAGGGTGGACGAGGTGTGGGTGGTGGATGACCCAATGACCCTGCTGACCCAGGAGTTGACCAAAAGGGGGTTTCCCAAGCCCGAACCGAGGTGTGTTTGTTTGTTTGTCTGTTTGTTTGTTTGTGTGTGTGTTTGTTTGTGTGTGTGTTTGTTTGTTTGTGTGTGTGTTTGTTTGTTTGTGTGTTTGTTTGTTTGTGTGTGTTTATGTGTGTATTCAACAAAACAACATCAACATCAACCACGACAGACTGCTGTGGGCTTCAGGCACCAACACCATTCTGAGCAACTACGAAGTGGGTGTCTATTGCGACAGACAACTCATCGGGCAGTGTGAGCATCGTTTACCTTTACCGTTTAAGTTAACTTTTTTTCTCAATTCCTCCTTTATATTTAATCAGTAATTACAGTATTAACTTCTTTAATGATACTTTTTTTCTTTATTAAATTATATAAAAACGCATGACACAGGATAATAAAAAAAAATAATTGCATAAAAATAATTAATAATTAAATCATAAGAGAATACATTATGCATGAGACACAAGAGCTTCTATAAAGGCCTCATCATTGCAACCTTGACCTCAAGCACCACCAACAGCCTCTGGGCAGAGTGTCTCACTGGCCGAGGAGATGGCTGCCAGGGACGCCCTACGCACCCTCTACCGAACCCAGACACACCACACCCCCTTGATTTTCTGAACACTTTTTTGAAAAACATTCTTGCAAGCTTTTTTTATCGTTTAGTGAAAAATTCATTTCGATCAATGTATTAGAAATCAATGCAGGGGTAATCGTTGTTCGTGCAGTGGAGTGAAGTGTTGGGCGAATGAGGCAAAGTAAGTGGCATAGCAGTGCGCTGCTCTAGAGGAACCGAACGTTCACAGTGGTTTTTGAGACTGGTCTATCTGTGAGTAAACTTTTCGTTGAAGGCAAGTTCGTCTAACTTTGATGGCGCTGACTCAGTTTTACGGTGGTCTATGTGCTACAGTCTATGTGCTACAGTCTATGAGCTACAGTCTATGTGCTACAGTCTCTGAAAGCCTCGGTCATTGTTCTCTTGCCAGTTAGAAAGCAGATGATGACGATGACGACGATGATGACGATGATGATACTGATGGTGAGTTGATCGCTCTACTTGATAAATCCCCTGGCTGAGAGCTCCTTCAGACGCTGGCAGACAAATGCAATGCTGGCTCTTTGGTCAGCCTCTCCTTGACAACACTGTTCGACCAGCTGTTTGCTGTAAATGCCAAGAATTAGTTTAAAATGGGAATTTGGAATTTATTTATCATTAAATACGAAATAAATTAAGATTATAGATTTGTGCAATTCTTTATAAGAAATAATGGAAAAAAGCCTTTATGAAGGAAACAAGCGTTTAATTAAAAAAGGAATATTCGATGTTTCAATGAAACACGCACATCGCTTCGGGAGACACGCCTTGAAACTGCAAACTCCTGCTGGCACGCAACTCCTCGACCACTTCCTCGTCACTCTTGCCTGTGTAAGGCTGCCTTGCCAGCGTGAACACCTCCAAGAGAAAGACTCCGTAAGACCTGGGGTGTTTAGAGGTTTAATAATATATAATATAATAAAGTGCAAATGTGTGTATCTGGGATACATTTCATCTCCATGATCGATGAACTTTTCTTAGTCAAAATGTGTTTTGGACTGCTTTGAGGTTCTATAGAAAATCTTAGAAAATCTGGCCGATCTTATAGAGTGGCGCAAAAAATCACTAAAATCTATAATTAATGTTTTCTTTAATTGATCCACAAGATTTTGTTAACTAATATTTTTTACTTTAATATTAAACATAAATGAATAACGGATTAAATAAATACAGACCAGATGTCGCTCTTGAAGGAGTAGCAGTGCTTGTTGAATGCCTCTGGCGCCAAGCTCCTGAGGGAAACCATTCTCCATGAGCCACTCACGCTCCCCTCTTTCTTCTCAGGAGTGTTTGCAGTTACTGTCTGGTCGTGGTACTCCTCGATGTAGTCACCATCCCTTGCATCATTGCGATAGTTGTTAGTTCTTGCACGTTTGTCATCTTTACCACCATCAAAATCATTATTATTATTATTATTATTATCATCATCACCATCCTCGTCGTCCTCATCATCTGGCTCATAGTTGTCTTCGTTTAATGTAACGTCTGTCTTTGAGTTTCCAACAATGTCGTAACTGAAGTGCTCGTATGGAAAGACGTAGAGTCCCTTGCAGTAAGGAGGGTCATCGTAGGGACTCTGACAGGCGGGTCTGTAGTAGTTGAAGACGCTTGCAGCAATTGCCAGGTCGAAATCTGAAATTGAATGATCAAGTTGGTGTTATTTTTAGCACCTAAAAGTTCAAAGTTTCATTCTGCTATAGAGCGTTCTTGAATTTATGAAAAAGCGATATTCAAATCTATTTGGTTGATTAATTGATTTGTTGGTTGGTTGGTTAATTGATTGATTGGTTGGTTGGTTAGTTAATTGATTGATTGAGGCCTCTTACTGCACAGCTTGGCGCTCATGTCAGCGGAGAGAGACACATTTGATGCGGACACGTTCCGATGCAGGATGTCCTTGGAGGCCAGGTACTCCAAGGCCGTTGCCACCTGCTCCGACCACTGCAGCAAATGATCAGGGTCAACCTTGAATGTTTTCTGGTCGTCTGAGACACACAACCCCTTTTCCAATACACTTTTTGTCCTTTCTAATCCACCGTTTTCACACGCTTCAGGCTTGCAATCATTTTTTCCAATTTTTCTTCTTTTTTCTAAATGACTTGTCAATGCATCTTTGTGCTGTTGCAGAAAGGTGGATAAGTTTCCGAAGGGGAGAGACTCCATGACGACCATGCATGGCTGAGTCTTGCTGCAGGTGCCCAGAGAGGTTATCACGTGTGGGTGCTTCAGACGTCTGTTTGGAAGAGATGACGGCAATGATGTTGAAGTGTTTAAACAAAAGAAAGAAAAAAAGGAGAATGATGCTTAGAATAAGTTGAAACAATACACCCACAGATATCAAATTGGCTTGAAGTATTTATATGTAGACAATTTAAATCGAAAATAAAAATAATGGAAGGATAACAGCATCATGAGGGCATGTTGCTTGAATGTTTGCTGCTTGCAGCTCTCTTTCTTCATCACCTTCACCACCACCTCCTGCTCCCCATACTGCCCCACATACAGGTCTCCCAACAACCCCTCTTGCCACTTCCTCCTCAGGTACACCTTGTGTCTTTCCAGCTCATACTGCTCGCTGTCTGGTGCATTTGTGTTGATCAATTTGTATAGTGATGAAGGTGGATTTGTGGATTGATGAAGCGAAAAGAATGTTTCAGGTAGTATGCAGTAGGATGAGTGTTCTTATGCACCCAACAATGAATAAACTGAAGAAACTGCGCTTACTCAGGTATTTTGGCTTCAGACTGCTCCTAAACCACTTCAAACTGTGGAAGTTTAATTGAATTTAAATACTTTTTGTTTATAATGTAGAAATGATAATGTATAAAATGTTGTTTGCGTTGTCCACCAAGCGACAGAAATGTAACTTTTTACAATTCTTTGTTGTTTTTATCCACTTCTGTGTAGTATATACTTCCATAACTTTCATAAAGCTATTTTCCCAGTTTAAAATATGAATTAAAAAATGAATAAGAAGTGAATAAAAACAGTTTTTTTATATTTGTATTTAAAAAACTGGAACCAACCCATTTGTGTTCCAAAGTGGGAACTCGAGAGATCTCCACGAACACTTACACACCAAAAGTAGAACCAAGGCCACAAATGTCACCGATGCTATCACTGATATCACCGTTATGAATGTAGTTCTCGAAGCTGCTTCATCTGCATACATTTTTTCAACAAAATAAAAACTCCTTTGCAATCTATTGACAACTCTACAACGTTCCAATTCTTCGCATGCATTTGAGAACCTTTCAACAGACACTTTTGACTCCATGCGCCATCTCCTGTCAGTCTGAGAGGCTTGACTCTCCATGATTGCCACTCTTCCACACGCAGGCTTTCTCCAGGGAGGATGCACTGTACCTGGAAGAGTGGAAATTAGAAGAAGTGGCTTGTAACCCACATGACAAAGTTGGCTGAAGTAGTGTCAATCCACTGAGTTTATTGACCCGATTTAAGTTTTGGCGCCAAAACTTTGGGTTTAAAGAAATGCTTCAACGATATTATACTCTGTGAATCAATTAATTGAGCACTGCATCGTTATTGCACTTCTTTGGAGTTGGGTCCATCCAGTTCAAAGAGGTACGCGAGGATGTCGGAGGGTTGCTCTGTCATCCAGCTATGAAGCTCTGTCTTTGAGCTGTTGAGGTCGCTGATAGCAGCGGTGCAGTTGATGGGGTTGAGATGGCTTTGTGAGTCTACGTCGCTTGGAGATCGTCTGTCTGAACGTTTGGTGAGATCATGTTTTTAAAGCATACTCTTCAGTTTCTCGTTTTATAATATTTGTTTTTAAAATGTAAAGTATTTGTTTTTTTCTATTATTTCCATCAATTGAATAAAAAAATATTATTTAAAGGTCGCTTGACTTTGTGTCTTATGAAAAATGTTTAAGTGTCGAAACCTTTTTTAATGGTGATGAAGTGGGAGAAGAGAGGCAGACTACAGACCACTTGCAGATCATTTCTGACCAAACAGTGAACGATCTAAACGCAAGTATTTTTGTGAGAGATTTGTTGTGTGGTAGGAGCTTTGTCATAGAGTGAGGTGTAGTGGGCAAAGTTAAACAGAAAAGTATTCTATTATTATTTTTAATTGTTACAACTTGAAGTAAATAGACGCAAAAAGGACAACGAATGCGAAATAATCTTTCACACATTCCACTTTGCACTCAATAACATGCCAAAAACTACTCCAGCACTCAAGATTTTTACTAAAAATCTATATTAAAGTGAACAAAATCGCCACCCACCTCGACGTTGTACTCTTGCATAGGCTCCAAGCCCAGCAGAAAAATGGCGCTTCTGTCAAGCCCGATTCCACTTTCTGCTTCAGTGCTAACGTCAAGAATGCCTTTGTGGTAATATGGCACTATTTGAAAACTTTCAACGGTGACTTTTTGATCTCCATCAAAGATCTTTTTCATCCTCTCAGGAGAATTCACTACTCGTTCAGCATCTTCCATGAGCTTCAATGATTTACAATTAAAGAGACATGTTGCCTCTATAAGACCTTCCCAGTGACTTTTGAAAGTTTGCCCTTTCAGACGTAAAGTTTTCCCATGAAAACTCTCAAGATTTCTGGGGTCTCCTTGTTTATCTTTCTCCATGTTGTTTTTGCTGCTTCCATTACCTCTTTGGTAATAATTGTCTCTTTCAGTTCCGCCATTAATATTTCTTTCAATGCTGTTTTCAATGCTCTTTTCTCCATTAACCAGCCTCCAGAGAAAGCTTTTGATGCTTTGATTCACTTTATCGCAACAATCGACACCTTCATCACTCTCTTCAGAACTTTCTTCACCGCTATCTTCATCATCATCTCCCCCACCATCGTCTTCATTACCACCATTCTTTCTCGCAACATTATTATCATTAACATCTCTTTCCATTCTGCCTCCGCCGTGCTGACGAAGACCCTGTTCCTTCTCAGCGTGTCTGGAAAGTGTCAAGCCCAATCAACAATTGAATCAACAATACCTACAACCTCAACGTTTACATGCAGGTTTTCTTATTAATTCGTCCGCGCTTTTTTCCAATACCCTTCAACAAAATATCCTTAAAACAGTTCATTCTTTTAACGGCTAAATAGATCTCAATTAAAGATAAATAGTTATTTTTATAATTGTAAAAATTATTTTTCTAATTTCAAAAAAATCCAAAACTTTCAAAAATTAATGAAGCTAACGTCTGCGCATAAAGTTCGTCCAAGTCTTTGATGAAAGAATCGAATTCTTCATCGGGGTTTCTCATCATACCTCGATGCAATTCTGCAGCTAGCTCGTTGGCAGCTTCGAAAAGACCCTCAATCGAGCGTAGTGGATGGTTGATCAGGTGGTCTGGATGTTGAGATGAACATGGAGTTTGTTTGAATGAGTCTGGGACAATAATTTAAATTTCAAGAGACATGCCTGTGCAGGGTTGCAGTGGAAGGTGGTGTGGCATGTCAGCCTTGGACCACGTGATCAAATGTATGTGTGCTTCTTTGTCTTGTCTGTCTGGAGTGTCCAGCGTCTGGAACCAGAAGTCTTCTTCTTCTGCCAAGTACAACACCGCCTTCTCAGCCTCGACTTTCATTCGTTCCAAAGTGGGTCTTTTAGGGACTGTGAAGTCAGAAGATAGATTAGCTTTTATTAAATGACTAACTTTTTATGATCGATATTGAAAGTCAATCAATTTTAAAAAGTGGAATATTGTTGAATTAGCAACCAGCAGAGGGTATCTTTGCATGAGCGATGTTCGAAACTCTCTTCCGTGTGAGAAAGTCCTTTTCACCGGACACCACCGAAGCATCGCCTTGGTACTCCGATGCAGTTTTCCCCCTCAATCGCACCATGCCTGCTTTGAGCCACAGAGCGTAGACGAAACCAGGCTTTAAGTTTCTCAGCACCACTTCACCCTTTCCATCCTCACATCTCACTGAAGTAACTATAGTCCGATTTGATTTTCTGGTGGATGATAAAGCTTGCAGGTTGCTAGCGATGTGTTTATTGCACTTGAAAATATAAGTGTGATGAACAAATCATTTTTATTAAATATGCAATGATACTCAGCTATAGACCTTTAAAGTAAAATTCCATTTAAACTTTCCACTAGTTTCGAATTTAAAATAAGATTTTTTGTTTGCATGCTCGATTACAACTCAGCGAGATACAATCGGTTGAACACCGCATAGGGCTGATCCTTACTTAAATAACTCGACTAATTCAGGAATATCTGGCTGAAATGTACCTTGCTTCCAGAATGTCATCTTCATTGCTTGAGTACTCGACTGTTTGGTTCTTGTGGAATCTGTACTCATTCCATCTATTAGTCATGAAATATCTCAAATAAACACAAAAAATACACTTTCAAACCGCTAAAAGAAAAAAAACATGTAACAGCTAAAAATTTTTGTAAAAACAGTGAAGTAATAAAAGTTGAAATAATAAAACAACTGAAACGACGACGACAACTTGCCTTCCTTCGCAGTCTGCGCTGACTTGCAGTGCTTCAGCCTCCTCCTCCACCTCCATCCAGTACAACACCCACACCAGCTGATCCACCTCAGTGACGTCATCGCTATTGTGCAAGAGTGACCAAGAGATGGTGGTTTGGTGGGGTTTGCACTCTTTTACACGTAGTTGTATGCCCGTGAAGCTACCTGTGGTGGTTGGTTGGTTGGTTGGTTGGTTGGTGTGTGTGGGATGGGGGGGGGGGAATGTGGGGCTTGGTGTTGTGTTAAAAGAGTAAAAAGTTTATATGCTTCGGATTAATTATTTGGTGCATTGTGTTACAAGCTCTTAGATTTTGCCGAGCAACGCAAAGCGGGTACAGTGGATGGAGTGAGAGTTGAGTTGGCTCGGAGAAAAGCTCCCATTGCTCAGTTTCCTTGAGGGAGGGAGTAGTTTGTTTGGATTTAGCCACAGCCTTGCATGCATCAAACACGTGTCCAATTAACTCATTCAACCGGCACAAACATTATGAAAGGATGGAGATCGTAAAAGCAAAGTCGAAGGTTCTCAGTGAAATGGAAGCTTCCACTAAAGTTGAATTTACCGTCATCTTGCTGTTTGTTCGAGAAGGTGACAAGCTGTCTCAACATTGGATTAGATTCTACCGTCACTGAGACTCTGCGGGAATTTTGGTTTCTATGATGGTGTATTTTCTTCCTCTCCACTCTTTTCTACAATCACATCTTTTATCACACCCATGCACCTTCAACACACTGACTTCTCTTCCTCTTCACCCTCCTCTTCCTCACCCTCCTCTCTATCACCCTCCTCTTCCTCACCCTCTTCTTCACCCTCTTCCTCCTCCTCTTTTTCACCTTCCTCCTCCTCACCCTTCATAGTTTTCTCCATCGACTCTCGTCAAGGAGCGCATAAGAGACAGAGAAGTGAGAGCGCTGTTCGAACTTATCTGTACGCATGCAGTGGATGTGCAAATTCATGCGGCATTGTGCAATAGTTGAGTCATGATGCCTGCTAGAATTTTGGAATTGATGATACATGGGTGAATTTATAATGCATTGATTAGTGTTTTAGAGCGAAATCATATAGTGAAACATCATACAAAAGAACTTCACGCCATTCAATTGACACCGACTGCAGGCTAAAGAATAAGTGAGTTTTGACAGCATAATAAGAAGGGTAAAAGATTAAAGAAATGATTAAAACCTCGATGTACCCAGTGACGACTTGCAGGGAGGAAAGGTGGTCGTGAAGGAAGCTTTCATCTGCAGGGAAAAGAATTGAGATTTGTGAAGAGAGGAAGTGTTTATGAGTTGATGAAAGTCAGAAAAAATTGTTATCGATGTTTCTATTAGTCGACAGCATTTTTCAGGCAGTATCTCACCACACCCAGACCAATCTCACCTTTCCAAACCTCCACAAACCTTCATTAACGCCCCTGATTATCAAGTTTCCCTCAAACCTCCGACACCCATGAAGTATCGACAGACATGCGACATTGCGATCAGAAATGACATCAGCTGAACACACTGCAGATTACAAGAAAACTTTATTGAAATAAACGAAATGTGCCTCTTTCAAGAAAAATACGGTATAATAAATACATTAAAAAAATCGTTTTACTAAATTGTTATATATATTTTAATACAAAAATCGTTTCATTGAATTAATTTTTCGTTTTTCCAATATTTGTAGATGCCTCTGAAGTTAATGAAATAATGAGCTGTCAACCTGCAAGGCAGCTTTCTAGTGGGGAAAATTGTTGACAATCCAGTGAACCATTGTTGTGCAGGTGTTTCCGCTCATCTGGTGAGGAAACCCATAATGCAATACAACACACTTTTAAAATACAACACAGATACATAAATGATGCAACATTGGCATTCAACACGGCACAGTCCTGCAACACAGTTCAACTACACAACAAAGTAAAACAAAAAAACACAGTAACACAAAACCGTAACACAGCAATACAGCACAGCTCAATTAATCCCACCGATCAACCGCCACACAATTCCAAAAATAAGTGCCACAAAACTTCCAACCTTCTTTGCAGATTTTTGCGTGAAGCTCAGAGAACTTACACTGGTTTGTGGCAGAAGGAGAGGACTGTGGTGAAGATGTCAACCCGAAAAAAGTAATTCACACTTTGGAAAGGATGAAAACTATTAAGCCTACCATGGAGTCATCAAAGCCGACTGCAACTGAAACTGATAATAAGAGTATCTTCATAACCAGAAACAGCATTTTTGAAAGGTGTTTGTTCACTGAAATGAGCAGCAGATGGAGACCTGAAAGCAACATTTTTTTAATTGAAAAATATTATTATAATTATAATATTTGAATATTTATATTTGATTTGAAATTGAATAGTTGAAGCTTATTCGAATGGGTATCGAATACTCTGAATCGTATTTGATCGAATAATGCGATCAAATCGAATACGAAGATTAGTTATGTGGATAAATTTAATTTAAAATAAATTTTCAGAAAAATCAATTAATTACAAAAAATAAAGCCCATTTTATAGAAAAACTGTTCCAAATATTAAAATCGAAAGAACACGATTTTGTTCCAAATTAACAAGCTTTAATTACCCAGTTTCAAGTTGAATACGAACTACAAAACCACGCCGAAAGTCAATTGAAGAAAATGATCTGGGAAAGTCCTATTTAGAAGCTCTCAACGGTGCAAAGTTCTTGGTTTTTTAAGCAGTGTTTAATGCCTGGTTTCATGGCAAGATTCTGAATCAAAAGAAAAAATCGGAATATAATTTGAATTTTAAAAAACTGTTAAGAAATGTCGAGCTTAAAATAATCATACAGATATTAAAAAATACATTAAACATAAAGTTAGATTTTTGTTTCACAACTTATTATATATATTCTAAAACGGTTCTAATCATTATATATTTTATTAATCACATCTGTTTAAAAAATCTGGTTAGTTTGCATTGCATTCATAATGTTCAAATCACGTTCTGTCGTGCAAATGTCTACCAATACATCAACTCAATTACTAAACATGAATAATAAAAGCTGTATAATTCTACAGTCTTAAATGGAGGAAGACGAAAATGCTTTTACAATACTATGATAAGACAATGAGTTTTTGGCACTGCTTCAATTAATTCCGTTTCAAAGTCCCAATAAGAAACTATTGAATTATTACAAAATGTCTGAAACAGCGCCAAAAAATGATGACATAATAATAAAATCGTTTCAAATTATAAACAACAACACCAATTTTATCAAAAACTTCATAGTGCCATCAGCATTAATGTCTTCTTTGCGCAATGGTTTTCTGGAATTTATAAAATATAGAGTCACAACTCAAGACTATAAGACACTCTTTTATTTATAACAATTTATATCAATTAAGTTCTTTTGAATTATAAAAACAAACAAAAAACAAAGTTTTTTCAATGTGATTTAAACTAAAAAATAAAAGTTGTAGAATACATATTTGAAATAAAAAATAATAATGAAATGATATTTTTTAAGTTTTTCAAAAAAGTTAAAATAATTAACACTTTAATTGCAACAGAAACTCATATCTTAAGCCCAGTCACAAACGCTAGAGTTATTGACAGCTACTACTACTGCTACTAAATGAAAAAGAGATTAGGTCTGCAGAGAAAGAAATTGATGGTCGTGCGTGCCTCGAGACTCGGTTGGAAACAGATCAGCGTGATTAGTTCTCGAGGAAAAGCGTCAAGTCACTCGGTGAAACTTAATTATCAATTAAGTTTTCATTTTATTTTAATATATATTATAAAACAATTTTAAGAATATCCGTATATCAAATACAGCAAATCATTCAAGTTTGTAATATACTTTCAGTCAGCCAAAAATGTCGACAGACCAAAAAATAGCAACCGGCATAATTGCAAGAAATTTGAAGGAAATAGAAGAAAAGATTCTTCCGGGGAATGCCAGGCGATTGAAATGCAAACTTTTGGAAATGGCTTTAGAAATGCGAGCCCGGAAGATTACTGTGGAAGAGAAATGATGGAAAGAAGAAAAGCGGGAGGTAGTAGTCATGATGATGATGATGATGAGGAGGAGGGAGGGCAAGAAGAGACGCATGAGACGAGACGAAAAGATGTGAAGCTGCAGCACAAGGACTCTTGCAAGTTGTACAAGCAGCAGCAACAGGAACAGAAGAAGAGGAAGAAAAAAGCCAAACCAGCTCGAAATCTCTTCGTAAGAATCTCGAGATTTTTAAGAAGAAAGAAAAATTCTGGAGAAAATAAAAAGAAGGGGTTTTTTCGCAGGTTTAGTAGAAAACCGAAAAATACGGCTTTAACCGATGTTAAGGAAATACAAGAACAAATAAAGTATTTGTCTGGACTGCTTGAGATGAAGAGCGCAGGCGAAGGCAGTCAAGGAGACAAGTACGTCAAGTTCAACCCTGTAGACCACCACGACGACAAAAAGGTTGAAGGGGGAAGAGCAAGTTTGAAGGATTATGCCCTAACGAAGCCTTCAACGCCGAGGAAAGAGAGTGGAAAACAAGAAAGAAACACTCCAAGAGGGGAAGGCATTTTCGTTCAACCATCGCCAGACGAATGTCCAACTCCACTCATTCGTTTGCAACGGCATCCTGAAGCACCCACAAAATATCCCGAAAGCGACGCTGAGAGATTTCCAAAGACGCAGATGCTGGAAAATGTGCTCGGGTACGCGAAGAAGCCATCGCCAGAAAGGCGAGAAGCATTGCGATTTGAGAAATACATCATCCAAAACAAGAGCGTCTTGAATAATGCAGAATTGAGACAACCTCCCAAGGCCAAGAGCCTCAAGGAATATTTCAACGCACTCAAAATCTCCAGCCACCAATCGGCGCAGAAGCTCAATTCTCATTTCAGGAGTCCGAAACAAACGTCGAAAAGAATAAGTGGATTTTTCAAGAAGAAGAAAGCACAAAAACTGCTGCTTAAGAACGCACAGCTGAGTGAAAACGAACACGAAATGAAAACTTTTAGTCTTACGTTTGGAAACGCCCCGGGAAAGGCGCACAACACCATTTATGAAAACCACAAAGAGTTCCTGGAAGACGAGTGGTTTGAGATTGGCAGCAATGTTAACCACATCTTCAAGCAGGCGTACCAGAATAACATGAAGTACAATTCGCCCTCTCGACAAAAAGAATCTCGTTACGTATCGTTAGGAAATGTGAAGGAAATCAATTCGCATTTTAATAATAACACAGACTCTAATGTTGAATCGAATTTTCAAGCTCTTCAAACTGCTAAAACCACAGCTAACTTTGCCTCAAAACCCTTGAAATCCAACCTGATCCATCAAAAGAAAACAAGAAATTTTTCCTTTAAAAGTTCTAAAACAATCCACCAAAGTACTCCTAAGCATCGTAACTACAATTCAGAAAATAAAACTTTCAACCACAACTTAGCAGAGTATCCCAAACACAACCCTTCCCCAATCAATGTCATGCCAACCGACATTGACACCACCAGGCTTCCAATCACACGACCCCGTAAAGAATGTCCCAACAAAACCTTCAACTTCCGAGACAGTCCCAGTGTTGAGCACTTATTCAAGCCACAAGAAATCAGAAGACAATTTGACCCACAATACCCACCAAAAGCACCAAAAGCTGTTTCCTCTCCATCTCCTTGCAACACGATAAAAAAACTCGAGTCAGACTTCGCTCTGATTGACGATTTCTACATCAAAGCTTTCCCATTGCTGCCTCAACGAGAAGTGACGGAGGCTGGAGATTACGGCTCCAACTCAAGATGCAGTGGTGGGGAGAGTCCGAGAGATGAAGGAACTTGGAAGGAGGAAGAGGCTGATTTTGAGGAAATCGAGTGTTTGAGAACACCCAGACGTATAGCTAATGAAACCGATGAGTTTTTGGCTGATCAACAAAAGCGACAGCAACAACAACTGAAACAACAGCGGCAACAACAGCAACCGCAACATCCCATGCAGAAGCAACAAAGACCACGAAGAGAAAGTCGTCTGCATTCTTCGTGCGACAAAAGTCGCGTCCACACGCCAGCATCCAGCAGATGCAACTCTCTGAACCGACGTAATTCGAACTCCAGTCGAGGAAACATTCTGGAACGGAAGGAAAGTTTCGCTTGGGTTGCAGAGTGCAGTGCGTCTCAGAGTTTCAGAGAAGCTCCAGGCAGTGCGAGGTCTCTGAAGGGGTCAGGTGTGCTGGGAAAGAGCTTGATGCTGACAGAGAAGCTTGATGAGAATGGAAAAACGACTTCTAAGGAAATCTTCCATCGCTACGACCACCTCAACTTCCAGCAGAACAACAGCCCATCCAAGGACATCTTCTATGTCGACAGCCTCCACAACCACAGCCAGCCATACCTCAACAGAAAGGTCTCGATGAACAGTTCGAATAAAGAGCCTCGCTTAGCTTCGGTATTTCCTCGCAGAGTGGTGGGTAGGGGAAGAGCAAGTAGCAACAGCAGCATGAAAAAACACGCGAGACCCGTCTCAGTCAGAAGGCCAGGTTTTGGTTTGAACTCCACGCGACGGAACCCAAGCAAACTACGCTTTAGAAGCCCTCAAAAATCTACGAATTCGTTCGGAAAAGAAAACGAAGTATTATCGAGTCTGAGCAGGTGGAGGGAGGCGAGAGCAGACGAAGAGAAGAGTCAAAGCATTGAAGCGATCAGACGCCAACAGAACCAACTCGAGCAGATCTTTCAAACGCACTCCAGCCACTCGAACATCAGCTCCAAGAACCTCCAGATGCGCAACCTAGGCCCCATCACGCCCACCGACCAAGTTGCCAACACTCCGTCCACCAGCTCAGTCGATGACGTGTGAGTTAAGGTCTATGCTTTTTGACTCTGCACTTTTTTGTTCCATTAAAAAATCTTCAATATTTTTAATTTTATGTTTTCAATTTAAGTTATTCAAACTTTATTGTTACAATACAATTAAAATGGAAAAAAATTATAAAATATAATATTGGAATTTCAACTAGACATGACATGAAATAAGTTTGTTTCATCTTAAACTCTCAAAACCACAGCAATAACCTGTTCTCATTGTACCTGGAGGACTACAAGCTGATCGGCAAGATATCGGAAGGGTCTTTTGGAAATGTAAGATAAAATTATTCAACTTTCTGGCTTAGAAAAGCTAAAAACTTGATTATATCTCACTGAAACTGTTTAATCATTGATCCATTCAACCAGCCATCAACCCAGCTAGCCATCAAAAAACGTATCAAACCCTCCCAACAGGTTTTACTGGCAAAAAACATAAAGTTAAAGTTCAGATGCGCTTTGAGAATGGTAGAAAAGGAGTTTATAACTGGCGAGAGTGAAAAGAGGGTGGTTGATGGAAACTTCACCAAGTCTTACGTGCCTGCAGTCGTTAACAAATGTCCCTTCTTTGTTCATCTGCTGGATATATTTCAAACAGAGGTTGGTGGTGTTAGTTGTGGTGAAGGATTTGTGAATAGAATGTTACTATATCTCCAGCTCATCACTATTGCGATAACTACCATTACACCACAAAAACATCCAATTACACCACCACTATACCAACTCAGAAATTTTTCTTTTTCGCCATGGAGTTCATAGACTATTGCAATTTGGAGCTGGTTCTGGCTTTTCAGGGCAAATTCGAATATACGCAAGTGAAGTTCTATTCAGCTGGAATGATCCTCGCTTTGCAGTTCATCCACGAAATGAATATAATCCACAGGTTAGAGAATTAAGTGACAAGAAGTCAAATTACATATTTATTGATAACTGCTTATAATTATGTTAAAATTAGACAAAATAATTAATTTTTTCATATAAATTAACTAAACAAAAATAAACTAAAATAATGAAATAAATTCGACAGAAACTTGAAACTGGAAAACGTCCTAATCGACTCACACGGTTATCCACGCCTCACAGACTTCGGGAGATCTCGCTTCGGGAAAGAAGTGGAAGAGGCGTTGGAAAAGCGCAAGAAAGATGGAGAAGCCATTGATTTTAACGGCATCTCAAACATCCAATACGTCGCCCCCGAAGTCAATACGTCGCCCCCGAAGTCTTCTGCTCTCCCACTCACGACCGCATGGCCGACTACTGGTCGATGGGCGTGTGCGTGCAGTACATGCTCACCGGAAAGGTGCGTGTGGGAGTGGATGGAGGTGGTAAACGGATAAAAAGTCTTCCGGATAACAAGTCTTCCGGATAAAAAGTCATCATCATCCCCCCCACAATCATCATCACCACCACCACCACCAGTAATCCTCATCATCGTCATCATAATGTGTGTGTGCGTGCGTGCGTGCGTGTGTGTATGTGTGTAGTGTGTGTGTGTATGCGGGTACGTGTGTATATGTGTGTGTGTAGTGTGTGTGTATGTGTATGTGTGTGTGTGTGTGTGTGTGTGTGTGTGTGTGTGTGTGTGTGTGTGTGTGTGTGTGTGTGTGTGTGTGTGTGTGTGTGTGTGTGTGTGTGTGTGTGTGTGTGTGTGTGTGTGTGTGTGTGTGTGTGTGTGTGTGTGTGTGTGTGTGTGTGTGTGTGTGTGTGTGTGTGTGTGTGTGTGTGTGTGTGTGTGTGTGTGTGTGTGTGTGTGTGTGTGTGTGTGTGTGTGTGTGTGTGTGTGTGTGTGTGTGTGTGTGTGTGTGTGTGTGTGTGTGTGTGTGTGTGTGTGTGTGTGTGTGTGTGTGTGTGTGTGTGTGTGTGTGTGTGTGTGTGTGTGTGTGTGTGTGTGTGTGTGTGTGTGTGTGTGTGTGTGTGTGTGTGTGTGTGTGTGTGTGTGTGTGTGTGTGTGTGTGTGTGTGTGTGTGTGTGTGTGTGTGTGTGTGTGTGTGTGTGTGTGTGTGTGTGTGTGTGTGTGTGTGTGTGTGTGTGTGTGTGTGTGTGTGTGTGTGTGTGTGTGTGTGTGTGTGTGTGTGTGATGATGATAACTGGTGGTGGTGGTGGTGATGATGATGGTGGTGGAGATGATGATGATGACTTTTTATCCTGAAGACTTTTTATCCGGAAGACTTTTTATCCGGAAGACTTTTTATCCGGAAGACTTTTTATCCGGAAGACTTTTTATCCGGAAGACTTTTTATCCGGAAGACTTTTTATCCGGAAGACTTTTTATCCGGAAGACTTTTTATCCGAAGGCTTTTTATCTGGAAGACCTTTTATCCTAGAACCGATGGATGTGATGACTTGATTATTCGTTTAGATTTAAAATGTTAAAAATTGTTGGAAAATAAGTTTTTTTAAAGTTTGTAAATTGAACATTTTTTTGTAGCTAAAAAAGAATTGGGAAGAGGTGTCGAAGTTCAATGAAACAATTGACAGCGCCTTTAACCAGACTGTCATCAACCTTCTTAAATCGGTTTGTAAATTTATTTATTTCATGTATACTTTTTGTAAACCTTCAAGCATTTAAGTTTGTTTGGAAATGTATTACTCTGTTTTCTATCCCCTTTTTGGTACCAGATAAACAACCCCAGTCCTTATTCAAGACTGGGGATGGGCGAAGATGGTGTGAAGGAAATAATGAACCATCCCTTTTACGAGGTACATCTTCAAGACATTCTCATTATAGAACCAAAAAGCCTTAAAGAATTCTCATTAGAAAGTGTATAATTCATTAAAAATAAATTTAAAAAAGTTAATACACTTCTAGATTCAAAGATTTACAAGTCTTAAACTCTTTAAAATGAATTATTTCCTCAATCGCTAAGATATACAAATGCATTTTCAAGGTGATTGACTGGAGCAAGTACAAAGAAAAGCACTACTTTGTTCCAGTTCCCGACCCAATGGTGAAAACCCTTTTCAAACTATTTAAACCCACAGTTCAGAAGAAGCATTCAATTCAACTTATACCATACTTTACAGGGGAATTGCCTTCAATTAAGTTATAAATGTCACCACAGTGTAAAACCAGACACACAGTCATTTCCAGCAAGCTTTTCCAAGACCTTAGTGAGAGTCTCATCACACTCTCACCGCTCATAGATGTTCCTCCTCCTCCCCCTCCCCCTTCCACCCAAACATCCCAAAACTTTCATACTTGTCAGCCAATACCTATGAAACCTAATCAACAGCTGCAACAGCCATCACTACAACATTCACAAATTGTAGAACTACAGAAACAGCAATTACTATTACAACAACAAATTCTACAACAACAGCAGCAATTACTACCGCAACAAAATTTCCTACAGCAACAACAGCTGTTACAAAACTCGTCACGTTTACTACCACATCAAAAACAACTGCTAGAACAACTGTCACCCACTGGTTCGTATCAACAAAATTATTCTCAAACATCTCAACTACAACAACAACAACACCAGCAACAACAACACCAGCAACAGCACCAGCAACAACACCAGCAACAACAACAACAAATTTTTCAACCACATAAGTTGCCATCCACGCAATCAGTCCCTTCTCAATTCTCCCACCACTCTGTCGTTTCGCAACAAATCTTCCCACAACACAAGAACCAGCTGCAGATCGACCGCAACGACGAGGAAAGAGCTCGTCTGCTACGACAACAACAAATACAACGCATGAAGCAACAAGAGCAGCAACAACAAAACGAACTCTACAGACTACAACAACAGCACCAGATCGCCTTGAGAAAGTACGCAACTTGCGCCAAGGCGAGTGTCAACGTAGAAGATGCCACGAAGGAAACGTTCTCTTCCCGAGAGTCCAGTGCCAGCTCCAAGAAGGGCAGACACCGGCCTAGAAAGAAGGTTTTGAGGAAGAAGCCAAACGACGAGCCTTTGTCTCACTACACGGCGCCTACTTCTCCCCGCTCCCCTCGAAACCTCCGTTCTCCCAAGTCACCGCTTTTAATCAAATCTCCTCGTTCACCAAACCTCTTTAATACCACCTCCATCCAGAACAACGTCAGTCAGGAAGACGAGTTCTTGATGAGACTAGCCGAGCTGAAGTACATGTTTGGGACGAAAAACGACTTCGGAGTCACTATTCCGCCTCTGAACTCGGTCAAGAGGGCCCTTCACATCAAGAAAGAAGCAGAAAAGCCTTCCGATGACCCGAGAATAGCGAGATACTTCAATTACTACCAACAAAAGATTCTACCGCAACCTAGAATAGAATTCCCAGCATATAAAGTGGAAGAAACCATGGAATCTGCCGCTACACAATTTAGCAGAAACCTAAAACTAAGATTAAAAAATCAGAAAAAAAGAACCACTTTAAAGACCGCACCTAAGAAAAAACCAATTAAACCGATTTTAAAGAAAATTCTGAAACCTTCAGAATCGACCGAAACCGAGGCTTCTGAGAGCGTTGCATCTTCGTCTTCAGAGGAAACTTCTTAGTGATCGCTGTTATCTTGAGGAGCATTTCTGAATGATAAATTAATTTTTACGCCCAAGTGAGTTTTTAAAGTCGACTCTAGACGCATTATAGAATTCATTTGTTAACGATTTCATTTTAGGAGCTTTGTCTATCTTTTGTGGAAGCTCCCTTCCTTTTTGTACATTCTAATGGACTCTAATAAACCCACAAAACATTTTTGTCATTTCTGAAGCGTTATCTCTTACTAGACGTCATTTTTGAAAAACAAAAACAAAACAAAAACAAATTCATATTCGAAAGCTTTGTAACTCAGTTTTCAAAACACCATTCCTAACATGATAAAGTGTAACAAAAAATCGTAACAAAACTTCTTCACGTTGATAGCTTATTTATTTTATTCTGGGGTTTGCGTGCAGTGCGAAGGGGGGTCAATTAGAAATGAAGCCAAAAACTGAAAAGGTTATTGAGTCTCTTTTGAACGACACTTGTTCTTTTAAAAAATATTTTTTGATTTCAACGCCAAGACGGATAGAACAAACCTTAGAGCATGTGCTGATAAATTAGTCACTTTAAATATATTTTTCCCAACAGAAGCCGCCTGTCGCTAAAGCCTCAAGCCTACAATCGTCTAAAAAGTCGACAAAATTTCCAAACATCTTCAGTGGAAAACCTGCGTTTGCCAATCCATTTGTCAGAACCGCTGGTTCAATAAAGAATATCTCTAATGAAAAGCCACAAAAGAAAATAGCTGAAAAGCATTTGATCAAATCTAATAGCAAAACTAAAAAGTGTTCAAATGAAAAAACAAAAAGTTGGGATGAAAGCATAAAAGCACACGAAAAGCAAGCGAAGCCTTCACCACCTAAGTTCCAAACCATCGCCATAAACACTGAAATGACGATGACAGACGAAATACATTTCAAAATAAAAGAAACAAAAAACAAAACTGATGAATTAAATCAAGAAAACAAGCCCATAGACTTGGTAAAAATGTCAGGAAAAGACAGCTTTTCAAAAATACAACCACCTTTCGAAGGCAAACACGAGAAAAAGGCAGTTGGAGCGATTGGAGAAGTTGAAGAAGAAGGTTTAGAAAGCATACACACCCATGAATGCACAGCGAAAAAAAAGATTAGTGAAACATCAAAAAGGGAATGCAGTCCTTCAAGCGAAGTTGCAAGCGAGGCGCAAGCCGAACTAAATGATGATACAACCAGGAAATCAATTTCACTTGCTCTAGTCAACAGCACCACCCCTAAAAGTAGCAAAACCAAATTCAAAGGAAGCACCATGTCGTTGAGCAAGAACTCAGTGGTGAAAGACTTGAAGGAGTTGAACAACGAGATAGTGTTGACGCTCAAGAAGTCGAAGCAAAAGAACATCAAAACGACAACGTCTTCCTCCACAACCAGTCTCACTCTGATCAAAGTAGACCAGAACCAGAAGAATCCTCTCAAAAAGAAGAACCTCCAAAGCATCAACGAAGACGATGTCTCACAAGACGAAAACGACCAGAGTGTCACTCAGTACTACGACACTGACAGCACTTCGCGAGGAAAACTGTCGAAACTGCAGATGAGAAACATCCAAAAGAGAGTTTCATTCAAGTCAAAGAAAACAAACCTTTTTCCAGAGGAAGATTTGAGCGAAGCAGAACTTTTTGATCCCAAAAACAACGCTCGACCTAGAGAAAAGACGAGTGGAGAGACATTAAAGAAGCAGTTTTATGACGATCTGAAATCGAAATACAGCGTTCGATGCGGAAAATCAAACAATTCGATTTCTCGTATGCACTGCACGGCAAGGAGGTCCTTTGACATGAGGGCACCCAGACTGCCGTACCAGGACAGCAGGACAGGTGCTCAACGAGTGACGAGGAGGCAAATGAATACTCGAGATGACTCCTCACGCGTCATTGACTACGAAAACGAAGAAGAAATGTGGAGGAATATGGACGCAAGGAGGAGGAGAACGAGGTATCTGCCAGACAAGTACTCGAGGTCGAGTCCAGACACCGTTAGATCGATGAAGTCGATGAATCAATTGGTCTACAAGAGGGAAAACTCCGACATAATGCCTCCACCCAAGAAAAAGATAGTCATAATGCGAAACAGTCGCACTCGTGAAACGCCGCAGAACTCTTTGTACTTTCAAAAGCCTCACAAGTCCAGCTTCCAAGATGAAAAAGCCTCTTTTGTGAGGAAATACGACAGCGAGTACCTACAAAACAGACCAAGAAGCCTGAATCGCAAGCCTCCCGTTCCATCTCCTTACGTCAGACGGGACTCGAATAGTCAGAAAAGGTCGCCAAGGGACTGGCAGACGACCAGTGCGTATGCAGACCTCGACCGAGAGAGAACCGAATCTCGCCAAAGCAACTCGGAGTCGAAACGAGAAGGTTATGCAAATGCAACAAGGGAAAAGACGGATCAAAAGACTAAAATGAAGCTTGTGAAACCACCCTACAACCGCAAGAAAGCCTTCGGCAAAGGCAAGGCTGACGAGGTGTCTTCAGAGCGCAATGGAAGCAGGCAATCGTACCAGCCAGTCAACGAAGACACCGTCAATTACCTGGACAACCTCACTCGCTGGCGCTCTCGCAACGAGGTGGATGGAGAATTGAGTGAGGAAAGTGCTAAGATGTGAGTTTTCAAATAGTCATTGTACATGTGTTTATCATTTTTGATCGTACTAATTTCATTTTTAAAGTAGAAAGTATGTTTTTGTTCGAAAGGTATTTGTACATAAAGTAGTGAAATCCTTGCAGTGAAGACATCAGTTGTTGCCTAACGTTGGATGACTACAAGATTTTTGGAAAGATATGCGATTTGGCTTATGGCATGGTATCAACAAAAGAATTCATAAAATTTATAACTCTTTTTTTAAAATTTAGATTTTTTATTTTAAATTATATGCTACTTCTTGCAAAAGGCCAGCCCATTACATATCTTTGCAGGTTCTTGTGGCGCAGAATGTTAATAATGAAAACAAATGCGCTATAAAAATGATACAAAAGAAGTTCATGCAAGGAAAAGACGCGGAAAAGATGTTCGACAGAGCTCAGACGAACCTTTACATTCCCAGCATTGTCAACAAATGTCCCTTCTTTATTCAACTCTTCGATATTTTTCAGACGCACGTTAGAATTTAATCATTTTATTTAAACTAATTTTTATATGAATAAAAAGAAATAGATTTCATATTTTATATTATTTTAAAAGATGTGAATTAATTGATCAAACATTTAATTACAACTACTCTTGCCAATGCCATGCAACCAGGATCACTTTTATTTCGTGCAAGAAATGGCCGAATTCGTGAATCTTGATTTCCTGATGGAGCACCAAGGATACTTCGAAGAGTCGCAAGTGAAGTTCTACTCGGCAGGCATTCTTCTAGCGCTCAATTATCTGCATCGTCTCAATATCGTTCACAGGTCAGTACTGTTCGGGTCAAGAAGGAATAGGGATTTAATTGAAATAATATATTATATTAAATAGATCTATTTTCGTAAATTTATCCATATTTGATGAAGTAATAAACAGCAAAAACATTTTAAACTCCACAGAAACATAAGGTTAGACAACGTCTTGGTAGACAAGCAGGGTTATCCTAAGCTGGCTGACTTTGGTCGATCGCATTTTGTGATGAGCCGATTGAAGAGTTGGGAAAACGGCAAAGAAGAACTAAACGAAATGGAAAATCTCTCTGATGCGCAATACGTCGCCCCCGAAGTCTTCTGCTCTCCCACTCACGACCGCATGGCCGACTACTGGTCGATGGGCGTGTGCGTGCAGTACATGCTCACCGGGAAGGTGCGTGTGGAATGGAGTTTTTTTATCAAGTGTATCATTGATTATTTAATTCAAGTATTTTTATTGAATATTTATTTAAATAATTAAACTTTATTGCGTTCAGAGAATCTCCAATTGGCGATACCTTATAGACTACGTGAACGAGTTAGAGAACAATTGCACGCCGGATGCCGTGAACCTGATCAAAGCGGTGGATGTCCTTATACTAACTTCGTTCAGTTTTAAGTAATTGACATTCCATTTAAAAATCTTTAGAATTAAGATTTTGAAAATATATATTTATGAATTAATTGTCCATTCCAATCTTCCTTTCAAGTTGATAAAGATCAATCCTTTTTTGAGATTGGGTTCAGGACCCCTAGGCACAGTTGAAATTATGAACCATCCTTTCTACAAGGTGAGCCTGGCAATATTATTTAGATTTTAGTTTTGAAAAGTAAGCTTATACATCATTTATCAAATCCTTCGAATTCTCGCACAGTAGGTTGAATTAAAATACTTTTTTTTGAACAGGTTTTCAGTTGGGACCAGTACACTAGTAGAGAATATGTGGTGCCGGTACCAGAAAAAGAGGTATTCTTAAAGATAAAATTTTTATTTAAAAGTAATTATTGTACTAATAAACCAATTAAAAATGACTCACTTCAGTGCCGAACCACATACTCGAACATGACTGACGAATCATACAGCCACTTGAAGAGTATAGTCAAAAATTCGTTCGAAAACCACGAAACGAAAGAAGTAGATGAAAAGACCGAAAGATCAAACAAAAAAGTCGATTTGAAAGACATGCCGAGGGTTAAGAGCCAAGATTCGCTCTTCAGAGCAGAAAAGAATGAATTCAGTAACATGGAGAAGCCAAAGAGTGTATCTTCAAAGATTTCACAACGTTCCCAACTACCTCTCACACCTCCGGGAACATCTAACACAATACCAGAAGAAACCTCTGAAGAGACGTTCCCAAGAGTTCCTTCAGGGGAGTTGGATCTGTCGAACATGCTGAGAGAGATCAAGAGTGAGTTGGAGCGCTTCAGGTCTGGCTGTTCTGGACGCACCCCCCAGATGGACCTGCAGAAGCTGCACACGCAAGACGAAATGATCTCGAAGCTGATGGAGCTGAAGACATGCAAGTTCAAGTCTGAGCATCTCTCCGACCTACCTTACCCCATTCTCAAAAACAAAGGATTCCCTCAAAACGACGAGCATTTTTTGAGACCAGGTTCGCAGACTAGAAGGTCCTATCCCAGCGTCATGAGCATCAAATCAGCTCTCAAAGCACCCCTGGAACGTAAAGCATCCAAAGAAAATTCATCGAATACGAGTCGTGGCTCATCCGATTCCTGCTCATCCACTTCGACCACTAAACCAAGAAAAAAATCGTTGAAAAAGACTAAAAAAGAGAAAAAAAGAAAGAAGAAAAGAACTTATTCTTCGGATTCGACCGACTCCAGCGAAGAGTACCAAAAGCCAGCGCCGATCATCAACAACCCGCACCAGTTCATCATGAACTCCTCGCCCAGTCTGCCAGGCCACCCCCTCATCAAGGTCTTCGACAAAAACCGCTATTCCGGAGAGTTCAGGAGCCAGTCGAAGAAGAGCAAGAGCAGCGAGACCAAGAGCAAGAAGCATAAGAAGAAGAAAAAGAAGTACCATGATGCTTGAGATGAGTATATAGGGGGGTTGTGTCTCGGGTTTTTATATACTTGGTGCCCAAGGGGTTTCAGGATCTTGGAAGAAAAGTTCTGAAAAAGTGTGAAAAACTCGTCTCTTAAACCATAAATATCAGACCAACCATGCCACCTTATCCTCACCTCAACTAACTAAGCATTACTATTTATTTAAAATTTAGAATAAAATAATTTTGACATTTTAAAACACGATTAGCAGTTTGAATAGATTTGAAAAGAGCGGACAAGCTTTTTGCCTTTAAAGCGA
Source organism: Piscicola geometra (assembly GCA_943735955.1). NCBI lineage: Eukaryota > Metazoa > Annelida > Clitellata > Hirudinida > Piscicolidae > Piscicola > Piscicola geometra. Next base: position 5,105,656 of record OX030962.1, read on the forward strand.
TGTGAATACAAAAGTAGATATACATATGCATGTGCGTGCGCAGACGCTCAACTGAAGAATGGATCGAATCGATTGGATGCTTCGAATATTGTAGTTGCACTTGCAAACAAAACGTAATCAAAGACAGTAAAATGGCAAACGTCACATAAAATTAAGCGCTAGCGTTGATAGGTCGTGATAGAAGCGGTGATGGTTGTGATGGAGGTGGTGATAATGATGATGACGATGGTGTTAGTGATAGTAATGATGATCGTTAAGTTGATGATTGGGTGATATGAAGATGATGGGGAGGTGTGAATGTTGAAACTGGTATTGTGGCATGTTTCACTTGTGTGTGGTCATCGCGCTTATGGGTACGCTCACGTGGGTGGAAGTGCTGCTGATAATGATGATGTTCATGATGATGCTGATGATGATGATTATGTTTATTCGACATGATAAACGATTGATGAAGATGGCCTTGAGAAGCAATGAAGTGGAGTGAAGAAACACAAGTAGGCGCGTATGTTCAAGAATTTCGGAATAGAAGTTTCTCCGTGTGGAAGACGAGCTCGTAGCAGACGACACAAAAATGTAGTGTAGCTATGAGTGACTGCGTGGAAGTTAAGTGTGGTGGTGGACATTTTGTTTTTCAATTTATTATTGAAAGTTCTTTTTCTTTGTTTTTGATATCGATGTAGTCTTGATTACAAAATGCTCTACTGCCGTCGTCAGATTAAGAAGCGAAAGAAAAGTTGATTGTTTGAATGCTCCAGCTAAAAACTATAAATAGCCAATAATAACAATAAAAACAATAATAAATTCAAAAATATTGAGACAAGACATAAATGCATACGTAAACTTATATTATCTATCTATATATATATATATAAATGTGAATTGTTCCATCGTGTAGACATCTAGTTTTTCAACCCACTAAATCGATAGCTAAAATGGAGTTTAAAACTCAATAGAAATCAAATCATATTTATGAATGTACTTTGAAAGGTGAAACTGCCTTAAGATATAAACACATGCAAAGCTATACAGATAAATTACATTGGATAATGCGGTACATTAAAAATGTAAGCAGTCACGCACACACCCACACACACACACATTCACACAAGCACACATAGATGAAGACAATTAAAAAATCAGTTGGTTTACTCAGAATTAAAAGTAGTAATCCATATTATTACTTCTCGAAGGAAAAGCAACAAAGTAACGGTGTGTGGAGGAGTGAAAGGTTGGGTGGAATTGAGGGTTAAGAGGGGTAATTGAAGTGATGAAGCCATGAAAACACTAAGCTTAATCGATAAACACTACACGTCCAATTAAAATTCCCTTCGGTAATTGAAGATAATGAGCGAATTAAATGCGTTATGACGTCACGATAAGAAACACGATTTATAATTAAATTGTTGATAGAATAATTAATTAATTATCGTTGTTTTTAATTGAATTCTCACGCACACACGCGCGCCAGCACGCACATTCGTTGTCACTCAGGCAAAGCCCCTGAACTCCATGCTTGGAGGGAATTCACTGGTGTCGTATCACCATTATTCCAAAAGTTAGTTTATGTGGTGTTTGTGTGTGTATATGTGCGTGTATGTGTGTGTGTGTTTGGATGTATATATGTGCGTGTTTGTGTGTGTATATGTGCGTGTTTGTGAGTGCATTTGTACATTTAAGTGTGTGTGTGTGTTTGAGTGTATTTATGTGTATGGACATGTGTGTGTGCGTATATGTGGGTGTATTATACTCAATGGAGTGGTAAGCATGTAGTAAACGCCAAACACACAAACACTAAGCTAACACAAAGCAAACACGCCTTTAATTACAATTAAATAATCTTGAGCGATAAATTTGGAAAAACAAGCAAGGATAACTTCGATGACGTTGCAGAGACACACACACACACACACACACACACACACACACACACACACACACACACACACACACATACACACACACACACACACACACACACACATACACACACACACACACACACACACAAACATATAGGCATTAGAAGACTAAAATTGGAACTCGATTTTAAGCTCCGTTTATTCGATGTGGTGTGGGAGGTGGGTGAAAGTGATGGAAGCGGTGTGCCGAGAAATTCCAGGTGAAAAGGGTCCGAAAGGTTTTTTAGATGTAACTTGGTTGTTACATTGGTACCCGATACCGGTTAAACCCGGGTATTGATACCCAGGTATTAGCTCCCGGTATTAATTTAGTGAACCGCATATTGTGATTGGCGGAATACAATTAAGTTTGAAAACTAATGAAGTCAGCAATGGCGGAACAGTTTTCCACTTTCCCGCTACTAATGACCGATCAACTAATTAATAATGTAACTTACAATTATGAATATCTCTCTTAAACGCCTTCCCGCCCATAACACCTCTTCCTTGCTTGCCAACGGCGTCACTAGTTACTCATTGAAACAGGTATCAGTTGCCAAATTAACGATCCCTCCTCAGCGCACACCATGCCAAACCATCCTCTAGAGGTTCATCCAATCCCTTATTCACTGCGAAAAATCATCCACATCCATGCCATCTCATCCCAACCCTCATTCCAGAAACTACTCACTTTTATGAACTCATTTACTAAAGATCCCATCCTCCATCCCCTAAACTCACCCCTTCATTCATCCACTCAACTCATCCCCTCTATTTGTCCCTCTTCTTGTTGAAGGAAGAGAAGAATCCCTTCTTCTTCTTCTTCTCCTTCGTCGGTGACGTCACTCTCGCCTCGTGACTCGGAGATAGCTAGGAGGATCATGATGGTGATAATGATGATGATGCTAGTGATGATGATGATGATAATGATGGTGATGATGATTAGGCCTCTTGGAAAATATAAATCATGGGGAAAAAAAGATTTTTCTAATAGATTTTAAATAATTTTTTAAAATGAAAAGATGCCTGATTATTCAGTTTAAACTCATTTGGAGTAATGCAACTCATCACCAACCTCTTTGTCAGTGCTCGAAGTCGACTTGGCTGGCGACCCAAGTGCTAATGTATGTGCATGAATAATTAATGATGATTACTTACTCCAAATAATAAAATGTATGAATAATCAAAAGTATAGGCGCTTCAATTCGGCGTATAACATATTCTGAGCAACACCACAAACAATCAATCTATACACCTCTCCCGTCACCACAATTCACTCAACTACATCCCACCCAACCAATTAGAACTTTCCCAATCCTTCCACCATCCATCTATCCTATCTATCCACCTTAAGTGCACCACAAGCACCAACACCACCACCACAGCAACCGATTCCCCCCCACCATCACAACCACCCCCCCCCCCCACACCACAACCATCCATAACCCTCCCCCCACCCACCACACAACAACCATCCCAACCATCTCCCCCCTCCCCACCCACCACACAACAACCATCCCACCACCCCCCCCCACCCACCACACAACAACCATCCCACCACCCCCCCCCACCCACCACACAACAACCATCCCACCACCCCCCCCCTTCCCCAGCCACCACACCCAAACCATCCCAACCACCCCCCCCCCCCACCCACCACACCACAACCATCCCACCCACACCCCCCCTTCCCCAGCCACCACACCCCAACCATCCCAACCACCCCCCCTTCCCCAGCCACCACACCCCTACCATCCCAACCACCCCCCCTCCCCCACCCACTACACCCCAACCACCCCTACCCACTCTTGCTCTTCTTCGAGGGCGAAAGGGTAGGACTGCTCTGCTGCTGTTGTTGTTGTTGTTGTGGAGGCATCGTGCCTGTCTGCTTGCCCGGTGTGCTGGTCGTCTCAGGTCGCCACTGTGGTGATGATGATGATGTTGTTGTTGTTGTGATGATGATGATAATGTTGTTGTTGTGATGATGATGATGGTGGTGGTTGTGATGATTGTGATTGTGGTGATGATGGTGGTGGTTGTGATGATGGGGTAATGATGATTGTGGTGGTGATTATGATTTTGGTGGTGGTGATGATGATTTTGTTGATAATGATGAAGAGAAATGGAGAAAAAAATTAAAGAGAAATGATTGAATAAAATTATATTTAATAAAAAATAGTTAGGACAAATAAATCTCTCGGATTTAAATAAAAAAATTAAATATGTAAAGATTCAAGATGGCAGAAACCAAAACAGCAAAACCCCCAGCAAAATCGAATATGCCGCAACAGCAAAGATAAAATAAGCAATGCATACTTGTTCTTTGGTCAAGTGAGCAGCATCATTATCATCACCATCGGTCACCCTCATGCTGTTCAGTTGATGCACTGGCGCCTCGTAGGCGTGTCCATTGGAGGAGAGTCTGCCGTACCTGGAAGCCGGTCTGTGTGTTTGTATGTATATATTTGTCTGTGTGTGTGTGTGTGTGTGTGTGTGTGTGTGTGTGTGTGTGTGTGTGTGTGTGTGTGTGTGTGTGTGTGTTTGTGGCAAGTCTCATGTTTTTATATGAAGAAAAAAAAGCATATAATAGACTGGCTTGTCCTTCGTCATAACCATCATCATTATTATAACAACCATCACCATCCTCATCATCATTATTATCACCATCACCATCATCATCATCACCATCATGACAGAAAGAGAAAAAAAGACAAAAAACAAGCACTTAAATCTCAGTAATTATCGAAAAGTTGGCGGAGATGCAGGCTGTAAACTCAAGCATGGGTTCAACAGTGCCTCAATAAACATGCTGAAATGTAATTCAATGCAGGCCATCTTGAACTAGACTCAATTACATATGAATCTTATATTTCATATTGGAATGTTCACGCATCTTTTTCTTCTTTCACGCACACTAATTCACACATGTGGAGTTTGCACTATGTGTGTTTGCATTGTGTGTATGGTGTGTGCACTTCTCAAACACCACATCGCTCTATGGTTTTAAAATAAACTCGTAACATCATTTCCTCCATCAAACAAGCCCTCAAATACTTAATCAATCTAATCTTCCAATCAACTCCACCCTTCTTGCCTCTCCATCATACCTTCTATTTAACTACCCCTCCCCCTCCCCCTCCACCATCCATCCACCCCTTCAACCATAAATCCATCTATCTCTATATTCTTTCCCATTCATCCATCTATCCCTATATTCTTTCCCATTCATCCATCTATTTAATCCCCCCTCACATAACCCCCCCACATCACAACCCCACACCAACCCACCCACCTATCGGGATCATCAAAGTCGTAGTCGAATGACGATGCGACAGGGGGGTCTGCCACTGAAGCCACCCTGGACGGAGCCCTGTCGCCCCCACCACCCCCCTCCTCATCCCTGTACGGGTAGCCTGTTCTGTAGCCCTGTGGTGGTGGTAGTAGGGGTAGTGGTGGTGGAAGTTGTGGTGGTGGTAGTAGGGGAAGTGGTGGTGGTAGTAGGGGTAGTGGTGGTGGAAGTTGTGGTGGTGGTAGTAGGAGTAGTGGGGGTGGAAGTTGTGGGGGTGGTAGGAGTGGTAGTGGTGTACGTGAATGGGAAAATGAATGAGTAGGGAGGTGGGTGGATGGGTGGGTAGTGGGTATATGATGTAGGGTTGGTAGTGGAGTGGATAGTGTGAGATGGATGGTCTATGTGGGGTAGGTTTTTGGATGAGTGGGAAGTGGGTGGATGACGAAGTGTTGGCAGGTTCCAGTGGCTACAATGATTGACAGCCACTCACAGCATTATCCAGGTGCTTCATGTAGTATTCGAACAGCTGTTGTTTGCTGTCTTTGTGCTGATTGGCTAGCACCTCCATTAGGCCCCGCCTCTCCTCTTCTCCAATCACCTTCAAGCCATCCACGCCTTTGCTTTGTGCCACATGTAACTGTGTGTATGTATGTATGTATGTATGTATGTATGTATGCATGTATGTATGTATGTATGTATGTATGTATGTATGTATGTATGTATGTATGTATGTATGTATGTATGTGTGTATGTATGAATGTATGTATGAATGTATGTAAGTATGAATGTATGCAGACATACCTGTTCTTTAGCTGCATCGACGAGGCTCTTAGCCAGCCAGAAGGTCTCTTCGACCGAGGCACCCATCACCATGGCGCCCATGTTGCGCAAGAACAACACCTGGATGAGAGGGTGGTGATGGTGGTTGGAGGAAGGGTAGGAGGAAACAACTATCTTCAGCTTCTTCTTTCACTTTATCGAAAATAATGGCTCATCTTAAGATCATCACACCCACTAAACATCCCTCCATCCACCCACCCACCCACCATCCATCCATCCACCCACCCACCATCCATCCACCCACCCACCATCCATCCATCCACACACCCACTCAAATCCCTTCTTCCACACACATCTTTTTAACAAACATCATCACTCCATCCATCATCATCCCTTCCTCCACACATTAACCCACCACTCCTCTATCCACACACATAAACACACCATCCCGCCCTCCTTCAACCCACACATTAACCCACGCCCCTCCATTCACACACACACACACACACACACACACACACACACACACACACACACACACACACACACACACACACACAGACACACACACACACACACACACACACACACACACACACACACACACACACACACACACACACACACACACACACACACACACACACACACACACACACACACACACATTAACTAACCACACACCATCCCATCCATCCACCTTATTAGTGGGGGTGAGAGCCCGCCTCAGCTTATCCTTGTGTCCGTGGATGAGTGGAGTCCCATTGTACTCAAAGTAGCTCACCTCGCCCAATGCACACGACGTTTCTGATATTGGCATTAAGCCCTGCTTCAGACAGGAGATCTGGAGTGGGTGATAGGTGTATGGTGGCGCTGGTTATTGACGTTGATGAAGTGGTTGATTGGATAGATAGTTCTTCGCAAAAATATTCCAGTTATAAATCTATTACTACTATTATCATCACAAAATCGATCGACGCATGCCCCATTCATGCATTCTTCCACGCATGCATGCACCCATCCATTCATGCATTCATATATTCTTCCACGCATACATGCATCCAATCATGCGTCCATCCATGCACCCACCATGCGTCAATCCATGCATCCATCCATGCACCCACCATGCATCCATCCATGCACCCACCATGCATCCATCCATGCACCCACCATGCATCCATCCATGCACCCACCATGCATCCATCCATGCATGCATGCATGGACGCAACCAACCGCAACAACAGGCGGATTGAGTAGGTGGATGATGCAGCGGACGTCTGGTCTGGTGGTGTAGATGGCTGCGTGCAGATGAAACTCCGCCCTGTCCACACCCACACACGTGGGTGCTGATGGTTTGGAGACGCCTGTGTGTGTTTGTGTATGTTTGTGTGTTGGGGGAAGGGGTGTGTGTTTATTGTGTGTGTTTGTGTTGTGTGTATGGTGATGTAGTGTGACGGTTTAACATGAGATTGTGGTCTAGTGAGATGGCGTGATGGATGTGGTGAGATAGTGAGAAGGATGAGAATAGAGGGATGGAGAGACAAACCAGAGCTGAAGGAGTTGTTGAGGGGGTTGGCAGGCGTATCAATGATGTCTCCCTTAGCATTCACCTTCACCAGGTTTGACGTGGTTACCTTGGTGATACAATAAAAAGTAGGGATGGGTGAGTGAAGAGATTATTTAAATAACACTAAGTTTCAATTATTTATAAATATTATTCTTTAGTTTAATAATGAGTTAGAAATGTATTAGAAGAGAAACCTCATTTGGAAGTATTCCATAGCTGGAAAAGAGAAACTTTTCGTGCTCCTGGCTTATTCTTCCCTGGATTGTGAAGCGTTTTTCATTTTCATGCATTAATCAATACTATTTTTAAACTTTCAAAAACATACACTCTAAGGAACATCTAACCATCACCACTATCTCTATTCCACTCCATCCATCAACCCCCATCCTCCACTCAATCCAACTCCCATCCACCATCACTTACCGAAATTCCACCTCTCATGCACTGAAACCACCCAAAGATGTCGGCAAGACGATAGAAGGAGGCGAGTTTGCACCGGAACAACCTCTCCTTCGCGTCCACCACCACCGCAGCAGACTTAATGTCTGAGATCAGGATGCAGGGACCAAAACCTGGGAATTATAATTTGGGAATCAGTTTTATTTGTGTGTAGTACAGTAATGTCTGGATTTTTTGAGTCCTTAATTTCATAGGTTATTCAGTACAATGCTGATGAGTATGATTTCAAATGGTCTATGGTGTACTACTGTGGACCCACCGACGCCGATGGCTGCATTCCTCACTCTGCTCGCCAGCAAGTCTGACAGCTTCTGAGGTGTCACAGAGTTCGGAGTGAGTGGACCACCATTTTGGAAAAGTTTGTCGACCACCAAGTCCTCCAACTCATCCCTGAACAGCCTGCTTTCCAGCACCAGCTTCACCCTCTTGCGTTCTTCCATCTGACGCACATCCTCCTTCACCTCCACGGGTCTGATCATCTGCCGCACGTACTCAGGATCGTCTGCGTCTGAGATCAAATAATGCTCTGGTAAGGAGTCGTGTGAGTTATTGAGATGCTTTTTGGGTAAAATAGGTTTTAAACATTTTTCTTTTGATTTATCTTTAAGGATTTTAATTTTACCCAAAGTGTCGATGAACTTTTCAGACGTTCCATTCATTTGAACATCCAAAGCCATTTTAGAATAGGTTTAACCGGGTAGAATTGAACTTTACTTGTGGTATCAGTTTATAATCTGTTCATAGAAATCGAGAAATAAATAAATTATAACGAATTTAAAATTAAAATAAATCTTAATAAAAATTAACCTTTGTTAGAGATTATTATCACTCACAGATTTACTCGAAATTCTAGTGACTGAAATCAGAAATTAGCATACGCCATTTTAGAAGAGACGGTCTATGTCAATTTGACGCTAAGTAGTTATTAAAAGTAACTTCTTAGTCATAATTTAAATTTTTATTCATTAGAAATCATTCTATTTATTTTGAAAAGATTAGTTTTCAGTCAGTTTTCATAGGTTTTTAATTAATAGAAAAATCGTAAAATATTTATTCCAAAAATACACATACAATTTATATTAAAGAAAAAAAGCTGGTATAATTAAATCAAATGAGACAAAAAGCAAAGCAAAACTACAAATGATGTTTGTCGAATCGAAAAGACATCAATGAAAATTATAGATCTAAATTCATCGAACTAAATTGTACAAACCTTCAAATGATGCTAAAGCTCCATGTTATAAAATGAAGCCTACTTTATTAGTAATGTCATGAAAAGAACCTCAGAATAAAGTCGACATTGTAGAAAATTATGAATAATACAAAATATTAATTGAAAATAACGAAAGTTAATTTACTCATTTTTTTTTAGCCTTTGTAGGTTTCGCGTTGCTTTTCATACTCTTCTCTGATACATCTTCCGACTTCTCACAATTTCCATTCTTTTCAGCATCTGTCTTCTCCTTCATGACACCATCAATCTCCACAGCTTCAGACGACTTTTTATCGGCATCACCATTGACCACATCATCGACGTAAATGAAGTTGGGTAGGTTGCTGAAAATGGCTTCCAGACTTGGTTCCTTGGGCGGGGTTTTCCCCTCATTCAGGCACGTTATGTAAGTTCTTGCTGCCTCCAACTGGCGATACCTGCGTAGAGAATATTTATTTTCAAAATAAAAAATTCACTGATCGTAATAATCTAGCAAACGATCAATATTATAACCCATTCTTATCTTTTTATTCATTTCATTAAATTGCAGTTTTTTGTTGTTTCAGTTGCTTTCCTTGGCGCAACATGAAATACAAATGCTCCACCAACGTCCGCCTCACGCACCGATAGTCGAGTTCACTCTCGAACTCCCTGACCACCTCGTTGGACTTCTCCTTCGACTGGTTCAGCTGCTCAAACAACTCGCCCACCGCCTTCTTGTTGTCCTCGAACATTCCCTGTCAGCCAGCAAAAAAGCATTTGCATTAATCAATTTTCAATTTTATTATAAACTGTATTTTTAAAATTTACTTAAAACATTATTTGAAATTATGAAAAAAAAATCTTTTTATCAACACATCCCTGTTTCCACACAACCTTAAGTTTGCTCATAGCTTTTTCATTTTCTATATTAGCTCTTGCTACCTCTCCATCACACTGTGCCTCGATGTCGCCGATCTGTGAGTGTTAAATAGGAACTCTTTCATAAACGCAAATTAATTTTAAAAATATCTCGAGCTTTCTTAAGACAAAAGCCATCACCCAATAGAGTTCCATCCCTGCCTTTCAACCAGAACACTCCCAACTGCTCCCATATAAACCCCCTTCCAAACCACCCCACTCAAACACCCTCCTCCAAAACCAACCCCCTTCCTTACCACCCTCTGTACCAAACTTGCCTACCCTCCACCTGGGTCTTGAGGAACTCCTCATTGGCGACCAAGCGATCGACCACCTTCTGCAGCTCTGCCATCTCGCTTCGCTGAGCCCTCAGCATGTCGCCGTTCTCATTCCTCGTCTTCTCCAACTCCTCGTTCAAGGCGTTCTCCTTCATGGCCATTTCGCTCACCTGCAGTATGTGGTCAAGGTAAGGGTTAGGGTTGGTGAGAGGGGTAATGATGGGATGATGAGAGGGGTGATTGGTAGTGAAGATGAGAAGGGTGATTGGTAGTGAAGATGCAATGAAGATGGAATGATGATGGTATGATGATGGTGTGATGATGGTATGATGATGGTGTGATGATGGTGTGATGATGGTGTGATGATGGTGTGATGATGGTGTGATGATGGTGTGATGATGGTGTGATGATGGTGTGATGATGGTGTGATGATAATTGTGGTTGATGATGGTGTGATGATGGTGTGATGATAATTGTGGTTGATGATAGCGATGATCCACCCATCAATTGAAAACAACCACCACATGAACAGGAAACCCCAAAAAGCCCAGGAGCAACACCTGCTTCTCGAGGCGCTTGATCGACTCTTCAGCCTCAACGGACGCCTTCGAGTGCTTGTCGCTCAGCTCCGAGAAGCGAGCGTTCCAACGAGCACACTCGGCCTCTTTATCGTCGATCTTCTTGGCACACTCCTCGAGCAGTAACAGCAACTTAACCACCCTAGCCTCCGAATCTTCCAGGCGTTTTTCGATACTCTTCCCACACTTGGTTTTATCTCCAACGGGTTTCTCAGCGCATTTTTCGCTGCCTTCGCCGTTGGATGTTTCATGGACGAATGCCTCATCCATGATCGAGGCCACCCTCTCGGCGACGCTCGACTGCACTGGTCCTGGCATCATGCGCAGACGCAGTTCTTCCTGCACGACCTTCATCTGCGAGTCGTATCGCTCGAGCACTAGTGAGAATCTGTGTGGTATGGGTGATGAGGATAGTGTGGATGGTGAGCATGTGGTAGAGTGGATGCGAAATTGACGGGTGATGATGTCTTAGAAAAAAGGGGCTGATGGCATGTGAGAATTGTTTCATTTCATAAATCACCAATGACAAGCAAATGAAACGTTATTATAGCATAAATCCCACCTCCCACCCTCCTCCTCCACTGGTACCCACCTGTCTCGCTGACTGACCAGTTCCTTGCGGAGACTGGTGCGCTCCTCCATCACTCCGATCAACTCCTCCGACCTCGCCTCCAGCTGCTTCAGCACCTTCTTGTGCTCTTCAGGCTCCACTTTCAGACACTCTGGAATGCTGGACGGTGCAGTGGTAGTGGCACCTTCTGTAGTAGATGCGTCGGTAGCAATAGCAGTAGTTGTTGTAGTAGTAGATGTTTCTTGTTGCGTTTTGTTTCCTTTGGCATTCTGCAGTTCTTCGGTGAGACACTTGATCTTGCCGTCCATCAGCAGTCTCTCTTCCTCGTGTTTGCCTCGCAGTGCGCTCAAGAGTTCGTCCCCCTTCAGCTCCAACATGGCTTCCAGTTCGCTCTGGAGTCGATCCTTCGCCTGGGTAGATGGATGACATTAAAATGGTGTCAGTGTAATCGACAATTTAAGCTATTCATGCATTGGAAGTTTTTTGTAAATAAAATGATTGGTATAATTGATTATATTATATTTGATTATATTATATTATATTTGATTATATTATATTATTGATTATAATTGATTATAATCAATTGAACCATGTGAAAATGATTTTTGGAAATTCCATCCTATAAAATCAAACCTTAATTCTAGACAAATTGAATTTAATATATGCCTTATTAGCCAATTGAATACCCAGCTAGGCGTTATTCCAAAAATGAAATCCTAAACAATAACAACAACATCACTTACCTCTGTCAAGCTGTTTATTTGTTCCTGCAAGCTGCTGAACTTACTGTTCATCTCTTCTTCCTGTCGTAATCATCATCATCATTACAACCATCATCATCATCATCATATGCAGCAACTCACATATTGCTTCTTGATGAGCTCTAGCTGGTGCTCAAACTTGTGTTGAATACCCTCTTTATCTTCACTCAGACGTTTCACCTTTGAGCCATTTTATCATTCTTATTTTTACTCATATGAAGAATAATAATGATAGTTTATATTTCTTACTGCTGCAATTTAATATATAATTAAAAGAGACATTTTAGAAAGATATAAATAAATATAAGTTAAATAAAATAAATACAGAGGTCAATACCTTCTCCTTGTTGTTGACTATTGTGCCTCGACACTTGGCCAACAAACCCTCCAACTTCTCAACCTAAATAATTATACACTTTCAAAAAGATTTTTATACAATTTAGAATCTAAAATGGATTTAATCAAACAAAAAATCTAAGGTGATTTATAATTTCATTTAATATTAATGATTATTTTTTTCCAATTTCATACTATGATTCAATGAGTGTTCAGAATTATGGGAAAAAAGTACTTCTAACTTTTTCTTTTAGAGCTGAGTATTCTTCTACGTTAAAAGTAGAGTCTGTTTTAACTAGTTCGCTTTTTAATTCTCCTGCTTTTGACTTTTCAGTGTTTTCTTCAGCTCCCAAAACTTCAACATTTTCCTCTTTTCCTGAAGTCATATCTTTTTGAGTTTCCATAATAGATGTTGTTTTTAGTACTTAAATTGTTTCTATAAAAGATTGATTAAAAAAGAAATATATGAAAATAAATGTCTAAAACTCAGAAAACTCTCGGAAGCGTAGTTAAATGATGAAGAGTAATCTGATCCTTTAAAAGGTTCACACACCAATTACTCGGGTATGCATAGAATCTATATTTACTAATAGCACTTACTTTAACAGAATATGACAATATTATTTTGATGATTGATAAATGTTTTATAATTAATTAAAAAATATTAAGTAAAGCAAATTCTAACCCTAACCCTTACTCCAACTCTAAATAGTCCTATATTTTTTACTAATATCGAATAATATCCACCTGGCTTATTTCCCTTGTATGCCTTACAAATTCCATAGCCCTAAAGTGAACAGAGCCTTGTCAAAACTATTGAGATTGAAAAAAGTGTTTATTTACCTTTTCTTATCTCAAAAACCTTAATCATTAGATATTGCTTAAATATAAAATATAATTACCACCTAGATATTATATTTTTTAAATTTATGTCCAAATTAAAATAATGAAAGATATTTTTTGCAAAATAATGACGTCTGAACATTATGGACATATCTGGCATTTTACTGTATGCATTTTGGCAATGTCCAATAAATCAATCAATCACTAATGATTTGTATAGCGCCCTTTACTAAAGTGAACAAAAGCGCTCAGCCATCACCTTCTGAACAAATACGTCTTCAGGCCTCGACGGAAAGTTATGACTGACTTAGTTGAAGTCAGAGAAGAGGGTAAAGAATTCCATAAAAGAGGACCACAATAAGAAAAAGAACGTTTAGCAAAAGAGTGTTTAACTGGAAAACGAAAAGAACTCTTAAAGGTAGATGATCTTAGACCAGATTTAGGAAGTTGTTTAATTATGTTTTTAAGATAAATTGGAGCAGTACAGTTATGCATTTTAAACATATTTAGGCATATTTTAAAAGTCACTCTAGATCTCAAAGGTAACCAATGTACCAAACGAAGATAATGAGAAATGTGAGAAAACTTGGAAGCACGAGCAACAAGACGAGCAGCACAATTAAAGGCTTTATTTAGAGGAGCTAAATTAGTATCAGGGAGAGAACTAGAGAAGGTACAAGAAGCTGCAAAGTAGGATCATCGAGAAAAGGAAGAAGCTGTTTAATACGAAAAATGTGAAAATAACAAGATTTAGAGACAGATAGAATTTGAGGAGCTAAAGAAAAGTTAGAATCGAAAATGAAACCAAGGCTACTAATAGAAGATGAAGGGTTTAGAGATAAGAAGGAGGCAAAACTAAAAAATGAAGGGATAGTAAAGACTTTGATTTTTTATTGAAATATATGAGTTCAAATTTGTCCGGATTAAGTTTGAGAAACATAGATGAAGCCCAAGAGATTATAGATTGAAGACAGAGAGATATTAGTTTAGTTTGCGCTTTTGTTCACTTAGTAAAGGGCGCTATACAAATTATTAGTGATTGATTGATTGATAGTTTAGAGAGTTAAAAACCACGCAGATCTTTTGACTTATTTTTATGTGAATAATTTTAATTTTAATGTGAACAGATTTGACATTTCTGAGTAAAATTATTTTAATTACTCAAAAAAGTATTCATAAAAAAAGTAAAGAAGCCTCATTTATTGTTTTTTTAACGATATATCTCGCCTCAGATAGTTTGCCGAAATATATACCAGATTTGACATTACTGAGTAAAATTATTATTAATTACTGAAAAAATTATTCGTAAAAGAAGTAAAGCAGCCTCATTTATTGTTCATTTTACGATTTATCTCGCCTCAGATAGTTTGCCTAAATAAATATCGTGAACTATCATATAACTTTAACAAAATATGTAAAAAAAGGAAGTAAAAGAAGTCTCAGTTATTGTTCATTTTACGAAGTATCTCGCCTCGGATAGTTTGCCGAAATCTAAAATAAAATGGCCACTTCTTGTTATTGTTAGAAACCAACAATCAGCTGATTCAAGAAATAAATAAACATTGCCATCAGCTGTTTTTATATTGCTCTGTCTATGCTTCCGAGTACGATTTCCTAAGTATCCCGTTTTAATTATTTAATTTTTTAAAATTAGTCCGTTTTATTTATTTAAAATTTGTAAAACGAATCTATAAAAAGTACGTTTTATATATAAAAAGTCCGTTTATGTATACTAAAATATTAACAGAGACATTTTCTCCAAGAGATTTTTTTTCCGGAAGGCTTTTTGTAGAAGGTATTTTATCCGAAGGCTTTTTCTCCGAGAGGTTTTTTATCCTAAATCCTACAGATTTACTAATATTTTAATGTGTGAAATCTCTTTCTTCTGAAGTTTAAAAAAGTTATATATTTTCCATTTTACTAGAGTTATCATAAATTTTCTTTGTAAATTGACTTTGTTCACAAATTCGAAAACCTTCTGTATTACTAAACCAGTTTTCGTATATTTATTTTCCAATCTTCAATTTGATGTAATTCTGATATCCCATTGCGAGCCATTCTTTTAGACTTCGTGTACGCCCAAAATTTATGCATTTTCAGCTATATCCCGTTCTTGATTTTTACGTTCTTTTGTGAAAAAATTTAAAATCCGTTTAAAAATTCACATTGAGTTGAAAGTCATTGGCTACAAAGAGATATAGAAAGGTACATACAAGTTTACAGGAAAAAAATGAAGCTTTCCAATTAAGAGTCTCAATTCAAAGCACTCCGTGGACTAAAATTTTTAATAAAAATTGATCAATAATCTATTATAAAATAATTACTCATTGAAACTAGCGATACATAGTTATAAAGTGCCGCAAAGCCTCACTAACAAAAACAAATTTAATAAAAGAAAAATATATAATAAAGAAAGGTGTCAAAGCTAAGTAACTTAAACCCTCAATTAGGTCTGAGAATAAGTGTCAAGATTGACACATCAATTGGAACATGCAGGGAAGTAGCATTTCATTCTACAATACTTTGTTAATAAACGCAACAAAAATCAATATAAACCTAAGAAAATGAGTTCAATACTGTTAAAGGAGTGAGTAAATATTGAAATTCTCAGCGGATTCAGACTTCTGCTGTTCAAACTTATCAAGTCATTGTTCTGCTGTGTTAATGGTACACACAAGTCAAGCTTCAAATATTTGTAAGTTTTAAACTTTATAAATTTTTTTTATTATATATAACTTTTGTTTCACAGTATCTTATACCTGATTCGTAAAATTTTCTATCCTATTCTCATAAATTTTAAGTTGATACTATGAGATTCCCGATTAAACACTATCAGCATATCTAGTAAAAAATACTCTAGAAGCTGTAAATTAATGGCTTTGCAAGTGTGAGACGATTTTCAACGGTGGTTTGGGGATAAGGCTTGCAACCATAAGCACTCTCAAAGCCTTCAAACATTGCAAAACCATGGCAACGCTCGCTCCTCATAACGGCAACTGTGGCAATTGTTTCATGCTTTTTCATTAACTAATTTCTGGCTCTACTCTTTTTCAAAACATTGTTTGTAATAATAAAGTTTCAATGCAAATGAACATTGCATTTAAATTCTCAAGAGTCTAATTTGGCATCCTAAAAGTTAGATACGTTGAAATACCGTTAAGATTATTCTCTTTTGAAGCCGTTTCCGTTACTAACGACGCCCTAGAGAAATCATATTGAATCAAGTTTAAGCGAATACCACAATGATACAGTGTGTCAGTGGTACGTTATTAAAACAGGCTTTAGTAGCTATTGTTTGGGGACAGAAAGCAGTAATTAAATAGATTGCTTGCAAGAATTTTAGAAGTTCTTATTGCCGCTGTGGATCGATAGTCTTCAAAAGAGCTGCCAAAGTTGGTGTTTTAGTTAGAAAAGTTAGAAACTTTTTTTGAATATTTGTTAAAACTTGGTTGAAACTTTTGAACGTTTTTATAACTTGAGCAAATTATTAAATGTGATTATTTTGAGATTTTTTAAATAAAAATAATTTAATAAATCAGAAAAAGTACAACCTTGAGCCCCTTTGAAAGTGCTAAAAAAAACTTCAAGTCATAGATCGATATTAAATAAAATTAATTAATAAAAAAATTAAATTAACAATAATAAAACATAGAAAGAAGGTGTTGAATAGAAAGAAAAAAAATTACACAATTAAGATAAATAACTCTCGGATAATAAAGTTTTCAAAGATATCGGAATGGGCAAGAAGCAGTCAAAACTGTCCAAGAGTCAGATTGAAGACTTGAAGGCGACCACGCAGTTCACGGAGGAAGAGATCACAGAGTGGCACAAGGTGGAGTTTCGAGTAGACGGAAAGTTGTTTTGCTTTTCATGAATGACCAGTTGTTTTTATGATAGAATATCATTCGCTAAATTTAGGGTCGTATAAAACTACTTAGTCGTAATTATTTGTAAACCATTTGTAATAGATTAGCAGTTTCAAAATAACACACCCAAAAGATTACTTCACAAGCACCCCAACCACTTCAAACAACACTCGACCATCATCTCAAAGGCTTTTCCACATCAACCACAAAACACTCAACCAACCACCAGGGCTTCATGAAGGAGTGTCCAACTGGGGAGCTCTCAAACACCGAATTCAAACGAATTTATTCGCAGTTTTTCCCGGGCGGGGATGCTTCCTCCTTCTCGGACAGAGTTTTTCGAACGTTCGACATCAACGGCGATGGCACGATCGACTTCGGTGAATTCTTGTGCGCTTTGAGCGTCACTAGTCGAGGACAGGTAGGTGGTCGCTTGATGCAGATTGCTGATTTACAAACACGAATGACTCATTCAGAATGAATTGATGGATCGCTTGGAGATTTGAAGTTCGGTTTATTTAAACATTTTAAAACTTAAATTTGTAAAAAAAATATATTAGATATTTAGTTTAAAAAGAAAATTTAAACTTTTAATTCAGGTGGACCAAAAGCTGCGATGGGCGTTTAAGATGTACGATGAGGATGGCAATGGTTCCATCACCAAGGACGAAATGGTGGACATAATCGCGGTGGGTGGAGGTGGGGATTGGATGAAGATAGTGCTGATAGTTGGTAGTTGGATCGATCAGTCAATCATTCGAATAATTTTCATACGGCTTTTTCATAAATCCAAGAGTGCTAACTGGATGGATCACTGGTTAAACTGATGGATGAATAAATAAATGAAATAAACTGAGTTTTAACAGTTTTTTTTTTCCATCAGTCAATTTTCAAAATGGTTGGACAAGATGGTTCAGCAAACGACGTCACCCCTGAGGTTTCATATTCATTTCGTTTAAGTGTCACCAAAAGTTAAATAAATAAATAAATAAATAATTTTTCTAAAGCATTATTTTGATTATGGATATATGTGAAAAACTGAATTAAAGTCTCTTACACAATGCAACAGGCATTCATGAAGACTTTGCACTAACCCATTCTACTCAACCATTCTACCCTCCCTCTCACAACATTTTACCCCAATCTTGCCCTTCTTTTCCACCCACCATACCCTACCCTTTCTCAACCCACCATACCCTTACCCCTATCCACCCACTACACCCTTACCCCTATCCACCTCTCAACCCACCATACCCTTACCCCTATTCACCCACCACATTCTACCCTCTTTCAACCCACCATACCTTTAACCCTATCCACCCACCAGGAAAGAACGAATAGGATCTTTGCATTAATGGACGACAATGGGGATGGCTACCTAACCATGGAGGAGTTTGTGGAGGGTGCCAAGAAGGACCCGTCTATCGTTCAGATTCTACAGAGCGGTTCCCAATCAGCGCAGTGATGATAATGATGGTGGTGGTGGTGGTGGTGGTGGTGGTGGCGGTGGTGATTATGAGGATGCATGAAGGAAGGAGGGTTAGAGAAAAGATGAAAGATGAGAAAATTGAAGAAATCGAAATTGAAGGAGGTGGAAGGAGATAGATTGGTAGAAGTGGAACAGTTTTAAGCTACATTTATCTTTGGAAATGAAATTTGGTGAAATACCTGGTGAGTTCAAGCGATTAGAAAAAAAAGATGAAAGAAGCATCTTTAATATACTGTCATGAGTAGGAGCTGTCTATAAAGAAAAAGGGGGGGAAAATTGAAATGGACTCTAAATATCAGATTATGCTGTGGAATATCAAAATCAAGATTGTGAAAACATTGTGAACTTGACGATGGCTTTTCTAAGAATCTTTATTTTCCTTTTCAGATCTGAAGATTTCTTTTAATTTTGCGGAGATTTGATTTAAGCCCTTCGACTAATCCTTTTACGACATGGATATTTAAATAATCAAAAACTTGCAAGTTTTTGATTTATTATTATACAGAAATAGTTTTTTGAAAATTTTTAGAGAAAAATAATTTTTCTTGCTCATTAGTTTCTCCATGTTCATCCATTAAACGTCAACAGAATGCCAATACTTTCTAATGCTTTTGAAGTTATTTTCTTGATATCCTCAGCTACATTGAAAAGAAATATCAAATTGTTTAAAAAAATTTAAACGGGCGGTTAAAAAAATAAATCAATTCATAAAAACTCAAAAACATGAAGATTATTTGTAAATAAAATTACAATATAAAAAAATGAGAAGTAAAAAAGTTTCAAAATTAATTCCAAAAATTAAATACATTATTTTAACAATTGAAGAAATAATGTTTATAAACACAAAAATAGTTGAATCTTTTAAACGTTTGAAAGCATGGTTATATGAGCTTTGAAGTTGTGGAAGACATTTCCTCTTAAAATACATTTCATAGCATCAGTTTCCATAGAATTCTAAGATTAAATTAAAACAGTTCTAACAGAATAACCTTCAACAATTTAATTTATTCACATCTAAAATATGTTGACAATCTTTCCACCCAAATTAACTCAAGTTCTAAGCTAATTCTACGTTATTCAGAACATCCAACTAGACACGCAAAGAGACTTTCAATGACATTTCCAAATACAACTTTACACATAAATGCAGCATGTGACAATGTCATATTTAGTATTCCATTTCAACAAATACAAACACAATTTGACATGGTGTGTGTACAACAGAAACGTATTTATAATATAAAAAGTGACATTATACAAAAAGAAGACACTAACACGCGCTGATAGAAGCACGCTACACCATACCACACTTCACGCAATTCCGACCAAAATTATATCAACTTTTTTTCATTCATTCACTTTTCTCAAAAACGAAGTATAAAAAAATAAAATAATTCTTGATTATTTTCTCTGGACAAAAGCATTAGGAATGCCGTTTCAAAATAGCTTTAGAGGTTCATGTAAAAAATAAAACTATTTTTAAAATTGTGAATATATTCTAAACTTTGGAAACTACTTCGTATTGAAAAAACATTATTAATGGAGTTTTTTAAATGGTGAGTTGCTTGGAGCATGAGCTGATTGATTGTGTGATAGAGGAAAAGTTTAATTACGTAAGTAAGGTACTTTTGAATGATTAAATTAACTTTCAAATGAATTGTTAAAATAAAATTTTTACAAATTTAATATTTATTACCACATCTCTTTTCTATTTTCTTCCAAATCTTCATCACACTAATTCACACCCTCACATCATCCTCATCTTCATCATCATCATATCCGAGCAATTTCTTTACTGACGACACAATATCATCAATACACATGCAAACGGCTGCACCTAGGAAGAGGAGCGCTGAAAAACACGTCAAGCCGAAAGCGAAACTGAGATAATAGAGTGGCATGCCGAAGCCTGTGTAAGATCCCACTGCGTAGAGGCAGATGCTGATGGTGGTGGCGAGGCCTGGAGAAGGAGGAAGAAGATGTTAGTTGGAGATTGGTGGTAGTGAAGAATTAAGATGATGTTGTGGTTAATTAATAAAATAACTTGGTTCATTATTCCAAAGAGCGTACAAACGAACCGTTTGAGAGCTAGAAGATAAACGGTTCGTTTGTCCGTGCTTTGTAAAAATGATCAAAAATCTTAATTTAAAGAAAATAAAAACTTGTGAAGAGGGAGGGGGGGGGTAGGAAACAAACCACAAATCAGGTTGATTTCGCTTGATGAGTTGAAGTAGTAGAGTTTCTTAAGGAGACTCGAGGAGCACAAGCCCAGGAAGGAAAGTCCGTTGGCGAGTGTTGCGAAGGTCAGAACGGTTATGAGAAGTCCAATCACCGTGGTCAACCACACTGCCGAATGAGGGAATTGATTGAGAAGTTGAAAGAGTGAAGAGTATGGAGAGAGGGGAGGAGGGTTGAAGACGGTTTGAAAGATGGCTGAACAGCAATTTGAACAAGTCTATTGAGTTTGGAGATGGTTTGAAATGCATCTAGTCTTTAAAAAATCATTATTTTCTTACAACTCTTAAAATGATTTACTTATTATCGTGTTTCAAAAGGCGAAAATGAATCGATACTTTGAATAACTTTTCCAGTAATCAAAACTCTAAAAATGTTAATTAAAAGTTATCGATTAAGGGAACGTTATATACTGAAAAGATGTTAAACTTTAACATACGAGGTCTTTTGAGTTCGCAGTTTTCAGTCGCTCGGAAGCCTGTTTCGTTGTAGGAACACAACGACCAGATGCTCATCTTGAAGGCTGGGTAAAAGTTGAAAAAATGAACGAAAAAATCGTGATTTTAATGATTTTTCATTAAATGTAAAAATATTAATTCCATGGGAAATTTTTCTTTTCTCGCCTAAGGACAACTTCTAATCTAATCTTGTTCATGTTTATTTGTGATTTGTTAAATCTTCTCGCGTTTGCAAATTTTGTATTTTCAGTGATCTAAGTTTTCATCGTAGCAAACCTATTGAATCATTTATAATTCTATTATTCAATTGTGAAGGATTACAATGTAATCTGCGTTTAGTCTTTTCATCATTTATCATAATGCTGCACCATTCATTTACTTTTATTTATCCACCACCTATTTCTCATTTAAACACTATCCATCTACCACTCATCCACCACCACCACCCATCCACTCAACAACCATCTATCATCCACCCCTCCTAACAGTTTCCCGCCATCCAGTTGTCAGAGCAGACGGTGACACAGACGAGAAGGAAGGCGCAGAAGGAGGCGATCTGACCCACGTACCGGAAAGGCCTCCATACAGTCATCTCCTGCGAGGGAGAGGGAAAAGAGTAAATAGAAAATTGAAAAATGAAAAGGGTGGATGAAACAGATAAAAATAAAAGAATGAAGAGAGATAAATGAAAAATAAAAAGTTAAAAAAGATGAAAGGGATTGAATGTGTTTGAATAAAAACACTATTTAAATCCAAAATGTACAATATAATTTTTTTTCATTAAATTTTGACCTATCAAATCTTGATTTAAAAAAACTTTTTCATAAAAATAAGTGAAAACCTTCTCGAACTTCATTTCTTCGTTGCGCTTAGACTGCAGGCTGAGGGAGGGCGCGTGGTTGCATGGCTTGAATTTGAGGAAAGAACGCATTTCCTGCAGACGAGGAATCTTGCCGCCTTGCAAGGGGTAGTTCCTCAACTACCTCACGGAGCAAATAAATAAGGCTTGAAAATTAATTTTATTTAAGGATTTTTTTCTCGAGAAAGAACAATGGAGTTGTGTAGAAAAAAATAATTTTTTGTGTGATTTCTTTTATTATCAACACATCCTTGAGATATTATTCAGATGAAGCAAGTTTTCAAAAACTAGTTTTTTGGAAATAGGAAGTAATGAAAAAAAAGGTTTTTTTTAAAGTTTATATGAAATTTTTCTGTTCTTATTGAAGGTATGTGATAACGGAAATAGCCTATGGAGTAAAATAAGTTGAAAGAATGGGCAGTAAAAACGATTTTCAATTTGTTGAAAATATTTTTTAACTGTTCTAGTTTAACCAACGGGCTTTTCGAATTTGTTTTCAAGCATTTACATTTAAAATACTTTCATTCAGGGTAACCTAATCGAACTCAAAAATATCACAGAGCCATCACAACAACATCATTTATCTGATCATAGAGTCCTTAAAAATTAAGAAAATTTTTACAAGTAATTTAATGTATTATAGTTCAGAAGAGTACTCAAACAAGTAAGACATTATTTTTAAACACCAAGCAAAGAGATTTTGATTTTCCAGCTCAACCCTCATTACAAAAGTTCAATAAAATCTCAATTATCCGCAACTTTTGTAACTATAAATTCAACAATTCATATTTTTTAATCTCGCCCATCCCTATTATCTCCTTAAAGAGTCGTCAGTGACAATATCTTTAATAAACACCCATTCGTTTTATACCCTCCAACGCAAATATGCACACATACGCACAGTGTGCATTGAGTACACGCACATGTGTGCGTAAAGTATATAAGCACATATAGACACATACATATAGACACATACACATAGACACATAATGATAGACACATAATGATAGACACATAATGATAGACACATACATATAGACATACACTCCTCCACTTGAATGTATACGCAAAAACAGACAACACACAACTGCATCAAACACAGGGGTTTTGTGCGCTCAAAAACCACAAAGTGTACACTGGAATCCTCGCTGGATCGATGTGGTTGTATTCATGTCGTATGGCCATGATGATGATGATGAAGATGATGACGATGCTTTTGATGATGATGCTTTTGATGATGATGTTATTCCGATGATGATGACGATGATGTTATTCCAATGATGATGACGATGATGATGATTATGACAATGATGATGACGATGAGGATGATTATGACAATGATGATGATGATAATGAGGAGGGATGAAGTGATGATGATGATAATGAGGAGGGATGAGGTGATGATGATGGTGTAGATGATGAGGATGGTAATGACGAGGGATGAGGAGGATGATAAAGACAAGGGATGAAGTGATGATGATGATAGCATGGAAGAGACTCACGTTTCAAAGCGTCACACAAAAAATCAATTCGAAAGTTGCTCTTGCGCGCAAATGAGCTCAAAAAGTCAACAATAAAGTATAGATAATAATAATAGAATACAAATAATAATAAAAATAAAACAAAGTTCCAAGAATGAATAATGCTCTCGTGTTAATATTGCTTGCAGGAAACAGGTTATTTGATGTTTAATCGCATCACAGCGTGCCATTACTGCCCTCTTTAGATGCTTCAGTGTGTGTGTGTGTGTGTGTGTGTGTGTGTGTGTGTGTGTGTGTGTGTGTGTGTGTGTGTGTATGTGTGTGTGTGTGTGTGTGTTTGTGTGTGTGTGTTGGTGTGTGTTTGTGTGTGTGGGTGTGTGTGTGTCTCTTTGTGTATTTGTGTATGTGTGCGTGCGTGCGTGTTTTTCCTAAGTGGGGCCTAAATCCAAGACCACTTGGTATTGAATTGTATTGAACTGTCATTTGTTACAACCCCAAACTTGAAAACTCATTCACAAACATTTCAGCTCTTTTCTATAAAATGATCAAAAAACAATTAAATTTCTTTAATTTCAAAATACTTAATTAATTCCATTGATGAAAACAATAAAGAACAAAGCTTTGTGAACCCTAGTGTCTTTTATGGTTCAGAATGATTAATCAAAGACTCAATTCTCCCGCCTTCTTCCAATTTTTCGGTTCTTCCCAGAGAATCAAAACCCCGATACTAAAAAAAAAATTTTTAACTTTTTATTTAAAGAAATTGTAAAATGGGTATAAAATATATTATTCATTCAATTTTGACTAGAAAAAGTAATTTCTAAAAGCAAGCTTTCAAATCTAAACTATTCCAACAGTGGATTGGATAGCTAACCTAATATCAATATGCAAAAAAATTAGAAAAAGAAATAAAAATAAATAAATAATTGTTTCAACTTTTAAAATAGAAATTTACATTACAATAAAATGAACTTAAAAATGTTATACAAATGAACTGAAAAATCCAATTAAATAAACTTTAAAACCACGAACAAAATGAAAAAGATAATAAAGGTCCATTTTTATGTGAAAGTATTTTTTCCAACCCATTGCTCTTATCGAAGCATTCCATGAGCGTTGTACAACTCAAGAATATCCATTGAAACTAACTATATTTGAATATTAAAACAATTTATTTTTAAAATATATGCTTTTTTAAAATCTGTTGAAAACTTTCAGCAGAGTTAGAAGCGCAAAAACGGCACACTAACAACAAGTTAACGACAACAAACGTTAACGCTGACAGATCGCTTTATTGCTGCTCTAAAACTAACCATCTTATCTACTTTTACATTTCAAAAATTATTTATTATCATCTCACATCTTTACATCCAAAATAGCAAACAGTGGTTTTCCCATACACCCATTCTTTATCTCATTCAAACCAGAACTACTTTTCCTGCCATCGTCCTATACCAATCCTTCTTTTTCCTATCCTCTTCTTCCCAAACCTCCCTTTCCATCCTTCCTTTTCCCACCACACCCCTTTCTATCTCTCCTCAATTTACAACTGTTTCAGGGCAGTGAGTGCAGAGTCAGGCTTGTAGAATACGAAGGTGAGGTTGTTCTGGTTGTCTTGAACCCCTTTGCCCAAGAAGGCTTGAAGGTCACTTCTGTAAGAGATCTTCAAGGTCAACTCTCCCCTGGGTCCTGCCATTTTAAACTCCATGTCTTTGCCCTGTTGAGGTGGGGTAAAGATGTGTGTTGTGCATGATTTGTGTGTGTTAGTGTTGTACTTTTTGGGATATGGAAGATTAAAAAGAAACAAATCAAGTGGTTTTGATGGCAAAAAGGCCAATTGAGTCTTAAACTTTGGAATCAATTAAACACTTTTTTCCCACCACAACCACTTCAATCACATCTATCTTTACTCCGTCCATCGTAATCACACTCACCCCAAATACAACTCCACGCACCCCAATCACACAACTACCTTTCCAACCACACGCACTCTAACCACACACAACCATCCCAACTCCACCTAACCAATTCCACAACCACCCAACCACACACCCAACCACTCAAACCACACGCACCCCAGCTACAGGCGCTTCTGGCAGGTCAAAAGAGACACTGCTGAGCGGAAACTTGAGCGTGATTTTCTTGTCGCTGACGGCACAAGTTCCCAGGATCGGGAGCGACTGAGCCGCCATCGGCATGCTGAGGTACATGGAAGCGATTCCTTCGTAGGTGGCCATGGTGCTCTTTCTCTCTCTGTTTTGGAGAGGATGATAAAGGTGGTGTTAATAATGATGATGTTTATTTGATATAGCGCTTAAGTAAACAACTGTGGCACTGGAGAGACGAGGTGGAATTGGGGCGTAAGGCTTTAAGAGTTTGGTTTACTTCGAGGATTTGATTTCAGGTTATTATAAAATGTGTGGTTTATTGAAAGGTTAGTCATCAAAGAGGTCTAATGAAAGAGATGCAGATGTTTTGTGGGTTTGTAGGGTGTGAGAGCATGTGGTGTTGAGAAAGTTTACTGAAGAAGTTTTTTACGTTTATTCAGTTTTTAAAAAAAAGCATAATTTAGAGTTTAGAAAACACAAAAATGTTCTGTATAAAATGAAACTTTAAAAAAATCAGTAAATAGTTTTCAGATTCGAGCAGCTAACAATACAGGCTTACAAAAATGTAACCGTCCAAAAAAACTCGTTCACACGTCTTTCCACTCACCCTAATAACTTCCAAGTTAACAAGTATAAACGCCTTCAGGAAAGATTTGAACTATTCAGCTGGTTCTTCCACCAATTTATATAGCCCATCCAACCATTGCAGCAGAAAACTTCCCTTGCTACGGAACCGCTATGTGTTTATGTGTGTTTTTGTGAGTATGTATGTATGTATGTATGTATGTATGTATGTATGTATGTATGTATGTATGTATGTATGTATGTATGTATGTATGTATGTATGTATGTATGTATGTATGTATGTATGTATGTATGTATGTATGTATGTATGTATGTATGTATGTATGTATGTATGTATGTATGTATGTATGTATGTATGTATGTATGTATGTATGTATGTATGTATGTATGTATGTATGTATGTATGTATGTATGTATGTATGTATGTATGTATGTATGTATGTATGTATGTATGTATGTATGTATGTATGTATGTATGTATGTATGTATGTATGTATGTATGTATGTATGTATGTATGTATGTATGTATGTATGTATGTATGTATGTATGTATGTATGTATGTATGTATGTATGTATGTATGTATGTATGTATGTATGTATGTATGTATGTATGTATGTATGTATGTATGTATGTATGTATGTATGTATGTATGTGTTTGATAGAATTATCATGTGTTTGTGTGAAGAATTGCTTGTTTTAAATAAAATTTTACATTTTTTTATTTTAACACTTTAAAAAATACTTTTTAAAAGTATTTTTGTGTATGTGTGTACGAATATGTTATTGTATGTGTCTCGGCTTGTATACATTGATGTTTCATTGGGATGATCGTGTTCCTAGTTTTGCATGGAGGTTGATGAAGTGTCATGGAAGTGTGAAGTGACTTTTGTCGATTAGCCTCACACCCTCTTTTGATTCTATTTTTAAACCACACATTATTCATCTTTTGAAAAAATAAAAAACAAAAAGAAATAAAAAGTTAATTGTTTCATACGCATCCGTGTTGATCATAAAAAGAATAGAATTTTCACAGCATACACCAAAATGAAAATTTCTTCATACATTCTTTTACGAAGAATAAGTATGCTTGAACAAAAACATTTATTGTGTAATAATTAGCTAATCTATAGCTTCTATAAAATACAGATGGGAAGAAGAATTCCTTTCGTGGAAACTGGAAGAATTAGATACAAAACACATTGATTCACGTACACAAACACAAACATATTTCCGCATTAATCTTCTTCTTGGAGTTTGTAACAACGCCTAAATGCCGACTTACATATTTTCGAAAGAGTCTTAACAAAGGTGATGTGTGCAACAAATGGTACTGATATATTATTCAATCTAAAAAAGATTATTATTTTTTAATAAAGAAGAATCTTGAAGTTGTTAAAATATTTTAAAAACTAAAAATTTCAAGTTATTTTCAAATACTATTAAGTTTTACATTAATAAAAAAGTATAATAGTAGCTAGTGCAGTTACTCAATTTTTCTGAAATTTAATCTAAGCAAAAAATAAAGACTTGGAACTTAGTGCTAGGTAATTTTTAACGACATCTAAACAAGGCAACAAAGGCTTTTTCTAATCCTTTTTATCTATTTTAGTGGTTGTAATATGGAAGTGGTAAAATTGGAAATGTTGTTAGTCGTGGGAGTGTTAGATGCGGCTGTGGCGGTGGTGGTACTGTATTAGCGGTAGTGATGGTAGTAACTGTAGTTGGTGCACTTAATAGTTCAGATTTAGTTTCTATGAAAATAATATGAAAATTTATATTTAGATAACTTTTTTATGTCTAAGATTTCCACAAATTAGAACGTCTCAATTTAAATAGCGAGCATTCTTCCCTTTTATATACTTCTTAATCAGTTTTAAATTAAGTTTCGGTCCATTTCTTTGATGAACAATAGAAAAATCATTATTATTATTTTTCATACCAATTAGAAATTACTGAACGGAATGTATTCCTTGGAATAAATCACCTATCAACTTTCATTTGTATTTTTACAACCACATCATAAATTATTCTTTTTTATTCTTTTGTACAAAATTTTTTATATATTTTTCCAATTTTGCACCCTTCAAACTTTATAAATATATATGCTCGTCTGGTTATTTTACATAAAAATAACGTTTATATTTTTCAGAAATCAATTTTTCACTTATTTATATTGTATGTTTTTATTGCCTTATTCCTGCTCTACTCTCATCCCTTCTCAACCGATCCAATACCAGGCCTTAAAACTCCCTACTGAAACAACTTGAATGGGTTTCTCTAAGCTACCTTTGTTAATTTGTACTGATTATACATGATTATTGCCAAATCTGGGCATCCAAACCGTTCATCATAACGTTATTAACTTAACTTTTAAGTCAACTTTGAATTTAACTAATGGACTAATTAACTTGCATTACATTATAATTCTATTAATCAATCAGTTAATTTTCAAACTCGGAAGAATGGAAAGAGAGTTTGCTTGTGCCAGTTTAAAAAAATGGCATGCACAAGCTTCCAAATAAACGCGTGTTCCCCTCTGAACCCTCTTTGCATCCACTCTTTTATTTATAAATCTTCAGTCTTTTCAACATGTTTGCAGAGTTTAATAGAGAAATGTCATTTTCGAATGAAGAAGAAAAACAAATTAAAGAAGTTAAAACGAAGCAAACAAAGTTGCTAATTAGATAAATGTTTTTTCCAAAAACGGATAGGAATAAAGGTCATTCAAAATGAAAGCGCTAATAGTGGGCTTGTGGACTTTAAACTCCAAAATCATAGTTAAAGTTGTTAAAACAAACAGTTTTCGTCAAATCAGAGACGCTAAAAGTCACCTTCCCAATCTTAAATTCACTTACAACTTTTCATTTCTTTGTCTAATTTTCCGTACTTGCTCCAGAACACCATTTTCACTTCGATAGACTTTCCGTTCTGCTGGTCAAAGACCTGGATGGATGAGAGTTTTATTGGTGGCTGCAGGGTGGTCAACTAATTGTTCCAATAGATAATTAGATTATTTGTTAATCATTAAGTTTATTTTCGAACTAAATAGTCATTAATTCTTAGAAGAGCAATTAATCAATTAACGGCCACGTTGTTTATTTGAAGCATTCACGCATTAAGAACTTCAATAAAACATTCTATTTTAAGAGCAATTGATTATTTTAAGAATTTACGCATTAACCCAGATGTACCCGACGTCTTAAACTTGAGAAAGGTTTTTTCTTCTTTAAATTAACTTGACTAGAATTTTCATAGTATTTTTTTTATAATAAAAAAAGAAAATTTGAGAAGAACTGGGTTAAGAAACTTTAATGAAAAGTTCAATTTAACAAATACCTTGCAGGAGTTGAAGGGGGGAGAGTAGAGGTGGAGGGTGACTGATTTGTTGGTGTGGCTCGGGTTGAGCATTTGGTGAAGACCTTTGGAGTCTGGAGATGAGATTTTGAAAATCACGAAACGTTTTAAAAGAAAAAGATGTCTTTTTAAAATTGTTAGAATTTAAAAAAAAACGTAATTATGAATTATTTAAAAGAATATTAACTTTTATTTTGTAAAAAGTTAATTCGTACCATTCATGTAGGTGACTTCATTTTTGCTGTGAACCGTGCTGCTGATCGCTTGCATGCTGTTCGGATTGGCTTCTTCAGCCACTGTGTTTGTGAGTATGAGGTGGATGAAAAAGAAATATTCAATAAATGTTTAAAGAAACATTTAAATAAATATTCAATAAATGTTTAAAGAAACATTTAAATAAATATTCAATAAATGTTTAAAGAAACATTTAAATAAATATTCAAATAAATTTTTAAAGAAACATTTAAATAAAAAAAGAATTAATGGTAAGTTGCATAAGGTATCTTAATCACGTTCACGCTTACCCTTTCCTTCATTTTTAGGCCAGTCGAAAAGAACCTCGGTCAGCTGCCCGTCCAAGACCTTCACGAAACAGTCGGAGTTGCTGTGGTCGTGGATGTTGCTGGCTGAAGGGAGATTTGAAAATGATTTGGTATTGGTTGAGTTGATAGTGCGATTTTCTAATTCTATTGGATTTAGAATGTCCATTTTTTAGTTTTTTTTACGCTCATCCTTTGAATACCTCACCTTGGTTCTCTCCCCAGCATAGAACCATCAGATTGAACTTTCCGTTGCCTTCGTCCACCAGGTTTCTAGTGTATCTAAAATTGACAAAAAATAGTTTTAATACTTTCAGTATAGGTTGAAATAGTTTTTAAATAGAATTTATTCTACTTTTAAACTCATATATGAGTTTTTATAAATTATAATTTTTTAACAATTATAATTTGTAATAAATTTGGGGTTTCGTCTTATAACCATTGATTTTTATGATTTATACATTTATGCAAAAACTTTTTTATTATTTAAAAATCCCACCTAAATAGGTCGAATGTGATGAACTTTTTCCAATCGTTAGGGTTCGACTTGTATTGCTTCATCGCCTCTTCCACCTCTTCAATGTTGACCTGAATTTGAGGAAAATTATTTTAATTCATTCAACTTGAGACAAATGTGTCTATAAACAATAAACAGTTAACACTTAGCTTCAAAATAGTAATTATCATTGCTCTTAAAATTTCTTTAAGTATCTCTCAAACTGATTCCAAGATTTATTTCAATTAAATTTAGGTTAAATTTCGTTTTATAATAATCGCGTCTTACGGTGTTTTCTTTGAAGATGTCATGCAGAACATCGATCAGGTCCTGCAAACTTTCTATCTTGGGCCGCTCCTTCTTTCGCTCTTCCCTCGTCTCGCTCACCTCTTTCGTCACATCCACGTCTTCAAATGCCTGGCGTTTGAAGGGATTTTGCTATGAATTATACGCATTTAAAGAATATTATTCGAGCTATTTTGGAATATATATTTTAATAAATAATTCGATCTTAAAATTTAGACTCACTGCAAAGTTTTCGGACATTATTTCTGATTGTAATATTGTGTCTGTCATATTGGTCAGTTTAGTGCACAAAAAAGCAAATGATCTTGTGACGATTTAAGCCGATTGATTTGGTCTGGGTCTGTGAGTAAATAAAGATTTAGCGACCGACTAAAGTCTTTAGATTTAAGATTGAAGTTTTAGAATGTCTTCAATAAGGTATTGCTAGAAGTTTTGGAATTCTTCAAAAAGCCTTGAGCGTTTAGGTTATATAGGTATGAAACTATTAGCGGTCAAAAGACCTAGTTGGTAAAACCCACAAACTAAACTGAACTATTAGCGTTTCTAAAGGCAATTAGTGCCAAACGATTCATGAGGGAAGCTATGACTAAGAACAATTACTTTCAAACGATTTTACAAAGAAGCTCTGACTAAAAGTAATTATTTCCGAATGATAAGCCGTTTATTCGTTTTGAAAAGCTCTACCTCAAAACTAGGAAACGAAAAGGTATTTATAGGGGAAAACTAATTATAAATTCTACTTCAAAGACTTATTTATTCAAGATCTTTGATCTTATAAGAATTTTTAAAACAAACTTGTCAAGAACTTTGTTTTTGTAACAAAAGGTGTAACCGAACAACTCTGAAAGGGTTTAAATTATAATAGGGCTATGTGGATAGGTTCACTTGAGAAGATACTTATAGAGAGCCTTCCTTCATTAACCTTTGGACTTGAACTATGAAAAATTGTTGAAGAAAAATTAATTAAATATTTGTTTGTTAAAGATTTAAAAAGCTCTTCACACACAAACACAAATTAACAAATTCCTTGAACTAATAATCTAAGCATTCTTTACAGTTTTTATCTTTTTAACGCGTTTTTTGAAGTTACATTTGTTTAATCAAGGTTATGGCGTCATGGGTTCAATTTAAATGAGTCAAAGTTCAAAAGAACCCTTTAGAAGTACACACTTAGAAAATGATACAGATGCAGTATACTGGTTTTTTAGAAAATAACATTAAAAGCTGTTTAAATGAAAAATAAATAAATACTTAGAGAGTGGGGCAAATTTATGATTTTAAATAATTTTTCAAAGCATTTGTTGACAAATTCTGTTATATGAAATTGACATGAAAAAAAAGACTTAATATAACAAAACTCCTAAAATACCAACATATTCGCACACTTTTGAATAATCTTTTTTCCCGAAAATAGAAGTATCTTTTTTCATTAATTAAAAAATTCTAAATTGATAAATTTTGAAGTACTTTTCTAATTAGTCTTTCTATTATTAACATCGCTTTTTATAAAATAATTGAAATAAGTTTTAAAAGCATAATTTTAAAAATCTTATTAATATGAATACTTATTTGTATTAAAAAAAAATTATCTAACGCAATAACAATGTGCACTGATTTTGGCATACAGTAGCTTATTTTTGAACAAAATTCAATATAACTTATCATACTTTTTTCATTAAAAAACATTTTTAAATGATGGTTTTGATAAGAGCTTAACCGTCAAACATGGCATAAAACAGTATATTTATATAGAAATACATTGTGAGTATGTGTAGTTATAGAGATAGCTGTCTAAAACGAAACTATTATTTGCTTACTTAAATATTCGTATCAAAAGAAAAACTTAAAAAAATATAATTAGTGGGAGGAGGTGTCCAGAACCCCTCCAGGATCGTCCATGCTAGGTAGGACCCCCTTCAAGATTTGCAGCAGATCCCGCCTCTGCTAATGATTTGATCTCAGTTAAACGTTTAGAAAAGAAGAAAAAACAGGTAAATGTTTATTCGCCTTTTATCTCTCAAATTTTTTTATATATAGATGATTACTGGAATTATTCCAGAAGTATATAAAACTTTCGAGTATCTAACAAAGTTAGATCTTGAATGTGAGGAAAGAGCGCTATAGAAATCTATTTGATTGATTGAAAGTTTTACTTGTTTGAGTAATTAACTTGTGTTCATTTAAAAGTTAAGAAATAAACCAAAAGTCTTTCATGATTTGAAAACAATTGATTTCTTGAATTTTCTTTGAAATATAAAGTTTTTAAATTATAAATAATCTAAAAAAAATGGAGGTTTCTTTTCAAACTTAATATATTGTGTTCAAGAAGATGTTTGCACATGATAAATAAAAAAAATATATATATATCACTTTTTTCTTTTAAAAAATCGATGAAAAAATTAAGATGTTAACTTCACATATGTTATTGAATTTAATGGAAAAAAAGAAAACTAGAAAGAATAGAGTATAAAAAGCTTTAAACTCCTGGATTATTCAAAAACTATAAACCTGTTATAAAACATGAAATAAAGATATTAAACAGATCTAGGACTTTTTTCTAGACCTGTTTTGAATTTGTAAAAATATTTTAACTTTGCGCTTTACCCCATCCACCCATTACTTATACAATTGTTGCACGTGATCTGATTTTAATAATATAAGTAGTGGGGTTTTTATCTTTTCCGCTAGGAGTTTCTTTCTATTTTCCTTCTCAGTAAGGTGTTTTTTTAAAGTTGATTACTACGAGCATATAATTTAAAAGTGCATATTTTAATTTACTTAATTATTTAGAGAAAATATATGCAAGGCCATTTAGATGGCTTTAAAGTTTAAAGTTTAAGACTTAAAACTTTAAGTATACATAAATTAAAATTTGTCAAGCGCACTGCATATTTTAAAAATAAATGTTAACAAAAAATGTTTTAAAGTTTAAGATTTAACTATTACTAGTAATTTTTTAAAACAATTTTAGAGTTAATTTTTTCAAGAATAACCCAATATAAAGATATTTTGGCTAACTAAACTTAATTATTTATTATTAACATTAATAAATTATTAAGAACCGGTGGCAGATAAAAAAGATGAAGATAGAAAAAATGGATGACACATTTGAATCTGAAGCAAGCCACTCCGAGACAGGTCAGCAGGATAATGATGATTCTAGCATGGTGGAAGAGAGTGGCAGGGTGGAGGAGGTGAATGGCGAGGGTGGTTCAGAGAATGAAGAGTACTTCTTTGAGGGCACTGAGAAACTTCTGGAAGTGTGGTTCTCATCCTCCACTCCTCACCTCAAGAAGGACCTCAACACCATTCCAAGGTTAGTCAGACAATTGCAATTTTTCATTATTGTTATACGTTACTTGTTATTATTTGTTGTAACAATTAACAGTAATGATAATTGTAATAAAATATATAATTTAGTTCTTGATTATTTTGGAAATTTCTTATCATTTGAGCAAAGGAGCTAGACTAAGGAGAGAGGAAATTCTCAATCTACGAAGGCTTCTTCTTTAAAGCTTTTGAATATTTCTAGTGAATGTGTCAAGTTTTTTAGTTTTGACAATTTGTTTTTTATTTCCATGGGTGTTTGTTTGAATAGCTCACTCTTGGTTATCAAATCATAATAATTATAATTAAAAAAACAAAATAAGCTCAACACCAAGCGTTTCAAATATCCAAACTACCCTCAAATAAACCCACTACAAACACATCAGTTTCCATGACAATACCAATCAATAAACATTTCTAAGGAGAAAACTTCCACATAATCTATTATATATTTTATAAATGATATCTACTGCATTAGTTATAGCATCTAAATAATGAAGACTTTTATAACTTCAGAATGCCTTCTTTAAATAAGTCCAAACTAAACAATAAAAAATGTAAATAACCATACATAAAATAATGAAAAAATTCTCAAAATGTTCAATGGAGTTTTGCTCATAAGTTCACCTACATTTCATCCACTTTTAAACCTTTGGCATCTCTTTTGTTTGCCAGGCAGTTTATGAAACGACAATTATTAACGATAATATTATTATAACTAAAAATTTTATTATTATTAATATTAAACGTCTTGCACCAATGCCTGCAGAGCCCAGTGGGAAGCTCTGCTGAAGATTGTGAACTGCGAGATCCTCAGCCAAGTCTCGTCAGAGGAGTCTGTAGCCTACCTCCTCAGGTGCTGATGATGATGATGATGATGGTTTTGGTTGTAGCAGTAATGAAGCTTTTGACCAATGCCATTACCACCACATCACTCATTCCACCACTATCACACCACCCATTCCACTACAACAATTACACCACCACACCATTCCACTACCACTACCTTGTCAATCCAAACCCATTCCACCTTCAAACCACGCCACATTAATCCATTCCCCTTGCAGCGAGAGCAGCATGTTCGTCTCGAAGGACAGGGTGATCCTCAAGACGTGTGGCCGCATCACCCTCCTGCAGGCCGTCACGCCCCTACTGCACCTCGTCAAGGAACAGTGCGCATGTGACGTCATTGTGGTGAGGGGGGGTGTGGTAGGGGCTGGATATAGAAGGTGGGGTGGAAGGTTGGTTGGGGTTGTTGGAGTTCAGGTAGGGGGGTGATGGTTGGGGATGTTATAAGGGAGGTAGGGCTGCTGGGTAGGTGAGTGGAAAATAGATGGAAGGGTGTTTGTTGCGAGTAGGTGAGTGGGTGAGACTCGACTGTGATATCATTTATTTATCACTGCCACCCGTCATTATCTCTTCATCAAAATTATTATCAATGTCGTCATTTGTTCACACCACCCTCATTATAAAACCACCATCACCACCACTACACCACCTTTGATACACCACCGCCACCACTACACCACCTTTGATACACCACCGCCACCATCACACCACCTTTGATACACCGCCACCACTACACCACCCACAGGACGTCTTCTACACGCACAAGAACTACCTCAGACCCGACTTGCAACCCGAGACGTACCAGCATTTTGACCTCGAGGTCAAAGTTCAAAACCAATGCTCACCATTGTATGCCACACATCACCCGTAATCATAATCATATGCCTTCATTTGTGGTGATATAATAGATTATTTATTCTATCATTTTGTGGTGATATAATTAATTTTTAGTTCTATAGTTTATTAGTGATATAATACATTTTTTAAATAATTTATTAGTGATATAATGCATTTTTATATATAAATCTTTGTCATGGTAAAGCATTTAAATTCTTATCAATTTTATCGGTGTCGACGTCAAGGTAGAAACATGTGATTATAGATACGCCGTAAATTGCGATTAAAAAAGCTTTTAAATGTTTTAAGTGAAATAACTTTATAAATTAGCATATTAATAATAATCATAATCATTATCCTCATCATCATTATCCTCATCATCATTATTCTCATCATCATTATCCTCATCATCATTATCCTCATCATCATTATCCTCATCATCATCGTCATAAATATTAGAAGATTGACATATTGAAACCGACGTACCCATAAAATAAGCTAGTTTTGAGTTTATAAAAGGAGACCTAGATGTTTCAATGGGAAAGTTAATCTCATCTTGGATTGATTTAACCTTGGAGTCATTTAAATTAATTCGACCTTTAATTAATTTGAAGTTTAATCTATTTGACCTCTAATCAATTTGACCTTTAATCAATTTGACTTTGCATTACAATGACAGGTGGAGCTGCTGAATGAAACATTCACTGGTGAGGGAGTTTGAGATGATGATGATAATGATGACAATATGGAGGATGATGATAATGATGGCAATGCTGATGATGATGATGACAATATTAATGATGATAATAGTATTTGAATCATCATCATCACCACTACCATACCAGATGCATCCGCTTATGTGATGGGGCGTCTGAACAAGGACTGCTGGTGAGTGTTCAATATTTATTAATCGATTACTCATCAATCGATTTTGCATGCATTTTGCGTCAGTAATCCGCTAGTTGAAGTAAAATATTTGATTGAACGTCGTCTTTCGATTTATGATTCGTTTAATAGGATTGTAAACAACATAAACTCAGGTAAAGTATAAACATGCGAGAATTATTACACACACACTTACACATTTTCTTTATTATTCTCTCCAACTTCCTTTTCATCCTCCTCCTCTTCTTCCCTTTACTTATGTTTATCGTTCCATGCGTTTCACCTCCTTATTGATCCTTGTCTATCCCTCTCCACCTCTTTCTCATTCTTCCCTAACACCCTACTTCTTTTTCCATATCCTTCCAATCCCCACCGACCCACCTAACCATCCCCCCCCCGACCACCACTCAAAGGTACGTCTACACACTGAACCACTGTCGCATCTCAAAGCCGGACCAGACGATGGAGCTGATGATGATGGAGGTGGACGCTTCAGTGATGGAGATGTTCAGGCAGGGAGAGGGCGTCACTGCTGAGAAACTAACTGTGGTTCGTTGGTTGGTTGTTGCATCGATTGTGGTTTGCTTGGTGGTGGTTTTGTTTGTGGCTTGCTTGATTGGGCGGTGTGGTAGGAGGTGAGATGGTGGTGTGGATGTAGTGGAGTGAGTGTCGTTGGGGGGGGGGGGGGGGGAAGGTGGTATCATAATTCATTCCAAATCCCTATCACCATAACCGCCACCATCATCATCACGACCACCGTCATCATCATCATCACGACCACCGCAGAAGTCGGGCATAGCGGACATTTTTCCGAAGGCGTTGATTGACGACTGGTTGTTTGAGCCTTGTGGCTATTCAATGAATGCCCTCATGCCTGATGTGGGTGGGAGGGAGGGTGGAGGGGGGTGGTTGAGGAAGGGTGGGGTGGTTGAGGAAGGGTGGGGTGGTTGAGGAAGGGTGGGGTGGTTAAGGGAGGGTGGAGGTGGTTGAGGGAGGGTGGGGGTGGTTGAGGGAGGGAGGGTGGGGGTGGTTAAGGAAGGGTGGGGGTGGTTGAGGGAGGGTGGGGGTGGTTGAGGAGGGGTGGGGTAGTTGAGGTAGTGGTGTTAGCAATTGAGAGATGGTGGAGTTGAGAGAGGTTGATGTTTGAGGAATGAAGGGGTTTAGGTTGGAGGAATTGTGGATGGGATGCTTCATGAGAGGATGGTGAAAGAACTTTCAGAAATTCATGATTGGTTGGAATGAGGGATAAATGGATGGTTAGAAAAGAGGCGAGAAATATAAAAAAAACAAGACAATCAATCGATTATGAAATCATCAAAGTTGTCTACGTCTATGCAAAGACATCATGATAGGTTATCGTAGCAAGGTGGTTCGTAGAAAAGCATTGTTTGCTCTCATGTGTGTGTCCTAGATGGCCTTCCTTCGCACGGTTTGAGCCTTTTTCGCCTTTCTCTATTTTAAGGACTCACTCTTTGGTCCGTATTTAGCTCTCTTTCTATAACGCCTGGTAAGAGAGTTGTTTGCTACTTTTTACTTGTTGTTTTCCTTGTGTTTTATATCGCCAAAGGGGTTTACTAGTTGTATTATCATCTTTATCATCAACATCATCATTTTCATTATCATCTTGTTTTCATCATCATCATAATCATTACCATCATCGTCATCATCATCATCATCGCCATCATCATCATCATCGCCATCATCATCATCAGGGCGCCTACTTTACCATCCACGTGACTCCAGAGGATCAGTTCTCGTATGTTAGCTTTGAGACCAATGCTGAGCAGGTGATGATGATGATGGTGATGATGACAACGATGGTGATGATGATGACGATGGTGATTATGATGATGATACCACAGGGTTCGTACAAGGATTTGGTTGCCAGGGTTACGGACATCTTTAAACCCAAGAAGTTCATGGTCACCTTGCTAGCCAATGAGGTGAGAGATGGGGGAAGGGGTGTATATTAGAGGTCGGACATGGACGATTTTTCATTCCCGGTCTCGTCCCGTTCCCGACATTTTGTATTCCCGCCTTGTCCCGTCCCCATGAACCATCAGAATTTTGATTCCCGTCCCGTTCCCGCAACTCGATTCCCGTTTCCGAAACTTTTTTACCCGGTCTCGACCCATTTCAACAACAAAAATTTTGTTTATTTATTTATTTTTGCTGCCGTTTTCACCGGTCCCAAACTTGCTAGTCTTAACATTTCTTAATGTTCATTATTTGAAAGTCCGACCTCTATTGTATATAGCGGGTAGAGTGTATCTAATGATTCACCCACCCATACCCATCCATCCACTTATGATCTACCTATCTACCCATCCACCCACCCACTCATCCATCTACCACACACAATCCATCTTCAACCCACCCACCCACCCGCCACACAACCACACACACGTTACAAACAAAAGGACTCACCGGCGTACAGCATCAACTTCAAGAAGGACTCCAAACTGCCCGCGTACGAGCGCCTCGAGTACCAGTACACCGAGATGAAGAACTACAACCTCAACTTCGCGCTCTACCGCTCGTGCAGCGCCTCTTCCGCCTTCAAGTGAGGACTCTCAAGTCCCCTCTCTCGCGTGTCGCCGCCGTCGTTGCCGCATCCACCTTCATCGCCATCGCTATCATCATGGGAATCATCATCATCATTATCATGGTTATCATCATCATTGTTATCGTCGTTTTCTCCATTATCATTATCATCACTATTTTTTTTACTTTCGCCTTTATTATTCTTTTTTGTCCTACATGTTTTTCTTAATCTCCCTTCATATTTTTCTTTACTACTGTTTCTTTCCCCAGCATTGGTTTTTTTCCTTATATTCTTGCTGTATAATTCAGTAATTAACCACCACCACTTTCATCAATATCAGCATCGTAATAATCATGATCATGACCATCATCATCGTCATCATCACCATGGCAACGAGGTTACACGCAAGCGAGGAGGACTTGCCTCAAAACACTGGAGTCGAGGGCTCCCATCATCATCATCATCATCATCACCATCATCATTGCCATCATCACCACCATCATCTTTTTTGTTCTACATAGTCTTCACACGGTTTACTTCAATAGTTTCGCAGTCATTATTACCTCTAGTAGCTGCTATAGACGGCCTTTCATACCCACCTCCACCAGCATCTTTCTCAGCACCATCATCCTTCCCATCACCACTCACCAGCCCAGCCCTTCCACTCACGCTGTTATCGTTGTTGTTCTCGATGCACTTCTTCCCTAAAGCACCTTCTTCACCTAGGCTAGCCTCTGTTAGTGAGACAGACAAACACTTTTCAATTCATTTTTCACGCTCGTTTAAAGTGGCATCTTTAATTGCTCTTTTCATTTTTTTTCCAATTTCTGTACGCCATCGAAGCGCGAGAAGTTATGGCGGGAAGTCAGTATGTTTCTTCTGCGGCTTGATTCATTGCACTGCTTCTGAGGTAACAAGCAACAGAGGTGGCAGTGGCAACTATCATCAAAGGCATTCGCACATAGTTGTACGCTTTTGTACACTCGTCCACTTCAAAGTGATCGTCTTTTACTGGCGTTCGACCCAAGCAAAGCGGAAACTCTGGCTCCTCGCAAACTTGTCGAGCACCAGAGAGTCCAGTTAATTTGGCAGGCGTATCAACAAGGCAACTCAACTACTACCACCACCACCACTACTTTCACACGTCTGTGTGTGTGTGTGTGGTGCTACCAGATCTCACGAGGCTTACCGCTCTGCCACCGCTTCAACCAGCGTCTGTCGTCTGGGAGACTGCTCAAAGCCTGCAAAGGTCTGCAAGTGTCGAGTGCAGTTGTTGCGAGCGCATCTGGAAATTTAATCGTCGTCTTTGGAGTTGGAGCACTGATGCACCAGTTTAAGACTCACTTTAGACCACCCATCTTTCCATCTTTTTCACCCTTTTCACTAACAATTTTCTCGATAAGTGTGTCCTAAATGGGACTTTTAAAGCGTCCTTTCGTTCGTTTATCTTTGCTAATAAAATTTCTAAATAATCGGTGAATTCAGCCTTGGTTCGAAAAATTATAAAATCGTAAGCCTTATTCAATAAATTTTCAAGAGCGCAAGTTGGCTTTAAGACCACTTTACACGCATCTTGCTAAATTTTCGATTTGTTTTAATAAAATGTTGGTTTTATTGAAGAATATTGCAGAAGATAATGTTTATATATTTATAAAATAATCTTTCGTGAAAATTCTCCTTTGTTTAAAATCTAAATGAAGTTTATTTTAATGGATAGTTTGTTAGTTGATATTGCAGAGGGATTGCATGGTTTACAAATGGTTACCAAAACCGGTATCGCTCACTTGATATTTGACTTTTCTGGCTAATTATTCCTCGCAAATTGAAATGAAATCTTATTGAATTTCCTTTAAACTCGGATTTTGTTTTCGTTATTTCATGAAGTTAAAGTTAATTTGAGGTTTTTGATTTTTTTGAATATCACTTATTGAGTTTTCTCCCAGTTGAGCGGTGCTGTTTGTCAGTGAATGCCATAAATATCGTGAGTCTGAAATGGTTTAGCTGACGCCCATTTTTATTTGATCCATCATGTGTATTGCATGATCTAGTTTCGCCAATAACCTTTTCATAATATTTTATATATGTCCATTTGATAGATTCATCAAAGCCGTTACGTCTATAGAAGATTTTAATCTCTACCACGTGACCTAGCACTGCCACTCAGTTTGATAAGTTCAATACATCCATATTTGGTGTCCGAAATAAACATTTTCATAAATCGTGTTTCCCCAATTTACTCACTAACAAACTACCATACTCTATGTAGATACTCTACACTACTCTTCATTGTTTCTGAGGAGTTTCAAAGTCCATCCACTCGTTTGTGTGTCGTTTAGAAATAAAATAAAGCAGACGCATATTCCTGTATTAGTA
The DNA here is from genome assembly GCA_943735955.1 of Piscicola geometra. Classification (NCBI taxonomy): domain Eukaryota; kingdom Metazoa; phylum Annelida; class Clitellata; order Hirudinida; family Piscicolidae; genus Piscicola; species Piscicola geometra. Next base: position 5,147,723 of record OX030962.1, read on the forward strand.
AAAACAAAAAGGCATTATTAAATGGTGTAAAATAAATTAGTTTCTATAAATTACAGTTATGTAGTTGTATTCACGATAGCAGCATTTATTTACATTTCGACAAAGAATATTATAAAACAAATGAAAGATAAGAATGCAATGATGCAAAGGGATGGATCGCGGCAGGGCAATTAAGGCTAATTGATTAATTGGGAGTGGAAAGGTTGTCGCACAGGTATGTCTAACCACATTCACCTGTCGGCATCTCTTGCACCACCATCATGAACGCATTATAGGTAGCATAATAAAAGCGATTTATGAGCATTAATCCGATACAATTACCTCATGAAGTATATAAGAGCAGTAGCAACTTTGCGGAGTGCTGGTGATTTAGCAATGATGACGTTTTAGTGGAGAAAAAATAACGTTTTTCGGACTGAGTGTTTGCCTTGCGTCGCGTCGAGGGTCTGAGAGATGCCCATATTGCCCCACGAGTGGTCGCCAAAAGCCCCAGAATCCAAAAAGAAGAAAAAAAACCTTTTTATACTAAAAAATTGATTTAGAAGAAAATTAGCGGGTATTAAAAGTAAAGTAGGATTGTTTTAAAAACTTAGTTTAAAAAGATCGTTTTTAACGATGTTCCTTGACTTGCTAGGCTATTTGCTAACTTATTCTGTCGTTGGTCTGCTTATTTTTGTCGTTATGAATTTTCTGATCAGCTCTTCAAACGACGACGACAAAAATAGACTGCAACACGATGACAACGATGCTGGCTGCAGCACAGTTGATTCTAAGGTTGAAACGGTCTCTAGGGATGATGCCAAAGCTGGAAGTGAGAGTGTGTCTTACTGGAGCTTTCCAAGCAAGACGGACACTGAGCCAGAGGCTGACACTCTGTCGAGCAAGTTTGAGTTTTGCAGCGTAACGTGCCTCACAAGTATCTCTGATGATGAGGGGACGATGGAAAGAAAGAAAAGAAAATGTGGAATTAGAAGGAATGATGATGATGGTGAAGTAGATGATGGTAATGATGATGGTAGTCTGGATGGATTCAACCTGAGTTTTAATAGTTTAGACGCGTTAAATGATAACCTTGAAGGAGATTTGAAAATCTTAAAGTCCTCGAACGGCATGGATCGTGCTTTTGAATGTCGTTCGGAAAACGCTCTGTTCACCTACGAACCAATCAGCGATCACTTCGAACACGAGGCGAGCGTCAAAGCTGGCATCTTGTTCAAGAAATTCAATGAAAGTTTTGAAGAAATCAACGTAAATAGTTGCAATAATGGTGGCTGTAGAGAATTCGCTGGTGTTATAGGAGATTGTGGAGGTGCCTCTGAAGGCAATGTAAGGGGTGAAAAGTGTTTCGACGAATGCGTGAGTGGCGCTGCCTTGACACAAGAGTGCTTTTCAAGAGTTTCAACGTATAGAAACAACAAAGGTGGCAACAATTCAGAGCTTAATGATGACAGAGAAAGTATACGTCGTCGTAGAAACAGCATCGGTGCTAGGAAAGAGGTGGGTATCCATCTCCCAGACAAAAAAGAAAAAATGGACGGTAAAAAAAGTAAAAAAGGCTTAATTGGGAAGATAAACTTTAAAAACCGTGAAAGATTAAAAATGAAAAAATGCCAAGTTTCACCAGAAAAGGGTAGTTTTGATTACTTCATTGAGCCTTCCGAGAAAGAACTCGCAGATGCGGGAAAACAAAAGAAAGAAAAATTTAGAAAAAATAATAATGGGAAAAGTGCTGTGAACTGCCAGGAAAATCCTATTTATGACTATGCAAAAAAGACTGAATCGGAAAATGAAAAAAGAAATGTTAATAATGACAACAACATGATTCCAAATAATATGGTGAGCAGATTTTTTTCTAACCATAATTTTTCAATAGAGCTTTATAGGGAAGAAAAAGAATCAATCATGAGGCTGAATAACAAAATTAACGATAATCACAAAAAGAACAGAAACATCAGCAAAAGCAACAACAACATACATCAAAGCGATTTAGAAAACCAACACATGCACAACACTTACAACTTCACATACGGCAACAACTACAGCTCCAGCATCCACAACAACAACAATGTTGACAACAATTCTTGCCACAGCAACAACCACAACAACAACAACAACAGTAGCGACTCTCTCCTTCTTGGCTACTATCGAAATTTCCTGCAGCGAAAAGCCTTCCACGCCTCAGTGCTTCCCCTTTACAACGCGAGAGTTTTTGGCGCTTGTGGAATAAAAGAACCCCACTCGAGCAACACCGAACAACAACAGCAACAACAACAAAACCACGAGCAACAACACCAGAAGCAAATTTATCTGCAGGAGCTGCAACAACAACTCAAAAAGAAGCTAATCTACCAACAAGAAAGAGAACAAAAGTTGAACTTACAACAAAAACAACACTACATTCTTCAGCAACAACAAAAACAACAACTACGTCATCATGCTAACCAAAACAACAACAATAAAACCCACAACCAGGACAACAAAGCAAACAACTCCAAGGAAACCACACAAGTTCACACGTCCTCCAGGCCCCGTAAAGGCGCCATTGCGTCATCGTCACGTGCCTTGACCAGCGAAGACACTAAATCGATCAGCGCAAATAATGCAGCGCTTTTTTGTTTTCCGTGTTTAGATTCACTTTTAGCCGGATGTCGAAGTCTTTTGAGGTTTCAGAACTTGAAGCGTCCATACGGCAGAAGGTCGAGAGTGTCGGTGTGTCATCAGACCAGAAGTGTTAGTTGTATCGAACTTGATCAAAACAACAACAACAACATAAACAACAATAACATTAACAACAATAACATCAACAAAATCAACAACAACAACAATCAGAGCGATAATAAAAGCAAAGACACTAGTATCAGAGTCGACTTCAGAAGAAGCAATAACGATGCTCGTAACTCGGAAGCAACAGTCGATAAGAACTCTTGGTCGCCATCAAACCGCAGAAAGGAAAAGCATCTCGAGACGAAAAAACAAAAGACGCCAGCGATGGAAAAGTGCCATAAACATTCTTTCGCCACTCCTTTCATCTTCACCACCAGCTTTTCGGCATCAACAACAACTGGTCCTGAAGATTATTGTTATTACCATGGTGATGAGACTGCTAACAACAACAGCAACGGCAGTAACACGAGCAACGATTTTCGAAACGATTTAGAAAAAGAAACTTCGTTTTTAAAAAGTGGACTGAACAAAAACAAAAAGTTCTGGCAACTGACCGAGTGTTTGTTCCTCGGCGGCAAACATTGCGCCTCGGACGCTCACTTCCTCTGCCGAGTCTCCATTAGCGGCTTAGTGGTTCTTCGCTGTATCGAAAACAATCCAATTCCTGAAACGTCAAACAACGGCGACTCCCACGATCAATCAACGCCTCAAAGCAAACCACAAAATAAGCCTTCAAAACCTCCCACCACGCCATCAACCCTCCCACACGACTCGCCCATCACGACGCTAAGGTGCGTATGCCCCTCTCACGTCACCTCACGCCACAACAGGTCTGCCCTCCGTGTCGATCTGACGGGCTACAGTCTAAGCGAGGTGGGGAAAAGTTCATTTTAAAATCTAATTTCAAATAAATATTTGATAGTTTTTTTTATTTATTTTGATAGTTTTTTTATTTATTTTGATAATTATTTTATTTAAAAGATCATGTTAGAGAACATTTAGAGATGTTTTTTTACACTTTTTTTAGAGATATTTTAAAGATATTTATCAACTTATTTAGAGATATTAAAAAATATTTTCCTACTAAATGGAAACATTTTAAAAGCTTTTTTACCACCTGTTTGTTGCTTAATTTGACTTTCATTTTAAGCAACTTTCCATTCATTTGCACTGTTATCAATCTTCCTTATTTCATCGTTCATTTAGCTTCTAGTCGTGAAACTGTGAATTTGTTTATTCATTATCTTCTTCTTTTTTCGTTTAGTCATCCATCTGCCCATCCATCCATTCTCATTTCCATTCGTCCATTCTCGTATATCCATCACCCATCTATCTACAAACCAACCCTCTCGGCTTATAATTGACAATGAAGCTTTACTATAGTTTATGTTTTCAAAAAGCGGAAATAAATAAATCTTTTTTTAAAATATATATTTTTAATATTTTCTCCACCCTCTTCTACATAGCCTCCACTACTATCTTGCTCAATCTTTACCATTCCACTTCCTCACCATCTGACTTTTATTTTCCGTTCTACTCCTTCAACAATCTCATGGTCTGCGTCTGTTAGGCCGTGAAGAATAAAAAATATAATTTTTTTCCTTTTTCATTATCTTCCACGATCTTTTTCCCCCCAAAACTTTACCAGGTGCAAGGGTCCTTCAGCGAGATCAACAGGTTCATAAGAGGTTTCAAGATGAGGCAGAAAAAAGTGATGATCATCAATGAGGATGATGATGATCCTGGTAATCATCAGGGTGATGATGATGATCCTAGTGATGATCGTGGTGATGATGATGATGATAATTGGATTAGTAAGGGTCGTTGTGGTAGTGGAGGTGAGAGTGATAAAAGAAATGGTGGTGGGGGTGGATGTGTTGGAGAAGTAAAAAATGAAACTGAAAATGAAAATGAAAAAGATGAAGTATTCAGTGATCCTTTGGTTGATGGTGATAGGTTCATGATGGAAAAAGAGGGGAGTGGTGTAGATGGGGAGAAGTGGGAAGAATGTTACGGCAGTAGTGTCGATAGAGAGTCGGGGAACAAATCTAGAAAGAAGTCAACAATAAGCCCAAAAGACACCTCAAAGTCTTATTTTAACTTTAGTGAAAACATAGCAAATGAAGAAGACTCAACTTTGAGAAGTGACGAAGAAGATTATGTTTCTCTTGAGAATATTTATATAAAGATCGATGAAAAGGATCAACAATATTTCTACAACCACGCATTTGAGAGAGAGTTGGACTGTGAAAACAATAACTTGGAAAGAGTTAACTCTGAAGCAAATTCTGGATCTTCTATAGCAAAGCAGAAAAAGTCAATACATCCCTCAAGACCCCCTCCTCCTAGATTGACACTCCAACTAACTCCTTCTGCTCCGCCCATCAAAACGATTCCACCAAGACCACAGCAACCTCCAAGTGTTCACTACTCATCTTTCAGAGTTTCAAATTCGAAACCTCCACATTCAAGCGTAAAGAAACCAACTCCCGCAAAACCACCATTACCGGCAAAAAGATTGAAAAGCAAAAACACTGAAATTGAGTCAAAAACTTCAGTAGATCAAGGCCATCTAGCTTGTGAAATGCATGCGGCTTCAGATGCAAAATTCTTTTCCACACAACCTCTTTCCATCCCAAAGAATGTTTCACTTCCATCTCAACAGCCTCCACGCCCCAAACCACCATCCTTACCAGTTGCAAAATCAGCAAGAACAACTTTTAAACCTTATCTCCTTCCTCCAAACAGACCACCAAAGCCACTGCTTACTCCAAGCCTCAGACCTTCGACCAACCCATCTCTCCCAAACGACACTCTATGCGTCTTGGTGGCTTTACAGTACCTCATATCTAGTGACGGGATGTCTTTCGAGCAAGCTGTAGGCTCATTCGTTGCGGCAAAGTACCCACTAAGACTCAGCAAGGCAGCCGTGGCACTGCTCGAACACCTCTCTGAGAACAGAAGTTTCGAGAAGGGCACTGAAAGTCCCATCCTGATTTAGACTGAATTGGAGTGTTTTGGAGCGTTCAATCTGTTTTAAAAAACTTTTAAAGTTTGAGAATTTAATTAGAAAAGAAGCGTTAACTTTTTTGGTTTAAATTAGTGGGCCACTGGTAGGGAAAAAGTAGAATAGAAGTTGATGAGAGTGTGAAAAAGTGTATAATAAGAATCATCGAAGACTCTTCAGATTAGGAAAAACAAAACAATATTTAAAAGTTTTTTCCTTGAAAGTCTCGTTAGCAAATTGATTTAGCCTTGAGAAGTATGAGTAACATTAAAAAGGCGCCAACCCAGTTAGCCTCTAGACCCGGAAAAGAAATTGCTTTGATTTTTTAGAGTAAGATTGCATTTGATCGTTGTTGCTGTGGCTAATGTTTAAAGACTCGGCTTTTGATGTACTTGATTTGACGTGTGGAACTGCAATTAATAAGCTCGTGTTTTCAAGAATTGTAACATGATTTTGTAAGATTTGATGATTTTAGAGATTAAACCCAGTTTATTGAATTCAAAATTAAGAAAAATTTAAAAATATCAAATTCACTTTTCATAGATATTTGTTCGGCTTGTAATCAAGTATTTCAAAATATATATAAAATAAATAAATATATTTTGGACACTTAAGCTCTAAGTAACATGCAATACATCATAAATAAATAGAAAATGTCAAAAATATGTGCAATATTTGCAATATATTGTTTGAATTGAGTGATGGAAAAGTGGTGTTAGAGCACCATTTAAAGTCTATCTTCGTAAAAATATTCAATTTTTTAATTGAGTTTGTGAAACCACATTATATTTAAAATACATATTTGGAATTGTAAAACTCTGATTTTCAAGAATAAAAGATTGGAAAAAATATGTTTATATGGAGTTCAATAGCGAAAAAAGGTCTATAAAAATAAACTTTCGATACTCAAACATTGTTATCCATTTTTAGCGAAATTATTTTTCGTGAAAACTAATCGATCGAAACAATTATAAAAACGAACTAAATGAAGTCGACAGGTACATGCAATTGTGGAGCTCATTGCATAACTATTCATAAAATATATTCGGATGTTTTTCAGGCTTTGTCATTCAGTTCAAATCCATAATCTGTCTTACGCTATCGGGTCTGAAGCTAATCCATCATCGAAATGGAAGAAAACAAGAATCCTACAACCAAATTTCTGAACAAGAAGTAATTATTAAACGGAAAAAGTTTATCCAATTTAAATTCAATAGTTTCTCTATTGTCGCATTTCAAATAAAATAAAATCGCACAAATTCTTTCTCCCATAATCGACAATGAAAAGTTAAAACGCTAAAAAGTGGAAGTATAAAAACTATTCAGATCAATTTTTCCGAAATAATTTTTTCTCATAAAAAATTAATCTTTCTCTTAATCAGAATGAATGATTATAGAGATCAGTGGAGGTCACGGGCTTGCATGACCAGAGCCTATGCGATGGACCGCAAGTCATCGAGAAGTGATGAAGATTGCAAAACTCAAAACGAAACTTTTATTTTTTTAATTTTACGTTTATTAGCTTTTGAAAAAAAATTGTATTTGTTTATTTAACTTAAAGTTATGTATTTAACAAATGTATTTCACTAATGTATTTTATTTTTTACCGAACGAACGCTTTATAATTTTTGGAAAAGGTTTTGTAAAAAAAGCTGTGCACAGAGGTTAAATGAGAATGTATTGTGGCATTCAGGAGAAAAAGAATTTATGGAATATCAGATTGGATTTTCCCGTACGAATGTCTGAGAGTTCAAACTATTTACAAAGTTGATGCACTTGAAATTACAGTAATCAAAACGAATCTTTCAAGTCCAATAAGATAAATTAATTACATTTTGATTTTGATTTTAAAACATTATAGTAATGCAATAAACATACATTTTTCATGTAATTTATAAAAAAAATAGTAAAATGAAATATATTTTCTCTGAAGAAAAATGTATTAAAAATATATATTCAATAATCTAATCTCTTCTAGTTTTGGAACATCGTCCAATATAAAGAGATAAGTTATTACTCCTTTCAAGCGAATCTAAAAGTATATCCATTATAAATTCTCAATTTTACTTGCTTCTTCTGTACATTAGAAGCTATACATGTAGGTAGATAAATAACCTAGGACGAAAGCTTAAATGGGTTTCACGACCTGACCATAAAGCTACTTTCTTTATTATGACTTTCTTTCAAAATACTTCAAGCCATTTTCCCGTTTTAAAAACAAATTTAAAAAACTATAAAACCCCATGAAAACTTCACTTAATTTAAAAAAATGAACATTAAATGTATTTTGAAATTGTAATTTAGTTTTATCGAAATGCATATCTTCTCTCTACTCTGGTGGTACGTGCTTCGTTCATATAGAGCTTCTTTTGGCTTCATTTCAAGCAGAAAAAATACATTTTTCACAATTTTAGTCCAAAATGCTTTTCCCAACGTCTCTTCAACACCACCAGACTCAGCAGCACAGGGCTACATTATGAAATAATGAAAAAGAGTTTAAGCTTCTTCTAATATTCCTATTTGTTTGCATCATTTTCGTATCGATCCCCATGAAAGGTTTGTGATTTTCCAGTGCATGCATACGGTATTGCATTGCACACCTCCCAGCGTCCGACAGTTGCGAATCTTCGTTTAAGCAATTATCTCGATTGACTCACCAAAAGTATGTGTCAATTAGGAGCGCTTGTTCTTTATGAAGTCCGAATTTGCTCGAATGATTTCGATAACACATTAATTGATTTATTCCATTTCATCCTCACGAATCGAGGTTCAGTTACGAGTAATTGAATGTTTTGATGACGATCGTCGCAGTAACAAAGAAACTTGTTGTATTCGCACTCCATCACTTTGCCATATTAAAGCTCTCTCTAATCCGATTTGAAGCGATTTTATTTCTTCCTTTTTTAGTTCTAATATTTCTTTTTTCATTAAACTGAAACAAAACTTTTTAAATGCTTTAACTTTTCAGAAATAGGTTTTCCTTCAATCCAAAATTTGATACTTTTTTCTTTTTACCTTTACAACCACAATTTTACATTTATGTTTTCACTACAGGCACTATCACCACCAACTCTACTACTGTTTTTACTTTCACTCTCATCACTAACACATCTATTAATTCACCATTCTCTCACCAAAAGTACCATCACCTTTCACACCATTACCTACTACAAACACTTTTCCAATACTCCTATCATACTTCTTTACCCCCACCATTTTATCCTCTCAACCTCTTCACTTCACCATGGGTCTCTTACGGACAGAGAATTTGGGCAATCTTTTTTTGTGCACTTTTCCGATGATTTTTCGCTTGTCTATGCACCTTCCCAGCAGCATCTGTGCAAACGCCAGCCTTTCAGCAGGGTTTTGTTGGAAGGTTAGTGTAAAATGTGGTGATTTAAAAAAATTAATTAATGAATATTTATAATGTAAAAATATATTTGTGGAAGTTTCATGAGTTTTTAAATTCAAATATAGAAAAAATATTTATTATAAAATCACCCTTCAATGAAACTATGAAAATTGTATTAAAATGCGAGAAATATTCAGATTATAAATGTGAACATTCTCGAAACCTGAAGTCAGGGTTGAAGATGGTGTAGATGACTGGGTTGATGAGTGAGTTGAGGTAGCCCAGCCAGAGGGCCAGCGAGGAGATGATGGGAGGGGTGTAGCAGAGCTCAGGACAAAACGGAGTGAGAAGAGCTAATATAAAGAAAGGGAGCCAACAAACAACAAACGTTCCTGTGATTATAGCCAAGGTCCGGGCTGCCTTTCTCTCTCTTTTGGTCTCCCTCTTTTCTCTCGCCTTTTCTTCTGCGCTTTTGGGCGTTTTGATAGGCGCAATGCTTTGGAGAGAAAGTTGGAAAAATGGTTTTGAAGGATTCAACTTCGGCGTGGACCGCTGTTGCAGTGACAGCGCGTTTGGGATGTACTTCTGGTCTTGAGACAAAAGCAAATGTTTTTCAGGATGTGCAGGTGGTTTATTCTGTTGAAAGAGGCTCAGAGCTTCTGAGTTATCCTGCTTCAGTTTTGAGTTTTCTGCTGAAATTGCAGACATTGATTTGGAATTGGATAAAGATGGAAAATGTTTGAGTTGGTTGATTGGTTTTATGTTCAGATGATCACTCTTTATGGCGGTTTCATTGCTTTTTCGAGGCTCTTTTGTATCAGTCTTTTCATTATGCGTTGCATTCATTCGTGTAGTCGAAAAATAATTGTTGGTGCAGTTTGCGTCATTATTATTCAAATCTCCGTCTTTTTCTCCCTTCTTTTTTCCATCTACTTCTTTATTTCTTGCATTCACATCCAAGCAACTCAAGCTTTTTAGTGCATCTAAACCTCCGCGTGTAGGAAATGGTTTAAGGAAGTCTGAGAGCTTTTGACTTCTTTTAATTTTTTGCATCACTTCTTTTTTGCTTCCTGAATTACTTTCAACGTCAGTTACGTTCACTACGGGCGACAAACAGTCCGAACCAGAAACGATATATATACTTTTTGGGCATACTTTCAAACGAAGGAGGTTTGAAGGGTCTTTAGGGTTTTCACATTCATTATCGAGATCGCCTTTCTCAGAAACAATATCCGACTTCGCAAACAAGTCTATGTATATAAGATTTTCTGAGTTTTGACTGCATTTTTCTGGAGAAATAGACGTGGCGTGTGGTGAGCCAGCTTTACTCTGTGCTGCTGTTATTAACGGTGTAGACGAAAGAAGAGAAACTGAAATGAGCGGCTGTGTGGAGGGCTGATTTTCACTTATCTCAATTTCATTTTCAGTTTTGTCGTCATATTCCGTTTTTTTCTTGTGGTTTGGGATGGTTGTGAGTTTAATATCTGGTAGAATGAGCGATTTCCCAGAGAACGAAGTGGTCTTGGCGTTTAGAGAACTTCTCGAAAACAACTTCATTTTTTTTTCTTTAAAAACCGCAAAAAATTCACTTTTGACGACGTTGCGTATTTTAGGAGAGTTGTTGCTATGGTCTGCGCAAGAGACATTATCATCGTTATGGATGCCATTATAACCGCCGTCATTAATTCCGAAGTTATTATGATTATTACTTTTATGATTACCATAATCATTATAATCATTAAGATTTTCAACGCTGTTCTTCTTATTTATGTTTATATCATGGCTTTGGGGCCTTCTATTATAAAGGCAGTCCAATTCGTTCAATTTCAAATTAAAGCACTTTTCGGAATAAACTGTTGTTACGCCACCTCTGGCCTCCAGCCTCAACGAATCATTAAACAGGTTTTTCGATTTCGTTTTCTGGAGCTTTCCAACTATGCCTTTTTTCTCATTTCTATCTTCTAAAACATTTTTCTTCACGTTCTCATTTGTCGAAATAGCTTCACTTCGAATCACAGAATCAACATCAATTCCAATTGTAGTGGTATTTTTTCGTTGGAGTGTTTCTAAAATAGCCGATCCATCTTTATCTGGTATGTTCAAAGGTGGTTCTGTTTCAAGGGTTGAATTTAATAAGGCACCTGATGGTTGAGGAGAGTTGCTGTTGCAGGCAGTGACGTGGCTGTTTGTGGGGTCGACTTGGTCATTCCCATTGTTTGAAGAACTGCTCATTTTTTCGTTTAAGTTTTTTTCCACTGTAATCGTGGTGTCTGAATTGGCAATAGTTATCTCGTTGGAGGCTTCAGCATCGATCTGATGCTTTTGTCGCTCTTGAGTGAAGTCCAACGAAGAAGAGTAATTGCAGACTTTATTGATCTTCGTATCTTGCTTGTGCAAGGGGTCGTTTTTGGTATTGATTGATTGAATTTGGTCTATTTTGAATTTATTTGTGTCAAAATGATGTTTTCTTTCTTGAGCGACACTTTCTTGTGGATAATGAGTCAATTCATCTGGTTCATCATTGCAATCTTGTTGTTTTTGTGGTTGAAAATGTTTTTGAGATTGTTGAGGTTGTAAATGCTGGTCTATGAAGTTGTTTTTGCTTTTTTCTAAAAGCTGTGGTGCCGTTGAAATTTGAGTGAGGTGGGTATTTGTGGGTGTTTGTGACGTGCCAGTTTGCAAATCATTAGCGTTCTGACATCTCCCACTTGGCATCCTATTTCTTTCCTGGCATTTACGACTCTCATATTTAGAAGGAATTGTGTTTTGGAGTGTTTTATTGACGGCTTTTGATGAGCCATGACTACCCGTAGTTTTGATTGTATTGCCATACGGCATTTTCACCAGTCTTTTGCTTTCTCGCGGTAATGATTTCTTGTGTTTCGTGAACTCGGTAAACTTACTGTATTCCATTATTCTGGCAGTCAGCTCCGTGCCTGGAGTATTCTTTTTTGAAGAGAAAATAAAGTTTTTGAAGATTATTAGTTTGTTTTTTCTTTTTGGTTTGAAGCCATTCACGCCACTACTGATGCTAGAGAAGTCTTGTGAGCGGTCAAAGTCTTTGGATTCAGCCATGTACGATGACTCTTCCTCCTTCAACCACTTGCTCTTCGAAGCTTCTTCGTTTTTATGTATTTTTTCAATTTTTTCTTTTGCTTTTGCATCTGCGTTGAAGTTATGTCTTCTAATTCTGCTCCTGGCGGCTCTGTAGATACTGATGTAGATGATTATCATGACCATGAGAGGGACGTAAAATGCTCCGAAAGTGGAGAAGATGGTGTAACCAAAGTCCTTGCTGATGGAACAATGAATTACGCTTGGTTGCTTTCCTCCGTTCGTCGTATACAGCGTGTAGTTGTCGGTGGTGGTGTGGTTTGTGTTTATTTCGCTTTCAAGGGCGTTGTTGAGGGTTTTATTGTTGCGATTGGAGATGTCATTACGAGTGAGTTTGTACTTTTGTGGAATGTCCGAGTGTTCTGAAGCATTATGTTTATGAAGCGTTCTTGTCACACTTTCTCTAATTGCCTTTTCGTGTGTGTCAGTGAGGTGTATATCAAGTCTGGCCCCTTTATATGTCGCACTGCTGCTTGCTAGAGTGCCTTCTTTACGGCTACTTTCGCTTTTTTCGGCTTGACGCCTTTTTAAATAAGTTTTTATTTCACTTTTGTACTTATTCTTTTTGCGCTGTCTGTTCCCTTCAAAGTAATGACACATTTCATTGTAGAAATCCTGAAAGGGTGTCATTTGATCCAAGTTTTTTTTCTTTTCCATTTCTCGTTCAAACCACGCTTTTTTCAAACTTTGATTATTTTTTAATCCGTTAAAACTTATTTCTCTCACTAATCTTTCCACACCCAATCCACTTTTGCCTTTCAAGAGTGCAATATTCTGATGGATGTGCTCCAGCTTTCTGCGATTTTTATCAATTATCTCTTCTCGGTTCAAATCCACTTTTTCACTACTACCCCCATTCTCGCCAGTTTCCACTCCACCTCCCCAATCTCCAGCAAAGTATTCTGTCACACTGTCACTTATATTCTCACTAACAGCTTCGGAGTTCTCGTCTTTCATTCCAAAGAGTCTTGGACTCGAAATGAGAGCAGCAATGATCCAACTAATGGCCACGAGAATTATTATTCGCTTTACCGGCCTGTTCCGCACGTAATCTGCGCTTTTAACTGCCCAGTACCTATTTATGAAAGTGTTGGTGTTGTTGTTGTTGAGGGTGCTTGAGTGCTTGTGTTGATGTTGTTGTTGGTGGGCTTGTTGATGTTGTTGTTAGTGTATTTGTTGTTGTTGGTTTATGAAATGTTTGATTGGTACTAATTTTATAATACGAATACAAAAAAGTAATTCAAAGAAGGAAAGAAATTGAATGAATTTGAAGATAAACGAAAGCACAAAAGAGTTTGAAAATACTCCAACTAGAAGCTCTAATACCGAAAATAATTTATAAACTGAAGAGCACTCGAAAGGTGTTTATGGCTTTGGTAGAAAAGAATTTCCACTAAAGCGACTTTAAAACTTCCATTAAAACTTCTTCAACTACGTTATTTCTCTCCTCAAGGCTATTTGCGCCTGATGAATATGAACCCATTTGTTTTGCGGCTTAAAAGTGTTACATTTAAAAAGGGAAACAATTTATTTCGCTAAAAGGTTGTTTCAACACATTTGCAGTTCATTTGGATGAAAGTGAAACGGCACACAAATCTTTACAAATCCTCACACTCGTAAATGCATGGCGCGTGTGTGATCATGCAAATTACTCGGAGACATGACAAGGCATTCGCCGCAAAAAATTTCGTGAAACTCGCAAAAGATTATTGAATTTAAAAAGATCTTTCTGAAACTTAAAATTATCACTTCAAGCATTCAAATACACTGAAATTAGTTTAATTATATATTTGCTGATCCACATTTCTGTGTCAATTTTCCTAAACTGCTAGCTTCGTTACAAAGGTCTATAACTCATAGATTATAAGTTGCTTCCAGCCCCATACATCACAGAGAATTCATTTTCTGTCGAATCCATCAAGCGTCTTCTTGTTTCATAGCTTAGTCATTTATTCTTGTATTTGCTATTCTAAAACATCATAAAGCGCCTCGCTTTTCCAATCTAAGACAGCATTAGTTACTTTTTTAATAATGAAGACATTTTGTAGTAGGATGAAAGATTAAATCATGATAAGTTAACTCTATTTATGCAAAATATTCATATGAAAAAAAGTAATATTTAAATTTGAAATTTAAATATTCATTCATTAAAATTTAAAGGATTTTTAGATTTCAGTAATAAAACCGACTGCATGGACTCAACAATAAAAATGATTTGTCCAAAAGTTGATAATTAAAAAATCTAATCAAGAATAAAATAAGAATATATTAAAAATTGAAAAAATTAAAAATGTATTAAAAGGATGATAAATTATTTATTAAAAACCTGTATATTATTATTATAATTTAAAATGTTTTTTTCATTAAAACCTAAAAAATAATTCTTTTTTATTTTATATTCAAGAACGAAAAAGTATATTACTTGGGAATCTTACTCAATATTCAAACTGTGTTTTCGGCGAAAGGTTTTTTCGCAAAACAAGCTACATCTTCCGCTCAGTCGAACAGTCTTTAATTAATTTTTTTCCTAATCAAAAGCTCGATCAAACATTGTTTTTGTTAACTTTCAATTTTGTTATTACAAATAAGATTATAAACTCGATATTAAATTTAAGGGAATTACTAAAATTTTCAAAAAACTTACATCCGGCAAACAAATAAATCATTCTATAACACAATCAAGATTTGTATCCGTCCATCATCCGGCACCTTTGACGTCCGATTCCATCCTCCATCTTCTTTACCCCGCCAAATCTCATCTTCATCCATTTCCGAAATCTCATTCCATTGAGCTACACTTTGCAATTTTTCAGTTTTCAAGTTTTACCGCTTCCCATTTATCTTACCTCGAGCGCTTTAGGAAATTTTATTCGTCGTTTTTAGGCTGAAGAGATCAGAATAAATCATCGAAATGCCATAAAAGCTCTTTCGCTTGAAGTTAGTTTAATTCCATTTGTTATTTCATTCCAATAAAGCATATCTCACGATTTGTATGATACTTCAATTTTATAAAAATTACTTTTTGCCAATTAAATTCTACTCTCAAAAAAGTTTTGAAGTTCAAAGTCTTAGCTATTATTTCCAAACATTTTTGTTTTGATCATTATTTTTGTTTCTAGACTTGAAACAAACTCAATTATAACTAAATCAACACTGCATTTACAATACTTACCCCAAACCCATAATGAATCACCCATCCACCCCTCAACATTTCCACCTTCACCCATCCCTACAATCACTCCACCCCTATAACCACTCCACACCCATCCACCCATCCCTCAACCACTCCACCCCTAAAACCGTTCCACTTCACTCCCACCCACCCATCCCTCAACCACTCCACTTCCACCCAACTATCTTTTCAACCACTTCACACCAACCTATCTCTACATCAACATCTCCACCTTCACCCACCCACCCCTACAACCACTCCATTCCTACAATCACTCCACCCCTATAACCACTCCACACCCACCCACCCATCCCTCAACCACTCCACCCCTAAAACCGTTCCACACCCACCCACCTACCCATCCCTCAACCACTCCACTTCCACCCACCCACCCATTCCTCAACCACTCCACACCCACCCACCCATCCCTCAACCACTCCACTCCCACCCACTCATTCCTCCACCATTCCACCCCCACCCACCCATCCCTCAACCACTCCACTTCCACCCACCCATCCTTCAACCACTCCACACCCATCCACCCACCATCCCTCAACCACTCCACACCCACCCACCCATCTATCCCTCAACCACTCCACACCCACCCACCCATCCCTCAACCACTCCACCCCCACCCACCCATCCCTCAACCACTCCACACCCACCCACCCATCCCTCAACCACTCCACACCCACCCACCTATCCAGCGAAATGGCGACTAGATGCAGGATGCTGGAAGTACAGCAAATAATGTCCAAGTACACGTACAACTCACACGCCACCCATCCCAGCACCCACGTTCCTTTCACCTTTGTAATGAAGCGGATTATTATTAGAAACAATATTGATGAAGTGAATGTTACAATTGATTTTCGAAGATATCAGAGAAATTCACAAATATAATTTCAAAAATGTCATTCAAAAGTTTAATTATATAAAAATTATTTTGTAAGAAACGCAAATTAAACCTTCAACTTCATATTTTCATTTAAACTCATCAGTCTACAAACCCAAAAAAACTACTAATAATAACTCCACCCACTTCATAGACCGCAGCTAACGGCATTACCAGAGAAGCGACCATCAGATCAGCAAAAGCCAGCGACGCCACCAAAAGATTCGCAGGATTCTGTCGCAATGTTCTGTCGTTCGAGACGGCAATAACGACGAAGATGTTGCCTACGATGGTGAGGACGATGACGATCGCCAGTGCTGTGCTGACCGTTGCTATCGTCAGCGTCGAAGGGTTGTTCGTCTGCGTGTCTAGCGCATCAGTTTGCCTTGATTTTCCAGGAAAATTTGATGCTCTTTGAGTTGATTCTTGTGCAGGAAAAAGGGCGGGAGAAGATTGAAGGGTTGTTTGGTGGCTGTGGAGAGGTGGAGTTATGATGATGGAATCGAATGAGACAGAATTTGTTTTATGTCGTGCATTATCATCGAGTGTGCGATCGCTGAAAAGCCTTTCCAAGGAGTGTCCATCACTTCTGATCTTTCGGACGCTCGCTGATGGAGCCAACAGGGAATTGATGTTGGTAGATGGAGATAGTGGAAATGGTGAGAATGATGAAGATGAGAGTGATGATGATGAGGGTGGTGGCGGTAATGGGGATGAGAGTGATAGTGATGGTGGTGATAATAGTGATGATGACGTATCCAAAAATATAGGGTCAGAATTCTTTTTGAGCGAAAATTCCAGTGCTGAAACTTCCTTACGATTATCATCACTATTGAGATGTTTATCAAGAGTTATATAAGCATTGCCTTCTTTTCCACCGTTAGTTTGGTGAGCAGTGATAGGACGATGGCTAGTACAATCTTCGCCATCACCGCCAACGTAAATTCCAGTTTTGTTTCGAGATGTATTGTGGGCAAGAGAGCAGAGGCTCAGGGAGAGGATGGTGATGATTATGATGTTGGAAAAACGTATTTTGATTTGGAATAACATTGTAAAATGGTTAGAAAAGTTTATAAAGATTTTGTTGACTGAAATGATTGGCTTGCTATTCTTCCGCTTGCCTCTGTTAATATAATTGTAAGACCTTTAAACATATATTTTCCTATTTTGAAATGTTTATTATTATTATTATTATTTTGTTCAAAGTTTTAAATATTTTTGGTAGTTTTTGTCTTTATCTCAGTAGCGTAACTGTCATTGTTTCTATTGTAAAAGCCTTGAAGGGCTAAGAATTGACAGATTTATGAGAAGAAAAATATATATTCAAATAAATATTTAAATAAATAGTGAAAAAATAAATGTTAAAAAACTTAAAACAGTAAAATTAATTCAAGTTATAAAAAACATATTTAGATGTTTGAAACATATTAACGAACGTAACGATGTTGAAAATGTCAAGGCTAAAATTTTTCATCATTAGAAAAGGGTCCAGGCCGAGAAGCAATTTTATAGAAAGGGGAGCAAAATGAAAAAACATAGGCTCTCAGTTACTTCATGAAAATAGAAAAATAAATTTTAATGTTAACAATCATAGAAAAAACTTGCGATATTCTTGAGAAAAACGGGCTCTAAAGCCCTAAATCTTAAATATTTTGAAAGTATTTTGCATTATATCTCGAAAAATATTATTCGAAAAAACAGAAAACCTATTTGAAAGCAGGAAGCAAGTAACTTACTGTATTGCCAATGCAATGATTTGCACTGCGAGTTCATTTGAATTTATATAAACGTTTTTCTAATGCTTGATACTTCTTTTATGGTAATTTTCACTGTTTGGATGTTATATAACATCTTTTTGATACTTGTTTGAGATAGTTTTTACCCATATCAAAGATTTATGCATGAATTCAGAAGACAGCAAGATCTGGTTTTAAAAAGCTTAATGACTTATGTAATTAGTTATATATTTATCCGAATTTTTGAAACTTCAGAAAAAATTTTCTGCATAATTTTGGTCTACAAGCCAATTTCGATTCGGAAAAGCATTCAAATTTTCCAGTTTTCTCGCCATGGCAAGATTCAAATTTCGCATGCGGCACGAAGGCGATCAGACAACGAAAGATCGGAAGGCTTTAATTTACTGGATGGTTGGTGCCTAATTTGATTTGTGATTGATGCTGGTGCTCTGTTGATTGTGGAGTGATTGCATTGAGTCTTGTTGTACTCTTTTGCTCTCAAATCTTGGAACTTTGTTAAACTGTTTGGAAACCTTAGGAAGGCTGATAAACGGAAGTGGCAGATGAGCTTGTTTGTCATTGCGTGTGGATATCAAAAGATATTAATGTTGAAGTGTATATTTCAATATCTGAGAGTGCGTTTGGATGCACACACGTACGCAAACACACACGTGCGTTTACGAAGAAACCTTAGATTGCTTATAGTCACGAATTTGGTCCCAAGAAAGGCAGGGAATTAAATTCGGATGCGGAGTATGATGGAAAGGCATGGAATGTGTACGAAATAAGAAATCAAAACTAAAGGGGGTGGAAAGAAGAAAGTTTAAATAAAAAAGAAACATTCCGTTTGGCTGGAAAGATTTTTTAAAATGGAAATAGAAAGCTTGTATGAAGAAGTTAGCGTGTGAGTGTGACGCTTTGTATAAAAAAGAATTAATGGAAATTGTAATTACAACATATTTAAAAGTAAACTATTTTTTTTTGCATTATCGTTTATAAACAGTGCGTAATTGCCAAAGCTTTCATAGTGTGAAAAGAAACAAAGATTTCCGGTTAAAAGGACTGAAGCTAATAGGAAAGAATAATCGGGGAGAAAAATTTTTTTATGTAAAAAAAATTTTTTAACGAGTGTAAAACAATGTTCAAGATAATCTAATATTTTCGATAGAAAAGCAAACAATTGGGTGTCTAACATTTAAAAAAAGATTTTATACTAAAAAAGGGACAAGGGTATAAAAGTGCCTTTTCTTGTGTACTTTTTTTTCATTACCATCATCTTCCTTCATAAAAGCTTCTCCGCTCTGTTTTTTCTCATTCTTATTACACTGATGTACTGCTGACACTAGTTTTTCTGGCTAGTCGTTAGAGCTATAATAGAGAATATCAAAAAAATATTAATAAAAACAAATATAAAATTAATTTTGAAAACTATAGAAAAATGACAAAAAAGACACCAATATTTCTGCATCAAATGAAGAGTTTTCTATTATTATGAACTTTTCTATTTTTCCTTTTGTTAAAGTTTTGTTTTTGTCCTACATTTAGAGGCGTTGCTTCCATGTATTTTTTAGTAGTTTTCATGGACTGTTATCAATTTCGAAGGATAATTTTTTCTTTCATCATCATCACTTTCCTCAAATAACACATTCTCTTTTCATCACCATCATTTCTTTCGGCAAATTTTATCACCAATACTTCTTATCATTACTCCATCACCATTCCATCACCATTCCATCACCACTCCACCACTACTTCCTATCATTACACATCTCCACAAAATCTCCATCACGGCTTCACCACAACTCTATCATGGCTGTACCACCAATTTCATCTTCACCATCTATCAAAAAAAATTCTTTACATTACTGACCACATCTAAAATTAATGAGAAAATTTCTTTTAACTTCCAAAATTAATGCTGCTTTTTGTTTTGCAATAAGTGTAAATTATGTGCGAGGTACTGAATCGAAATGGAATTAATGCCTCGGTCGCTAATGAGACATGAAGCTTCCTACTCAGTATTGTCTCTTCTCGTAAAAACAATATGATTTAAAAGATTTATTTACAAAATATTGTTTAAAAGTATTTACAAAATATTTTTTTAAAGTTTAAAAAAAACAGATTAATTAAAAAAATGTAAAAACTCTTAAGTAAAAGTAATTAAAATATTGATTTTGAAAAACTGGAAAAAACATATTTTTCTCATAACTTAATTCTATGAAAATATTCGATTATTGGGTATTTTTGTTTAAAAATGGAAAAAACAAAAATTCAGAATAGCCTGATTTATGGGACTTTGTCTATTAGAGCATCTCGCTTAGATGACGGATTGTTTTTTTGGGATTAATATTCCAAAATAATTCCATTTGACCGCTGTGCTAGTGCTGAGAAGGTTCTCATTATGAGGGTTGTTATAGCTTTGTTGGGATGGTTAGTGAGTTTAGTTTTGAAGGGTTTTTTAGATATTGAATTAAGGTTTGGTGTATTTGAAATGGATATTTTTCTGGTGTCATTGTTGTCTTTTGGTCGCGGCGTCACAACAACAGTGGTGAGATGGCTGTAGCAGTCGTCTGAGAGCAAACATCGCTTATTGGTAGCCTGAACAACGACAATGACCGCAAAAGCTCTTTTCACCAGCTTGCCAATTTCACTATAGCTAGTGCATTGAATCAAGTGCAATTAAATTTTAATCAAAATGCAGACAACTTCAAATGAAAAAGTCATTGAGTTTATCCTAATTTATGTTTGATATTTCAATATTCATTCATCCATCCATACAAAGGTTTTTAACTTTTGATCACTTATTTCAGTTTCACATTACCATTGTAACGTTTTGTGCGTTTTCTGCACTTTTGGTCATTTACTTTTTCACTCACAATCGAACATCTAATTTGTCTTCGAACCCAAAAATCAATAAAATCATCAAGTTTTCTTCATTTTCTTACGGAGACCTTACTTCACAATCCACGTCTAGCGCCAGTTTACATTCACTATTGTATAAGTCTGTATGGTTTCCCATCCATATCTCATCTAATGTAGTACAAAAACAGACAATTACTTAGATTGATCGATCTAAACTCCACCAAGATTTAATGGTTATTTCTAGAAGAAACAATATTGGTTTAGTTTGAGGATATTTAGCTGCACTTTATTGAAGATTGGATTGGGTCGCAGAGCCGATCTCCTAACACCTAATCCTATCACCTGCTTGTATCTTTTCTTCTTTTTTCACACTTTTTTCTATATATTATATATCTGGAATTCCATTTACTATCCCAACATATAATATTGATTTATTATTATTAAATTATTAGTTTTTTCTTGCAAAATTTGTAGTTTTTAATTATTTATAAGCCCATCACAGAAGAAAAAACATGTTGACACATCATTTTCCCTCCATTTATCAATTAATTTTTTTACATTATTAAAATTACATTTTTACCAGTGCTTTGTACTCATTCCTCCACTCTGCTTCCTATTTTTTATTAATTCATTCCATACCAATTGAGAAACCCACGCCTTTCAAGTCTGTCATTATTTCAACTAATCTCTTGTCAATTCTCTGATCACGTAATTCATCTTTTCCACTCCTCGACAGTTTCTCCATCCCTTAACGCCTGTCAATCCATCAATCAGGCATCCTAGCCCGCTCCAATATGCCTGCAACAGCCTTTGCACTCGTCCGCACGCCTCGCTGCTTCTTTTCAGCGACGTTCCAAGAATATTGAAACTAGAAGATATTTTATAGCGAAAAGATTTTGAAGAATCAATCTTTCATGAAGTTACGTAAAGAAGTTATTACGAGGAATACATTTTTGTTGAAGATTTTAAAACATTTAAGTTTCTTTGTTCACTCCCAATTGCTTTAGAGCCATCAATCTTTGCGCCTTTCATTCCGAGTGTACAATACCAAGACAAATTAAATGAAGGTTGTAAAAAAATAATTTTCATCGAATTGATTTTGATGGAAGAGTTTTTTATAGATTTTAAATGGGAAATAGATTCTATAAATAATAAGTAAATATAGAAAAGCGTAAAAAAACTAGTCTTAAGGTCGTAGTTTCAAAAATTTATTCTGATTTTAAAACATTCGAAACTCTCAAAATATTGTTCAATCCTTGCTATATTACCAGTTTCAGAATTTTTATTTTTAAAGAACAAAAAGATTATGACATGTCTGTCAGTCTTTCTAATGACAAAAATCTTGTTTTCACGTCGAGAAAAGCGCCAGAGATTCATAACTGAGACTGTTGAATAGAATTAACTAAAAATAAAAACTAAATAAGGTTTTAAAATCATTCAAGTAAAACTAAAATAAAATTTTTAAAAATTAAAAGTTGGTTTGAATGAATGGAAAATAAAAGACGAATCAAGTTCCAATAAACATAGAGCAAACATGAAACTCCTAAATTAAATTCGATAAAACCAACCGGGTTTTAATGCCTCAGTCGTGACGTCACGATACCTCTCACGTGACTTTTGTTCAAAGCGGAAATGCTTTCAACAAAGCGTGCTCTAATAAAATGCTATTCAAAATAAAATTAATGTAGTTAATTCTCAGCTTTTAAAAAAATGTTTACTATTAATAAAATCTTTGGTGATTTTATGCGCTTCGAAAGAAACCGAATGAAAAATCACAAAAACTTAAAAACAACAAATTCTTTTTTCAGTTATTTTTGCTACGCTTCGAATGTCATCGCAACCGCAGAAAACCTCTAAAACCTTAAATTTGCATAACTGTGAAACAAAGCATTGTGAAAAAATAAATATTTTTATGCCTATTTATTATTTTTAACTATTTAGCTACTTTTTCCTTTTTATTCTCCTCCTTGAGAATGTTCAACGCTCGACTGCTCTGGTGGTTTCAGTGGGGACTTTGATAACAATGATTTAAATTACTTGAAATTCTTGTTCACTTTATTTTAAACTTTTTTGGTGAATTTTAATCCATTTTTTTGTGAGAATGTGTTTCTGTATGTGTATGTGTATGCATATTTTCATGTGCGTGTATGGAGCATAGCGATGATAATAAAGATGAGAACGAAAGTAAAATTGATGGTGGGAAAGAAATAACATAAAAAAGAACAAGGGGTAGAGACAAAGTTCTAATTGAGTTAGGGCTGAATAATGGTCAGGAGACAATGAGGTCACATGAGGAAAAGCAGAAGCTGCTGATTTAACGAGAAGCATTCGGTAATTTAAAAACTTGAAAGTAAATTTATTTTTTTGAAAGTTTGATTCTAAACACTTTAAATGTAATAGAATACTTGAATAGTTTCTTAATGAAATAGATGGCGATGCTAAAAAACACGAGACTTTGAATGACATTTAGGTGAATGTTGAGACTGCAAAAAATCTCTTCATGACAGTTTGCGTGAGATTTTAAACTTTTTAATTTTTTACATGGTATTCCGTTAGAAGCTCGAGTCAGTTTTGAAAACATACTTCATAAATATCTGGTTTGGGAGTTATAATGTTGCTATAAAAACAGAGTAAATGAAATAAAAAAGAATGCATGAGAGGATGAGGAATCAAGAGAGAGGGAGATTGGAATGGAAAAGTGGAAAAAGAGTCTCGTGCGTGCAATATTTTATTAGAAATTAAAATTTCAAAAGTTTAAAATAATTTTGAAAAAAAAGCGTAAATATAATAATATTTTGATTTTGAGATTTAAATACGTTTTGAAGGTTTTTACGACACTGTTCAATGATTTTGTGCTTTTCAAATGCCATTATTAGTTTTTCTAAATCTAAGAAAAGACAATGTCTATAGAATGCATCTTTCAAATGTTAATTTTTATGGTTTCCGTTAATAAAAAATATACATTTTCACTTTTTGCTGTATATGAAACTAAAAGTGTTGGCGTGCTCTTCATGAATTGGCAGGAAGAAATATTTGGTTTATAATCAAGAAAAAATAAATTAATAAAAAGAAAATTAACAATAAAAATGTGCATGTGGTTGTAATTCGACGCAGATAAACTAGATGTTTGCGAAGATTGCGTATTCGTGTTTCTAATAATAAATTTGAAAAAGAAACCTTCGATCAAGTGGTTACCTAAAACACTCAATCAAACCTCTCAGTATAGACTTCAAAGAAAAATAAAAAGCAAAAAAGGATAAAAAAAACTTGAGTGAGTTTTTGAAGTTCAGTTAAAAATTCTGAAGATTCATCTAAAAAAAATAGGAATAAAGTTTCCATTTTTTCCAGCTTTTTATCAAAGATCTTTATACATGCACCGCAATACTTTTACTGAGTAAAAAAATAAGTTTTTGCCAAACTATTTCTTTCTTTTAAAAAAATATGTTTTAATAATCTTGAATTAACTCTGAAATTAAACATTTTGCCTTGAGTGAATCATATGTTTGCAAGAACTGTTTTAGATCTGAGCTGATAAAAATAAGGTTTTATTTTGCTTGTAACGAACTAAAAACTGCATTCAACTATTTTTAAATGTGTATATTAATATTATTATAACTATCCGTCTTATGGAAACAATTTTCTTTTTACTTTCACTAAAAGAATGCCAATTTTCAAAAGAGTTGTTTTTGTTTTTCAAAAATAAAAATTGTGAGTAAACACTTTTAATCACTTTTTTCACAAATTTAACTAGCCAAACACTCGAGAAAATACGAACAACGTGCAACTAAAAAGAGGCAGAAAACTACCAATAATGCGACAATGACATTGCTACAAACTACTACGAACATTTTGTGTGCCCACACGCTCAAGGACTGCGCCACACAAATCCATCAAGTCTCGATCAATAGTGGTTATCTGAGCGAGAAGATGCTTGCAAATAGCATTCAGTGAGGTCTAATTGATATTTATCTTCTATGCAGATCCTGCTACGCGATACTGCGTTATGCAAACTACCTTATTATCTTGTCAAATAAAGTTTTTTTTTCTATTACTCTTTTTTCTTATTCAAGCTCTTTCTAATTTTAACATTTTTTTCTATTAATTATTTTTAAATTGCTTACCTTTTTTTCACTTTTGAGATTATTTATAGTGTAAAATATTCCTAGATAATACAGCCAAAACACACGAGACAATGTCTCGTCGAGACATTACCACCCATCCTCCACCATTCCACCTCATTAGCCTTCGAAAGACCAATCGAGTATGCATTGTTTCTTATTAATCATCCGTTGGTTTCCAAGACAACCGCTGTGAAACCCTATAGAATTATTATCAACTAGGCAAATCTTAATCATCTCCGGCACTCCTATTAAGTACAAAGGTTAGTTTTTTACGGAATTTATTTTTAAAATCAAGAGTTTTTTTCCAATTGCGATAGATTTTTAGAAGCTATTTTCGAGTTTTTTAGATTTATAATCAACTTGGACGCACTTCTCGAGAATTCTGTCCAAGCAATTAATTAATCGTCCAATGGACGTACTCCGTGCAAACATCAATTTGAAAGCAGCGTCAGCGGTCCACGTCCTTAAACACCAGTGTTTCGCTGTGTATGGCGGGATGGCCATGACTGCTAAAAAACGTAGGACAGTTCGGTAATTGTATCGGAGACTAGCGGAGACTCCGATATCTTTTTTAAGGGAAATGTAAGGTTATAATATCGATGTATTGAAGTGAGAGTAAGAGAGTTGAGATTTAGGTCAAAATGAAAATATCTAACAATTAATTTTTAACTCTCAAGATTTTATAAAGTTAGACATTTTTGTTTATTTAAATCTTTTTAAAAACTTAAGTATAGTAGTTTTGTTAGATTACTTTTTTCTTGAGAATAAAAAAATGTATTCGAAATAATTAATTTTTTAATAGGAACGCATTAAAATTTGTTTGAATTTGGGCTTACCAACCTAGAGCTCCCTTCATTTTATATCATATAAAATTTTATTTTTTAAATGTTAACTAAACGCATTTATGCATCTAAATACTCCATTTTCACTTTTTACGCGTTTGCTGAGCATGGAATAAAAATTAGCATTATTGTGAAATCAGGTGTGAAGTGAATAAACAAATTTAAGCAATTACAAAAGTATTTCTCAAAAACTCTTTTTTCCTTGAAGGGATGAAGAAGTCTTTCGCTCTCTCGATCAATAGAATGCAACATCGATGCGCTTTTCTGATATCTCCCTAATGCCTAATCTCCTCCAAATAATTTAGCATGTTCAGATTAAATTGGTTCAGTTTCAAAAGTTTATTTTCCACAAATTTTTGATTTTAAAAACATGACTTTTTGTTTTTAATCGCTTTGCCTAACAAGCAAAAACTGTAACAAAACGTATATTTATAAAAAGTGGTTTTTAGAATACTAGGAATTTATAGATTTTTATCAGTGATTCAGTTATCTCACCTTCCTAAACGAACTCATTTTTACTTTAAAGAACTAAACATTATTTCAAAAAACTTTTAATAAAAGAAGGGTTGGCGCATTGGGCAAGGGGAAAGATGGTGATTTGAAGATGGCGGCAAGAAGAATCAAACCTCAAGTCTCTGAAGGCGAAAGTAATCAATTGCCCGCTGAGCATACATGAAAACACGTTCGGTCCCTTTCATTATCGATCGAATTGAGTCAAAACTGATAAGGCGAGACAAATGATTGACTGTGTAATTATTGAAGTCATCTATTTACTTTTTAGTTTTCTCTTGTACTTCAAAAATGACATGGGGTGGTTTAGTGGTATACCGCGTGACTTAGGTCCCCGTTCCATCTTCCTACAATCTCTAAGGGCTTCATACGAGATATGCGCTTTTAAAAAAAAGACACTAAAGTCTTCGACTTTCAGACTGGAGTATTTGAGTTTTTAGAGCCCATCTTGTGAAGTATTACACAAAAATAATACCTATTCAATAATATAATGCATCAATATTCGCCGTTTCATCATCTCTTTTTCACTTTTTTATTTCTTTTCGTTTCTTTCCAATATGTTCACCGAATATGTTTGCAATAATCTGCATAATTTTCTACTTATTTTCAATAAAATGTCATTTTTACAAATATATTGAATTTTTAAACAGATAAAATTGAAATATACCTTTGCATGCAAAGTGCACTTGTCAGGAAGTCAAAAAACGTTGGCAAGTGAAAAACAAACACGAATAGAAAAATACTTGGACTGAAAAATATCACGCAGTCCCGTCTCATAATATGTGACAAAATACTTTTATAATTTGAAAATTAAAAAGATTGGATAGACAGAAAAAAAGTCTTCTTAGCTTTTTTTGAAAACGTGAGTGCGTTCAATGTATCAACCAATGCGTAAATCAGAGCAATAGGTGATAGAAGAGGTAAAAGTAATGACAAATTAGAATTAAAAAACTTCAAACAAGCAAAAAACGAAACGAGAAACTTTAATATTAAAACCATAAATTAGAAAATCTAATTTTCAAATGGGATTCCACGGCGATTCATTGCGGTTTTCGCATAAAGAACGGACCGGTGGGATTATGACAGCTAATATCTTTCGAAGCAATTAATTATTCAGACATCTAAAAGTAAATTACATTGAAAATATGGACATTATGAGGAAAAATCATAAAAATTGGTATTTAAACGAAAAGCATTCAAAAGGACACAATCAAGATCTGATTGAAGTGGGAGGCAGTCGCTTCGATTCCTTCTGAGGCCTTATGGAACGCGCCCTTGAGGCTCGTTTCAGTGATTTGTCGCCCGTATCAAGAAAAAGCTCCAATGATTGCAAAATTCAAAAATTTTGTTTTTGAAATTTTGATTTTGCAGGTTTTGAATATGGTATTGTTTGAAAACAATTTATATAAAAAATATTTTGTTTTTTTCATCTATTTGTTATTTGTTAGCCATTTTTTTCAATTATGCATTTATTCAATCAAATACCTCAGCTATCCAAATTTATCAAAAACTGACAGCATTACAAAAATTTTATTTATTATCTTGTCAATCTTTACCGTTTTTGAAGTCTTATTTGGAGTTTTTGGTCTTTTTATGATTATCGAATTTAATTTATTGCTTTTTCAAACTTTAATTTATTATTTTATTATTTTAACGCTTTTATAGTTAACTTGTGATCAAAGAACGCCTGTTTTATTAGAGCCCTGGGCCTTCTAAAGAGATTTCCATAGAGTCAATGGGAAACAATAAAAAAGATTATAGTAGTTAACAAAAACAGAAAAATTCATTTTGAAATATTTTTCTAACTATTTAGCCAAACTAATTTTGAAATTTTAAAAATAAAATTATTTTTTTAAATTTTTTAAACTGGATTTTTCTAGGAATAACACACAGAAATTATTTACACAACTTTCGCTCGAATTAACATAAGAAAGGCCCTCAAAAACGTCTGTTAATCTTCTCATATTGTGTATTTGCCATATATTTGAGCTCTAGTCCCACTTGCAAGGCATATCTTTGCTGAAAACGTTTTGCTCTTCATGCTCTTATCCACAAATTGTACATTTTGCTGCTGTTTTTCATATTTTTCAATTTTTTATTTATTCATTCGTTGTGAATTATTTTTTGCTTTGAATCATATTTTTATCTCTTCCCAAGTTTCCTTGAAACAAAAATGTCACAACAATTGTTTGTATTCTGCTCATGCTACACGGTTTGTGTCGCTTTTTTGCAGCTTCACTTTTCTATTTGCTTTTTTTTTAATGTTCTATTTAAATTGTTAAATTTAACACATTTTTATTTTTTTAAATTTCAGTTTCTTTGTACGAAAAAAGGGGTTGCCACAGCATTGTTATAAAGCCGTGCTCCTCGCTGGACTTCTGTTTATTCGTTATTTATTCATTCTCCTTATGCCTTATCACTCGCCTCTTCCTGCTCTGTGTTTGTTTTCTTCGTTACACTCGTTTCTACTCGGAATATGAGTGCATAGATTTAGTGGCAAATGCATTTCGGAAGACAGTACGTTTGTTGTACAACATTGTTGTACATTATTGTACAACATTATTTGCACTAGCGTGTCTTGTGTACGAGTGACACTAGTGAGATTTAGTCGTTAAAAAGAGCCCTAAATCACAGTTTTGACGTGAATGGCGAATATTTTGTCTTTCACGGTCCCAAAGGCGAATCTAGAAAGTTTCAGAATAAAGCATAACAATTTTAGAATACGAATATGGGGCGTCATGAAGTCAGCAAACTTTTGAAGTTGCTCCCTTAAGGGGTCGTCACAGCAAATTCTTTTTGTCCATACTCCTCTATTTTTTGCAGCTGATTTTTTATCCCAATTTTTTGTTTTTTTTATTTTTTTTGTCCGTCGATTTAACGATGACGATGCAATCAATTACTTTGAATACATGAGGCTGGTGTGAGTTAAATGGTGGCTTATGGGATTGGTGTGGGCTCGTTCGGGACTTATGAGGCTAATTCTTATGGAATGTCTTGTAACAAAGGAAACAGAGTTGTGGAGAATTTTCAGACTTGGTTAGTAAATTTTGGAGTTATTTTTATTTCTGGAGTATTTTTTTCTATTTATGTCGTCTAATCATATAGATTTGAAAAAAAGCACTCACAATTACTATTTGGAGAGGGAGTGTGTGAGCCCCCAAAGACTCCTCCTCCTAGATCCGCGCCTGGGTCCTAGGAATAAGCCTTGATAGGAATTAACAAGATTGTTTGAGCACTCAAAAAATAACATGTAAAAAAATAAATTCATAAAAATTATCAATACAGAGCAGATATGCTAAATCTCGAAAAATATTTATTGTTTAATTTATCACAAAGACTATTTTGACAGGGATATATTGGGTCAGAAGTGCATTGTTCTATGCGTTGCATTGGTGGCTTCGTATGAAGGGTCATTTTCCTTCGAGACTGTTTATTGAGGCTGCTTCAGTCGCTTTGTGTAAGGAAAGGCGTTCTTGAAAGAGAAAAAATGATTGAGAAATGTGGAGAACAGTGTGTCTAAGTGTGGAAAGTTTAGAAAAAGAAATATTATTAATTTAAAACAAAATATTTTAAATTTAAAGAAAAATATAAATAATTTAAGACAAAATATTATAAATGTAAAGAAAAATATTATAAATGTAAAGAAAAATATTAATAATTTAAAGAAAAATATTAATAATTTAAAGCAAAATATTAATAATTTATAGCAAAATATTAATAATTTAAAGAAAATTATTAATAATTTAAGGCAAAATATTAATAAGTTAAGGCTAAATATTAATATTTATTGAATAGAATAAATTAAATTAAATAATTATAATTATTCATGTTAAAATTTTCTAACTCTAAATATATCGAAAAATATTCTTTGAACGTATTAATAAAACGTTTGCTTAGACGTGTGAAAGGCGAGGCTTTGAGCGCTACTTGAAAGGCGCTTCATAAAGTTCCCTAACGTTTTCTGAGAAATTGCAAAGAAAGCCAAAAAAATGAAGTAAATGGTCCCAAAAAAGCTTTTCGATGATGCATTAATGAATTTAATGAAAAATCATTCAATGAAAAATCGAAGCATGCCAGATGCTTTTACATTAATTTTCAAAATGATTTTATTCAAAAAAATAATAAGTAAAAAAGTTTCTAAGAAATATCATTTTCTATTGTTTTTTGTGCTTCAACCGTTTCTGCAGGCAATTCTGAGAATAGTATAATTCCTACGTTTTATTTCCTGCTTAATTACCTGAAAATTTTTCTTTATTAACAATTTTTAAAATCAATCGAAAATATCTTGCTATTTTCTGGAACTTCCAAGACTTTTAATTACGAAAGCCTTTCCATGATCTTGTAATCTCGCACTCTTCCTTCTTGTTTGTACAAATGAAAGTATGAAATTAATTAAATTTGTAAATTACTTTTCCAATTAATGATTAAAGCTATAAATTGATTTTAAATTTCAATATTCTCTATTTTGGAGTTTTAATTACTTTTTGAATTCATATATTTGAACAACCTGTTCTAGCAGGATTTACAAACGGAAATCATTTGGAGAGATAAAAACAACATTGTCTTTTGGAGCAGAAGTGGTAATAGTGATGAATCGAAGAAACCAATAACAACTGTGAAAATAACTTTTCCAATATTTCCTTTTTTTTAATTTGTCTTTTTTTGTCACTAGGTAAAATCCTTTTAAGGCGCGAACGATTAATTCAAATTAATCTGCTTCCGTTTGAGCTTCTTACAGAATAAAATAAATTAGAAGAAAAGCATGGCTTCGTAGAAAATTGGTAAAAACCTAAAAGTAATTTTTTTATGCAAGTTTTTTAAAGCAATTAAGCAGTTTGAAGATAAATAATGACTTACCGTTAGAAGTCAAAGAAGTAGAATGCAGGCGATACGAATTGAAAGTGGCTTTTTATTTAACTGATGTTACAGTCTTTTGTGCCATTTTTGCTTCAACTGTTACTTTATACTTCGTTTTCAACAACTAAAAATACAGTTTTGACATTTTAAAATTATTTTGCAGTATAAAACAAATTTAAACTTATTTAACACAAGATCAAGTATCATTTCTCCACTTTGTTTCTTTGCTGGACTTGAAACTCTAAAACTGCAACACAAGCGTCTAACGTACCGTGCAAAACTAAGAAAAATGAATTCCGTAAATACTTTCCTAGCGGGGTCTTTCCATATATATCTATGTGCACACACACACACATGCACACACAAATACACATACACACGCACACACACGCACGCACACACACACGAACGCACACACACACACATACACACACACACACAAACACACACACACATACACACGCACACACACACACAAACACACACACATACACAAACACACACAACCACAAAAATATCGAGGCATAATCCATCTAGATAGGCATACATTAATAGACCCAGTTTGGAGTTTATCTCGCGCGTTGCTTCATTCAACGCTTCTATTATGACCACGCTCCCCTTATCGGCATCTCATCTCCCCTCATCCCACTATACGACCCGTATTGTGCGGCCAGAATGCATGGGAAGTGAGGTATTGTTGTATTGGCGGCCGGTGTTTTTATCGGTATTCTATGCGTATTTACTGCGTCGTAGCGGCAGTAAAGATATACTAGAAATTGAAAAAGAATAGTCATAAAATAGAATTCATACAAACAATTATAATTTAAAAATATTGGTTTGAAAAAAGAAATGTGAGATTGAATTAATATATGGATAATAGTAATAAACAAAGGTATTAAAATAAGTTTCTGCAATAATGGCGAAGATAAAAGAGAGTTCACTTGATGAAGAGTGTGCAGGGAATAGCAAAACAGCCGGACGAGAAGTAACCATGAAGATTTCCACGGATTTCATTGCTTTTTATGGGAAACACAAAAGCATCGAAAGGATTCTTTGAGTTCTTTCAAATGCAATTGAAGCCTAGAGTATCAGAGTGCTTTGGTGATGCTCTTTGCTTGAAGCCTTCGAAGTTGATGATTCTTTTGGATCAAAAGTGCTCTTGGAAGAGACGGCTCTTGATTTGAAATAATCGTGAACTTTATGCGGCGTGAATGCGATTTTAACTTTAAGCTCTTTCGCAGTTTGCCATTAAGGTCGGCTTGCCTTCAAAATCGGATGATTTATCAAGATTATGAAAGACATTCTCTTTCATGCTTGGGTGAGTGAGTTGGGAGTGGGTGGAGGGGGACTAATGATTAGGGTAAAAAGTCTGGCAGATAATGAATATGTTCATTGGTGAATAAATAGAATTTAACTCTTAACTTTTTAGGAAAATCCGAAACAAAATCTTTTTATGTTACGATAGCTGTAATAACTTTCATGAAAATCTAGATTTATAATGAAATTATTTCAGGAATGTGTGTAGCGTAACATTTTATTTCAATAAAAATCATGTTTTGACTTTTTACTTTTGTAAACATTAAAACACAAAAACCGACTAAAACCCTTATGAATCCACAATGAGAATTCTCTAAAACGTCAAAAAATATATGAAATCTTTATTTAAAGGCCATTTCAATGGCTTTCAAATCTAACTTCACTTTTCTTATCCCTTATTATATTTTCTTGTATTTGAAGTATGTATTCCACATCCATTGCTGTGATACTCTTGGAGTTTGGCGTTCTCATTCTCTGATCTGCATGTTGTGGTCACCAAATCAAGTTGTTATTTAAATGAAAAATAAATTACAATATTATTTTTTGTAAATATAATTAATAAAATACTATTTGAAGATTTAAATGAATCTTCATTCAGAATTTAAGCCAACGACATGGAATTCAAACCTAGGCTGAGGACCGAATCATTCTCTTGAAAAAGCGAGTTTGAGACTCGTTTTTTGATCGATGCCGCTAGAGAGTCTCTCGATGCCTCAAGCTTGGAGCCCATCTTGTTAGCGTAATTGGCGAGTTGTTCAGATCGATGGGGGATGAGAGAGGGCTTGGATGAGGTGGAGGCGATGCGAAACCCATGTCGGTCGTTGAAATCTTTCTCTTTGGCTTCAATCACTTTTCCAGTCACGAGGTTTTTCTTTACGAAGTGGATGGTTGGTTTTCGGACCGTTTCATCGGGTGGCTGGATCGAGTTTTGTTTAAGATTAATTTTTATAATTTCTGCAATTCTATCTGGGTCTTGAATCGTTCTCTTTTTACTCTCTTTACCTACTTTCTTCGCCATGCTGCTGAGTATACGAGTGACGTAGTTTTCGACGAAGGGCTCCAGAGTGAGGTCGTCGACAGTGCTCCTCTTCACTCGGATGATTTCGAAACTGTCTCTAGCCTCGCTGAACAACGACGATGAGCGCTCGTCCTTTTTGCTGGCGTGCATCGAAGTTTCTTCTTTCTCGCTCAAGTTTTCGTCTTCTTCTGATGAAACCGCATGCAACATTCTTTCCATCATTTGTTCCCTGGCCTGAACCTCCGATAAAACTTCGTTCAACACATTCTCTGATGCCTTCACTTTGAAGCTGTTCAACCTTTTCTCTTTCTCCTGTTTGAATTGGCATTTAATTGTTCATACTCCAAAATTAGTATTGTTATACAGATTTTAAAAATTCTTAAACCTAATAGTAGAAATGAAAATGTTCTTACAAATGTGTAAGAGGGTGTCGATACATGCTCGCCGTTTACATTATCTGCTTTCAAACGTAGTCATAAGTAACAGTTCAAGTCGTTTAAAGTTGTATTATAAAAATTATTGTAAAAATAACTTATAATTCCTTGTTATAAAATTTTATTATTAATGTTCAATTGGTTCTTCGAAACAGGCCTTTGACGAGTCTTTTGAAGTTTGGTTCCGGCTCTGGCGCAGAATCATCCGTCCTGTCCGAAACGTCGTTGGGAGATCTTTTATCTTGCCAAATCTTCTTCAACTTGGTGGTGCTCATAGGCTCAATTGGTTTACTCTGTTGGTCAGAATGAAGTAAAAGTGCTTTCAGTAGACATTTATTAATATGCAACGTTAATTGGTCTAACTATTGCCATCTATCGTTCCTTTAGAATTTAGCATTAAAATGCATTAGTATTTTCAGATATTGAGACTTATGTTGCTATTATTAAAAAAAGAAGAAGAATCACTTAGTTTTTCAAGTTACCTGGTTGGAAGGAATGTCGGGAATCTCGATGTCCTTCAAGTAGTTGTAGTCTTTACCGATGTCTTTTAGCGGGTCTTGGTAAGCACCCGCAAGAAAATCTTCCCAGTGGACCACCACTTCTCTAAAAATAGTCAGTTAACCAAATTAAATGATTTTTTAGGAAATTCTAAAACTTACGACTTACTCTTTCGTCTCTGCAGATCCAACCAAGTCATCAATGGTGTGTACGAAGCCAGGACTTATTTGGACCCCTTTCCATGCCAGCATTTCCGGCATCCTAGGACAACTTTCAACCACATTCCTTAACATAAGCTCGTATTCAAGTTTCGAAGTACTGCGTAGAAACTCATTTAACTCCTTCGTTTTAAATGTTTCCATGCTGATGATAAGTCGATAAAAACTCACGAGTCTTGAGATTTCGGACGGATCTGAGATTGAATCGGGGTCAGTTGTGGTTTCTAACTCTTCAGGTGTGAAGTTGAACATTTTAATAGACTTTTCTGAGAAGTTTTCAAGCAATGAATTGATGAGCTTTTTTAACTGATTTTCTTTGCCATCCCACATCCTGTACATCTTTTTAATCTTGTTCATTTCTTTGATCCTTTGTGTGTTTATTTCAAGTTAGAAAAACATATTTACTCTTTACAAAGGTATATAGACATATGAAATAATCTCATGTTAAAATGTAAAAAAAATTAATCAAAAACTCGACTCACATGGGCTTGTTGAGCACCTTGATTTCCGCGTGCATGCTTTCTGGAATTTTAGGCACGTAGTTTTCTGCAAACATCGAAGAGATGTCTTCGTGGACGGACACCTCCTCACACTCCACCTTGCAAACCTCCTTCTCCTTGCTCATGCGCATCGAACCGGGCCTGAACTGAATCGGAATGCGCTGTTTTATCTGCTCTTCCTTGAGTCTCATCGATTCCAGCTTCAGCATCATTTCTGCGAACTCTTTGTCTGGTGACTCCGATGGCTGATCAGGGATTGTGGATTCGATAGGCAGTGGCTTTTCTCGCAAGTTGTCCAAGTCGAATTGCAATACTCGCACCAATCCTTCGAAGTTCTCTTGTCTTTCTTCTTTTTTGTTTTTGCGAATTACGTTCATCTTTCGTCTTCTCAATTCCTCGCAGAAAATTTTCCTCCTTCATGTGAAGTTTTTATAATTTAAAAAAAACAGTTTTAACATTTTAACATTTTTTTCACGTTTAAAACAGACATAATATTTCTTATTATTTCATATTAATATAAAAAGATTAGAATAAATCCATTTTTGAGACGCCAACCTGAGGGTTCTTTCACTGTCCACCTTCACGACCACTTTTCTTTCTGGCAAGAGGCTTTGGTGGTCGCCTGTTCCATGCTTGCACTGCCACACGCCACTCTCTGCCGTTAATGATGAAAATGTAGTTGAGGTTGTTTTGGAAATATTTCAGTCTTATTTATGGTTGTTGTTGAAATGTAATAGTTGTGGTTGTGTTTGCAGTTGGAGAGTTGTAGTTGTTGTTGTAGCTGAAAAAGTTGAAGTTTGATAGATTTTTGAAATGCTACATTAGTTATATTAACTAATACTCAAAACGTTATATGTTTCACAAACACCTTCTCTTGATCTTCTGTCGAACAGTTCACACCACCACTTAGAAGCTATTTTTCTGCACGGCTTAGCTATGTTCTTCTGAGCATGGACCCTTTTGTTGCAGTCGTTATCCTTCAACGTTAGCAGGTACTCGTTCAACTTGCTGGGGATGTTGTTTGTTGAGAGATTGTGTTTGAACTTTAGTTTTTTATTTAATTGATGAGAGTGAAAAGATTTGGCTGATGACGATGATGATGAGATGAAATCTAAAATAGTAATGATAATAATGAGCTTTTTTTTCGCATAAAAACACTACGAGTTTTGAAACAACTAGCGCTGAAAAAGTTTAATCGTGCCGATGAACTATCAAGGAATGGCTTGCAGTCGAACCTATGACCATTGACCATTGGTCAAGGCGAGAGACGTTACACCTTCAGCCCCTGTTCACAATGAATACAGACTCACATGTCGATGGGCTGGGGCTGGCAAAAACACACGCACTCCACTCTCTCTTCGGGCTTTCCTGTGTCTTCGAGAATCTTCCTCGCCACAATACTCCTGATAATAGTTTGATAATGATGATGATGATAATAATAATAATAATAATAATAATAATAATAATAATAATAATAATAATAATAATAATAATAATAATAATAATAATAATAATAATAATAATAATAATAATAATAATAATAATAATAATAATAATAATAATAATAATAATAATAATAATAATAATAATAATAATAATAATAATAATAATAATAATAATAATAATAATAATAATAATAATAATAATAATAATAATAATAATAATAATAATAATAATAATAATAATAATAATAATAATAATAATAATAATAATAATAATAATAATAATAATAATAATAATAATAATAATAATAATAATAATAATGATAATAATGATGATGAGTTGTTGGGTGAGGGTGGTTAGAGGAAATGTTTTGGTGATACTACCAAATTCGAAAAAAAAAAAAAATTTAATAATTCTAAAAATCTGTTTTTTAATCGTTTTTTTACTTGTAGTTAACTATAAAGTCATCTGGGTCTAGTTCCTTTTCGCCCAAATCGACTGTGACTTTCTCCAGTTTGCATTTCGGTTTAGAGACACTGCTTTAGAAATCAGATAGTCGAATAAAAAAATATACTAAAAATTTTACCTTAAAAAAGTAAATTTACTAATACAAATGTTTATAATAAATTAAACCAATTAATAATAATGAAACTTTTTTTTTTGTCTATATCTTTCACAGCCTGACAGACGCATGCCATGTTACAATGGTTCTGAGAACCATGGTTCTTATGCGCCGAGGCGCCACTCCACACGACGTACACATCTCTCAATGCATACGTCGCAAACACTGCATCATATACACTAGGTATATGATAGTTCACGGTTGCTTGTCAGGGATTCGAACAGGCAACCTTTGAGTTACAAGTCCGACGTCTACCATCTAAGCCATCCCCGCTCCCCTTATGGTTTATCAAAGCGTCACACCATTTTTGTTTCTCAGGCATGAAAGGTAGAGACAATACTTCAAGCTTGGTTTTTTTCTCTTCACATGTCTTTTTGCACATTTGCGAAACAGACTTCATTTTTCCATCTGGCCATCAGTTAAAAATTAGCTTCAAATTCATTATTTTTAAGATCTATTTATAAGCAAACTTTGGAAAAAATACTTTCATTATAGAAAGGATTAATTACTAGTTTTTTTAATTAATAAATTTGAACAACCATCAGGATTATATTCCCGGTTTTTAATTGAGTTTCCAACAATCCAGATTGCAGTTCTTTTATCTTCATCATCAGCGTCTTTAACGAGATTGTCTGTGGTGGTATTGAAAAGTGTTAACTTGAGTGTTGAATGGTGAATGGACTGGTAAGTGCTAGTTACGTTCGTCATGATGGCATCTTTTTAGAAACTTACCACAAACTGTGTCATCATCCAAACTTCCACTCAGCATCTCTCTATCAAGGAGAGAATCTAAGTACCTGGCTATCAGCCTGTAGATTAATTAAAAACTTCGATTGAAAAAATCTCTTAAAAAATACATTTTTATAACATTACTCATAATAAAAATTTACAGTTATTTTAGAAATAGTGTAAGCAAATATGAAACCTTGGGAAGTAAGAGAAGTGTCGGTTTTTGAAGGTGTGCACAATGCTGGCCACAATGGCGGTCACCTTTCCTTGCAACACCTCCATCTCCTCTTCTGTTAGCTCCTCCTTTGACGGAACCTTCTTCCTCTTCACAACTCTGAAGGGTGCGTCTTTTTCTACTTCTTCCTCTTCCTCTTCTTCCTCTTCTTCTTCTTCTTCTTCTTCTTCTTCTTCTTTACTTGAAAACTCTGATTCTTTATTTTCTTCTTCTTCGTTAACGTCTTCTTCTGATCCTTTCGAATCTAAAGTCATTTCTGCTCTTTCGTCAAACATTTCTTTCTTTACAATTTTTTCAGCAACAGACGTGCCTTCGGTAGTTTCGTTTTCATCGTCTTCTGCTTCGTAAACTTGTTTCCACTTTTCCACTTCTAAAGGCAAAACTTCGCCCCCCTCAACCAAATCAGTCTTTGCCGCTTGAACTTCTCCATCTTTCTCATCGCTATTTTCAGTTTCTAGGTTCATCGCTGAGGTCGCTTTTCTTTTTTGGTCTAAATAGTAACTGCTTTTCTTTAACTCAAGGTTCAATTGTTCTCTTTCTTTGGAGGCAGAGTCTAAGGACTTGAATTCCATGTCATAGGACTCGGATAAAGTGAGCCCCTTGTCCGCCGAATCCTTGCTCAAATTTATGTTTTCTCTGAGCGTGACTTTTTTTCTTCCTCTCTCTTCCCTACTTTGTTTTCCATCAAAAGATTCCTGTGAGTCCTTGTCGCCTTCGCTGAGTGAGCTATCTTCGTCACTTTGCACGCTCAAATCTAAACTTGTCTTCTCTTTATCCGTCTCTTGATTTGTTTCTTCTTTCTTTTCTTCTTTCATATCTGGATCTTCATTTTCTTTTGCGCTTTCCTCTTCTGTCTCTTCTTCTTCATCAATTGCAAGATTTTCATTTTCTTTTTCGTCTCTGCTAGATGCTTGATCTTTATTTGAATTTTTAGGTTCTACAATTTGGGTTTCCTTGCTTTCTTTTTTTCTTCTTTCACTTTTTCTTTCTTTCTTTCTTTTTTCACTTTTTCTTTCTTTTTTCCCTTCATTCTCTTCTTCATCTTTTTCGTCTTTTTCGTCATCATCTTCTTCTTCATTTTCTTCTTCTTCTTCTTCTTCTTCATCTTCCTTCTCTAAATCTTCTTCATAACAATTGAATCCTTCCTCAGAGCTGTTAATATTTTTTCATCACACATTTATTTTCATCAAATTAAACAATTATTTAATTAAGTCATCCATACCTAGTTCATTTGTAGGATTAGAGAATAATCGAAAGCTAAAAAGACAGATACAGAGTGACATTGAAATTTTGCAAGAATAGTCTAACAAATTGCTTCAACATTTTGATTGATCTGGCTCATATTGAACATCGCAAAACCCCGTGTATAAGGCGCACTTTTTATGTCTACAATTTAATTTGTATTGTGCTTCATACGCAGCTGTTTACGGGGTAGAAGCTTGATCAATGAGCCTCAAAGTTTTGGACACATTAACAAACTCTCAAGGTTTTCAAATAAACCAAAAAAAAAGAGAGGAAGCTAACATAATTTTTAAAAAGACAAAACTGCTGTTAGGGAGACAGAGCCTTGGTTACGGATCTGTTCCTAATGTAAAAATTGAATGGTTCCTTACAGCTTCCACAAAACATCAATACCTTTCAATCGACGGAGTTTTGTTCCAGTTCTCTACAAAATCTTTCCACTGACTCACATACTCCTTCTCGATTTCATCATCATCAACCTCTTCCCTCTTTTCGCCCTTTTCTCTCTTGTTCTTTCCATCTTCCTCCTCATCATCTCGACTTATGCCCAAGTACTTTTCAAGATCCTTTCTCGCCTGCGCTTTGTCGAACTTCCTTTCTGGGCACTTGACGTAGAACAAGGGCCCTTCATTGCATGCACCACACTGCCCTTGCCTTACTTCTTCTTCACTCTTCTCAATATCTTCGTCAGACGATTTTTTTCTTGCCCTGACTTTTTTCTTCTTTTTGTAAAACATTCTGTCGTTCATTTTATAATAAATAAAGAATAAAAAACATATTTTTTTATTTAAAAGATCTAAAATTGTAAGTTTAATTACTCATTCTTAGAATCCAGTTTTTCAACGTTGATATATTCCGGGATGCAGAGGTCAAAGTTTTTTGGACGTTCAAACTGTGGCTTCGTTATGTGGATTGGCGGTCGGAACTCAAAGACTCTGAACTTGCAGTCTTTTCCACAGTATTTTCTTTCTTCCTCCTCCTCTTCGGCATCTTCTTCTTCCTCATCACTCGTCTTATTGAAAAGACTGCTAGGATGTCGGTCGCAAACACATAATGCTTCTAGCTTCTCAGACCGCCGTCTTTGATCGATCGAACATCGCTGGCTTGACTCTCTTTCCCTGAAGCTGTTCACTCCACTCATGCTCTCAAAAACTGTTTTTCTTTTTACCGATTTCACTCAAATGTTTTTTTAAACTTTGAAATATTTGTCAATAAACAAATTAAATTTGAATACAACGTCATTTATTTTTAATGAATAAACTAAATAATTTCAGAGTTTATATCTGAGAAACCATTTAAATATGTTAGAATCTCATTAACGGACAAATAAATGTCCTAATGGGGATAAAATAAATAGAACAACTTGAGAATCATCATTAAGAATATTAATTGAAAAAAATTAGTAGAGAAGAGTTCTTTGGAAAAACACTGTCTCTAAATTCTGTCGCAATTCGCCACTTGACTGCAACTTTTTGGACATAGAAAACAAATATGAAATTAGTTAGCGAAATTATTATTGACCATAGAAAGTTCTAAATATTCTGAATATGAGCATACATTTTTGAACCATCTGGACAGGTTAACAAAGGTCTGTTTGTCTTGAAATGACATTCCCTTCTGTTTTGGGATGTGAGAATATTTTATATACTTTCAAAAAATCAATTCTATGATCACTACAAAATGCAACTAGAACAGCCTAAAACTAAAATAACTACGACAACTAAATCAAACACTAAAACAACTAAAAACAACTACTACAACTAAATCAAAGACTGCAACAACACCAACATAAAGACTATGCAGTCTGTAGTAGGCAACAACATCAGCAAGACTCAGTTGACTTCCCAGCAGGTACACCCTATCCCTCAGGTGGTGGTTCAAGTGCTGTTCGATGGTGCATTGTTGGATTAATGAAATAAATTTTTTATTAATTAATGAAAAAATCAGTGAATAAATTGAAAAATTAATTAATTAATCAGAGTGAATTTAACTTTCTTTTGTATTTTATCATAGAAGTAAATGAACTGGCCGTGAGAAGGACGTGGTCTATGCTTTGGGAGTTGAGCTTCAGAGCACAAAAGTCTAACCATTGTTCTATTGAGATAGCTTCTAATTTGTTCGAACCTTGAGTTGAAAAAAAGTTGATAGAATGGAACAAAAAGATGATATTTCACTTTGCAATGTGAAGATTACAGTAATTTGAATGCTCTTACCTAGCAAATATTTTTTTCCTTCTCTGGCCAAGTGTTTGCTTGCTGAAATTGATCCTTTGATAGAAAGACCACTTGTTGTTTGCAAAACTGGATACTGTAAAAGCAGTTTGAAAAATATAAGTGATAAGTATTTTTGTCTTTTAAATCTATATAAACGCTTCATGTGTTTAAAAAAGTAATTATAAAATTATAATAACAGTAAAAAATATCGAATAAATTTCCAACCGAAGATTCTCCAGATATTTTGTATAAAGAATTGGTTTTAGAAAGATATTTAACTAGTAAATGAAGTTCTTGTTTTGAGTCCATTTCGGTATCAAAAGTAATATAATTTATTTAGTCAATTAAATTATTAAAATATATTAATGAAACCGACTAGAATAGAATTAATATAAAGACTCTTAACTTTTGGAAAAAAGTGTAGTAGTGCTCAGTCAAACGATAGAATAAAAAATGTTTAATAAATAAAATTCATAAATTGACTTAAACTAGATATGAAAATAAAACAAAATACATAAAAATTAAAATAATTATTATCTAACATAAATTTAGTTGTCGATTATTTCTTTGTAAACTTCTTTCCACTTTCACTATAATGGCTAGGAAAAAAATTGGTTTGTTTTTGCATAAGATTACAATTTAGAATTTATTTAATTATTTATTTTACATTTACAATCCAGGGAAAGGAAGTAAACGTCTTTCTTGTAGAAAGAAGTTCAAGATAGAGAAAAAGGTTGATTTTTGAGTGATATTATAATTTATATAAGCATGTTCTACAGTAATTTTTATAATAAAATTTTTATTTAATTCTTTTTCTTTAACGTTGTAATATTTACAAATTTTCAAACTAATTTCAAGGTTCGAGAACACAATAGAAAACAAAAAAAGAGCAAAGATAAAACGTTGTCAAACAAATCCAAAAGTATTTAGCATTCATAAAAAACATTTTAAATTCAAAAATCTCATTTTCAGCAACTTCACATAAAAGCGAATATTCTACAGGGTTGAAGAAAGACCCGGGCGTGCCGAACAACTGTCCATTCAAGGAGGAAGTATTGAAGGAGGCCATCCAGAAGAGAGATGAGGTGCACCATGACTCTCCAATCATTATTCTGTTAATTTTAATTAATCAGTTATAATCATTTTAGTTAATTAATTAAAATTATACAATAATATAATTGTTTTTTAAAATATATGAATCCATATACAAAACCAAGAGTTTAAATTTTTAACTTTAAAACTCCATCACTTCACGCCACGAAGGCGGAGGCATTGAAGGTGAAACAGAAAGAGACGAA
This sequence comes from Piscicola geometra, assembly GCA_943735955.1. Taxonomy (NCBI): domain Eukaryota; kingdom Metazoa; phylum Annelida; class Clitellata; order Hirudinida; family Piscicolidae; genus Piscicola; species Piscicola geometra. The sequence goes on from OX030962.1 coordinate 5,190,622, forward strand.
GAAGAGGAAGAGGACGATGGAGATGGTGGTGAGGGAGGCGGAAAACAAGGCTGCGTCCTTTGAGCATAAGGTGTTGTGATGTATTTTTTTGTGTTGTATGTTGTTGCTGATTTTGTTGGTAGTCAAGGTTTTGTTATCAGTTGATGTTGGAGACGTTATTGCTTTTGTTGTTTATTACCAGAAATTTAAAATAGATCATCAAAACTTTGTTGTTGTTATCAAACTTCACTATAACATGATTATGACTCTGATGAATACTAAAAGATATATTTGTAATCTTTTTCTCCAGCAAAAGTTTCTCGAAGAGAAGTCACAGAAGGTGGAGGGTGGAGCAAAGCCAAAAGTGGAGAGCTCCTTGAGTACCTTCTTCAAAGAAGTCAAAAATGTCAGTTTCCACATCTAGCCCAATTCATCCTAATCAACTATTACTTATTTGTTACTCAACAAATAAAAGTTAATAATCACAGAAAATACCCTTGCAATACAATATAATGCAACAATCAATGTTATTAACGAGGCGTAACCCTGGACGAGTTTCAAGACCACATTATGACCTCCCCCCTTCTGTAGGTGATTGAGGGCAGTGACATTGTGATCGAGGTGCTGGATGCCAGAGATCCCATGGGAAGCAGGCTAGGAGGGGTTTGGGTCAATTACTAGTTTAATTAAATAATTAAAATAGTAAAAAGTAATTGATTTAAAGATTTATAATTAGTGATCTTCCTAGTTTTAACATTTACACAATCATAATTTTTTATAGGATTCGTCACCTTTGTGTCACAGCACTTATACATGTCCTTACCTTGCTTGATTGACAGGTGTAGGCAAATTGAGGAAATGGTGGTGGGAGGTGAGGGCAGAAAAAAGCTGATCCTGTTGCTGAATAAGATCGGTTTGCTGCATAATTATTACTTCTAATTGTATTTGGTATAAGTAGTACTTAATCGTTTCTATTTATTTCAATATGTTTAATTTCATATTAATTAAAATATTTAAAAAAAAATTAAATGTCACAACATCATTTATTCTTACCTCTGCCACCATCATCGGTGCTACCACCAGACCTGGTGCCGAAGGAGAATGTGGAGCAGTGGCTGAAGTACCTGCGCAAGGAACTGCCAACCCTGCCCTTCAAGGCCTCCACCCAGAACCAAGCCTTCAATCTGGTCGGTGGCATGCGTGCGTGGGTAGATGGGTAAATGGGTGCATGTGTGGATGGGTATAAAGGTGGATAGGTAAACGGGTGCATGGCGGCACAGATGGATGTGTATTTAAATAATCTCTATGATGTTATTGATTACTACAAAACAAGATTCCCCTCACTCATTTTCAAGCCTTTCATCACCTCGACCATACTTCTCAACCCCTCTCCATCACCTCGACCATACTTCTCAACCCCTCTCCCATCACCACTACAGGCGCGCAGTTCGGTTCCGGTCAGTGTGGCGAGTCGGAAGCTGGTGAAGTCGTCATCTTGCCTCGGCGCTGACCTCCTCCTCACACTCATCGGCAACTACTGCCATCGCAACAAGAACTCCGTCACTATTGGCATCATTGGTGAGTTCTTGGCTGGATGGATTATGTGGATTTAGTGGAGTGGTTGCGTGACTCTTATCTGCCCACTGCTAATCATTTTATTTTTCAGTTTATTTGCGCTTCCCTTCACTGCAACTTTCATCAGCATCACCACAACCCTCTCATACTCTTCAACCACCACTCAATTTCTTTTCATCAAGAGTAAAAACATCATCATCATATTCACCATCTCCACATTAACATTATCATCATCTTCTTCACCATCCCATCTACTTCCATCACCATCTACCATCATCATCATCACCACTTCCATCATCATCATCTCCCACCACCACCATCATCATCACCACCTCACAGGCTTTCCGAACACAGGCAAGTCCTCCATCATCAACAGTCTGAAGCGCAGCAGGGCGTGCAACGTGGGTTCAACTCCTGGAGTCACCAAGTCTGTGGGGGGGGGGGTGAGATGAGGAGGGAGGGAATGGAGAAGGAGGTGGGGGGGGGGGGGAGTGGAGAGAGGGGATGGAGAAGGAGGTGGGGAGGAAGAGAGAAAAGGAGGGAGGGGAAAGTTGAACTTCCATCTCATGTCATTACAATATATGGGGTTGTTGTGGTCAGAGGCTGGGAGGAAGGAGGGGGTAATTTAATATTGACTTTTTTAATCCCAATATTTCTCCTTCCCACTTCTCCACTCTATCCCATTCACCCACCCCCCCCCCCTCTCCACCACACAACAGGACAATGAAGTCGATTCAACTCGACAAGAACATCCGCCTACTCGACAGTCCCGGCGTCGTCATGGCGACTGACCTACATTCGAACGATGACGTCGTCCTTAGAAACTGTGTCAAGTTGGAGAACCTGGATGACCCAGTTTCGGCGGTGGCGGCCATCTTGGCGAGGTGTCATAAGAAGAAGATGATGTTGTTCTATAATATAGCCGAGTTCAAGGACCTCGACGAGTTCCTGGTGATGGTTGCTAAGAGGTGAGGGGTGTGATAGTGGAATGTGGGGAGGTAAGGGTGTGCGGAGGAATAGGGGGGGGGGGGGGGCTGTAGTGAGGGTTTGGGTAGATTTGGGGGGGGGGCTGTGTGGTGAAGGTGAGGTTATGTTTAACAGAGCAACATGGATTGAGGTATGGATTGAGATTTTCTGCTTGATAAAATCCATCATCATCATCACAACCACCACCAGGTTTGGCCTTCTGAAGAAGGGTGGAGTGGCTGATGTGAGAAAGGCAGCAAAGAATGTCATCAGAGATTGGAACAGGTGGTGGTCGTGATGATGATTATGAATGGAGGTGGTACTGATGATGATGATGATGATGGTGAATGGGGGGTGCTGATGATGATGATGGAGTTGGTGCTGAGGATGAATGGAGGTGGTGGTGATGATGATGATAGAGCTGGTCTTGATAATGATGTTGAACTGATCTTGCATGCTACAGAGGCAAGATCACCTACTACACTGAGCCTCCAGAAGACTTCACTCCCTCCGGGCACATCAAGGTTCTTCTTCTTGGCCTATTTATAAATGAATTTTCATTGCTTGTTTCATTATTCTATTAGATTTTTAAAGAGTCATTTAATAATTTGATTTAATTTTTCAGTTTATTTAATTTATTTAAAAATCTATTTTATAATTTACTTTACTTTTAAAATTAATCAATACTCATTAGCTGGAGCTAGTGACGGAAATGAGGAAGGAGTTTGACATTGATGCTCTCGATGATGATTCCGTTATTCAAGGTGTGTGTGTGTGTGTGTGTGTGTGTGTGTGTGTGTGTGTGTGTGTGTGTGTGTGTGTGTGTGTGTGTGTGTGTGTGTGTGTGTGTGTGTGTGTGTGTGTGTGTGTGTGTGTGTGTGTGTGTGTTTTAGAATGCTTTCACCAAATTTTGATTTTCAAATACCAATGTAAGTTATTACACTTTTTCAGTACCACATTCTATCACCGTCATCATTATCATCACCGTCATCATTATCATCACCGTCATCATTATCATCACCGTCATCATTATCATCATCAGCTCTTGACAAGCCAAGCAACTCAGACGACGTAGTTCTAAGTAGCAATAGTATAACCGATGTGGAAATCGTTGCTGCTGCTGATGATGATGATCTCGAAGATGGCGATGATGATGAGGAGGATGAGATGGAGGTTGAAGAGCCGGTTAAAAAAGCTAAGGTGGTGATGAGGGTTATTGTATTAATTATCATTGATAGTTTATTGACTAATTTTGTTCCTATTCAAGGTTTAATCTTTTCACACTTCCCACACCATCATTATCGTTGCCACCACCAACATCATCATCATCCCTACCACCATCATCATCCCCACCACCACCAACATCATCATCCCTACCACCATCATCTTCATCATCCCCACCACCAACATCATCATCATCCCCACCACCATCATCATCATCATCAGTTTGAAGTACAAGTGAGGAGTTTCAAAGGCAAAGAAAACAAGTCTATAAATGGCAAACAAGTCGATGGTGAAGCAGCATCATCATCAGGTGTAAAGGCAGGATCATCATCATCATCAGGAGTAAAGGCTGTCGACATTGGTGGAGAACAGGTGAACAAGGAGAGGAGCAAGATGGCGAAGAAGAAGAAAAAGAAGATGAGGAGAGCTGGTGAGTGGATGAATGAGAGAATGGATGAGTGGTTGTTCACTCTAGAGTTCTAGTTTGGAATCACTCATCATTTACTTTTCCATACATAATTGCTTGAGATTTAAACTCTTGAATCTTCTTGCAGAGAACCTATCGAACAAATTAGGATCTGCTCTCGACTCGTTCAGTATCAAGGATGCTGGTGTTGTTGATAATGATGATGGAGATGATGATAATGATTATGATTTTGAAAAACATTTTGAATAGCTTTTTTGAATTAATAAAAAATATTCAAATTGTTGTGCGTGAGCGTTGAAGAATAGAAATTAATTTCAATATTTAAATTGAATTATCAGTTAAATGTAGAAATAAAAATATCTAAGTGAATAAAAAGTCTAATTTATGTTAAAGAAGAAGAGTTCTTGCATTAAGACGGCGTCCGTCAATCGTGGCTGATTGCATGCAGTCATCTGATGTTATCCTCTTCAATTAACGAATTTTTTTAGAATTCAAAATACCTTCAAACAAGATTCAACAGAAAAATTAATTGAATTTAAAAAATGATCAATCAACAGACATTCAATTAAGTTCAATTGGTCTTCTCGCTAAATAGATTGCCTTGAGGCAGCATAATTACAGGCTTGTGGCATAATTCCTTCAACACCTTGTGCTTCTTCCACGTCCGTAAGTGCTCAAATGCATCGAAAATATAACTTTCAAAGCTTAAAGCTTTATGCGAATAGCTTAGAAATAAAAACTAGTTGAAAATAAATTTAATTAAATAATCATTTAAATAATTAAATAACTTGAATGATAAGTAAAAAATATAATTTGAATAACCAGCTTTAAATAAAAAATTGAGTTAATTAATCACTTTAAAACACAAAAATTAATCCAAATATCCATCAAATAAATACACTCTGCAATAAATTCCCATCCCATTCCATCCAAGAAAGTAAACTTTATTTTGTTGAAGGTACAACCTAACCCTAACACAAAGCACTTGAAAGATGCCACTGCAAGCTCGTCTGCTACACTGCCCTCGAGTGACGACACGACACGCGCATGCGTCAGCAGTCATGCGAACTCGAAAGCTCTTGAACCGCTGCTCATCATCATCGTCATTATCATCACTACGATCGTCATCATTATCATCACTACCCCGATCGTCATCATTATCATCACCATTACCTCATAATTATTGGTTTAATCTTATAATCATTATCAGCTTCCTCTTCACCATCATTTTATCATCATCATTATCATTATTCCATTCGTATAAAAAACATCGTATTGTATTGACAGTAATTACCATCATCATCATCTTCCTCATCGTCGGTACTATCACACACACACAGAGACAGACACAGAGATAAAGACAGACACATATAGAGACAGACACAGAGATAAAGACAGACACAGAGATAAAGACAGACACATACAAAGACAGACACAAAGATAAAGACAGACACATATAGAGACAGACACAGAGATAAAGACAGACACATATAGAGACAGACACATATAAAGACAGACACATATAGAGACAGACACAGAGATAAAGACAGACACATATAGAGACAGACACAGAGATAAAGACAGACACATATAGAGACAGACACAGAGATAAAGACAGACACATATAGAGACAGACATATATAGAGACAGACACATATAGAGACAGACACATATAGAGTTAGACACATATAGAGACAGACACAGAGATAAAGACAGACACAGAGATAAAGACAGACACAGAGATTAAGACAGACACAGAGATTAAGACAGACACAGAGATTAAGACAGACACATTAGAAACAGACACAGAGATAAAGACAGACACAGAGATAAAGACAGACACAGAGATAAAGACAGACACAGAGATAAAGACAGCCACATATAGAGACAGACACAGAGATAAAGACAGACACAGAGATGAGGACAGACACATATAAAGACAGACACAGAGATAAAGACAGAAACATATAGAGACAGTCACAGTGATAAAGACAGACACATACAAAAACAGAAACTTAAAGAGACAGACACACAGACAGGCACAAAGACAAACACAAATACGGGCAGAGGCACCACCACTTGTTCACAAGTGCCTGCTCACTTAAGACGTGGATATATCAAAACGGTTTGAACGAACTAAGGGTGGAAAATAGGAAAATAACAAGAATAAGAATAATAAAAGAAAATAAATAAAAAATTAATATTTAAGAAAAGAAAAAATACGTGATTTAAATAATTTAATTAACCTTTAAAACTAAGAATTTGGATCTATCTTGGTCTAAGATACAAATAAAAAAAGATAAATCCAATTTTAAATGCCTCGATAGCTGACAGTACAGAAGGCACACACACAAGTCTTGCAACACTCGTCGAAAGACAACTGCAGTGGTTTGACCATGCGTGAATTATCATTATCTAATTGATTTGGTATTGGAATTTAATCGCTATCATCGTTATCATGATCATCATCTTCTTCACCATCATCTTCATCTTCAATATCGGCACCACCTTCAGTATCATTATTTTCAATTGCATCATCTTCATCTTTCCAATAATATTCATCCCACTCACCTCCATCTTCACCATCATCCATTGAATCATCACCATAATCCTCCTTCATTATTCACTTCACCATCTACACCATGAATATTTAATATTATTTTAAAATAAATCAATAAAACATGTTAAATTAAAACTTGTTTTAAATATTTGAAGCACGAAGATCTTACGAGTAGTTTTGGGCCATAAAGGCATCAGGAAGTCTAATAGATATTCGAGGAGATGGTTTGATGGCGGATGCCATAAAGGGGGAAGTACCCACATGCTGCAATCAATAAAGTATTTGTAGTGTTGTAGGGTAGTTGTAGTTGTAGTTTAGTTGTAGTTGTAGTTGGGTGGTAGTTTTAGTTGTAGTTTAGTTGTAGTTGTAGTTTAGTTGTAGTTGTAGTTTTTATATTCAATCAATAAATCAACCAATCAAATAAATTTATATAGCGTTCTTTCTTCAAATTCAAGAGGAATTCTATATTGGTAGTTGTAGTGGTGTTTTTAGTTAAGACGATATTTGCCGTTGTGGTCGTAGCGGCAGTTAAAGTGGTATTACTATTACCGACTTAGAATAAAAAATCAGATAGCCAAAAATAAAAAAAGTTTTTTTTATAGTTACTGTAGATTCCGAAACTTTAGAATAACGACAGCAGCATACCAAACACTCGGGTATCATGGAGATTATTTATATTATTCCACAACTACCGAGAAAGTCCCATCATTTCAACCGCCGCACTCGAACACATATTTATTGTTACAGCCTCACGCCCCGACTGGTGGAAAGATTACACTGCAGAAAAGGTAGAATAAACACGTTGCTAGAAAAATAAATAAAAGTGTTGGCTTCAAGGGAGACTTTTTCTTGAGTTTTCTTCTAGTAGCTATGTGAAAACAAATATGGAATGCCAATCTAGTTGGAGATTTTTTAAGTTTTAAAAGGCTTAAAAATAATGGACAAAAAGAATCTTTTAATTATTTACTTATTTTATATATTAAAATTCGATATTTGCTTTTTTAAAATTATATTTAATATATTTTGATCAATTTTTTTAAAAATAGACAGTCAATATTCGCTGAAGGCATCATTAGAGCATCCTCTGAAACAGGGCGGAGTCTAAGTTTGAATACTTGATTCTTATTGGCTGAAAGTTTTCTTCGGAAGCTTCATTGATTAGTGGGCATTTGATATTTTAAAAGTGTGATTAAACCTGGGATGCCAACCAGTGAAAGTTGCTTAAAATAATTTGAAACCCTTAAGATTTAAATGAAACACAAAGAAAGAACAGAATAACTTTATTTAAAATAACCTCAACATAATGTTTTATTAGTTCATTGAAAACTCGTCCTTAATGAACAAATCGTATCGCAACTGGCTGGTTGAAGAAGAGCACAGAGAACTCGGAGACAGTGTAGGATTTCCTGATGATCACGTTCCCTTCTACAAGACTGACTGCAATGAGCAGGCAGTGGACACTAGTCTGTTCCATCATTACCTCTTGCAACATTCATTCAACCAACCACAGCGACAACTTTTGCTCAAACCTCATCCATTTTTTTCTCACCCTTTCGACATTTTCCACAGCTCTTCAAATAACCAAACTGCCAACCAGCTCTACAACAACCTCCACCACTACTTCAACTACTTTCCACATACCCACTACTGGCACCGACACCTTTCTTACTTCAAGTGGAAAATCTTCCATTATGAAGAGTATTTACAAAAAAGAGGTTTAACACAGGGATTAAGCACTGAAAACAATTCCACTGAAATCTCTGAAAGGAATGAAAATTTTGAAGAAAATACCTTCCAAAGTTCCGTTGGTTTCTACGGCAATAATAGGAAACAGGAAACTACTGTTAGATATGCAAGAAAAGGATCGAAAGTTGAACCAGTTAGAGATCCATCTTCGAACAAGAAAATTCATTTGACACCCTCATCACCGCCACAATCTTCATCGTTACCACTAACAACTCCACCTTCTTCCACATCATTTAATTTTCCAAATTTGACACCACCCTCAAAATCAGTATCATCATCTTTACCATTATTGTCATCATCACCTCATTCATCATTTTCACCATCAAAATCAATTTTTATACAAAGTGATTCTTCATCTTTGTCGATGAAGCCTTTTTTATCGACTGAAAACTACAACCGACACAGTTCTTATGAACTTTTCAACTATAACAACGGCACAAACAACAAGAAAAGCCAAATCAGCAATCCTTATAATGATCACAGATATACCTTTAAAAACCTATCAAATGGAAGCGCCCATAATATTCATACAGTCAACCCCTGCAATCCTCCCTACAACTACACTAACAACTTTAAAGAACTAAAGCCTAAACCCATTCCCAAGTCAAACCAAGTCGGTAGTCAAAAAAGTGACAATTTAACAATTCCAAGAATCAAATATCACTTGAGGTCTCCGAATGCTTTCATGAACGCCGTTTCTTCCATTGCAACCGGAAAACACACAGCCAGCAACACTCTGCAATCCATTTGTCCTTCATTCAACCCCACTTCAACAACCACCAAACACAGCAATGATATCAACAACAACACCAGCAGCAACAGTAGGGACAATAATAATAGTATTTTTAAAATTAACAACATTAAAAACAACAGCTGTAACAACAACAACAGCAACAACAGCAATAGCAACAACAGCAACAACAAAATCAACAGCAACAACAGCAACAACAAAAGCAACAACAACATCAACAGCAACAACAGCAACAGTTGCAGATGTCACATGTGCGACAAAGTCTTCAGCAGACCATGGCTCCTCCAGGGCCACATACGCACACACACCGGTGAACGGCCTTTCAAGTGCACCTTATGCGGCAGGGCGTTTGCCGATCGTTCAAACCTGCGAGCCCACGCGCAGACGCATGCAATCATCAAGAAGTACAAGTGCTGCATGTGCTTCAAGACCTTCTCCAGACTCTCTCTTCTCGCCAAGCACCGACTGGCGTGCCGGGGTGGACAGTTGTTTGTGGCGTGAAGTGGATAGCCTTCGATTCGTCGTGCTGCAGAGGAAAATAAAAGCTGTTTGACCTCTCATCTGCGCCCGCTCGATGTTGGGGATGAGGATGAAGGCCAGCGTGGTTGAAATGAAAATTTGCGGATGGAGAAAAAGACAGATGGGTGGGTATTTGTTGATAATGCTGTCTTGGAAAGGTGGTGGAGAAAGAGGCATTTAAGAGTAGATTACTGTGACTCAGAAGTTTCCAAATGTATTGTTTTGCAGTTTAACAAAACTACTGTATGTGAAGATTACACATAATTGTGTAGTTGTTCTTACTTTTAGCATTCATTGCTTAACAATTAAAAAGTCATTTGGAAAAAATCAAAAATCACTATGACTCAAAGAATTGAAAACAATGTGTTGAAGGTTTTTGCTAAAATAAAAACATAAAAATTAAGCCCAATTCAAATGAGCTATTCTTTAGCTTACATACGATATAAGAGAATAACTTAGGAGGGTAGCTTAATAAAGTTTGAATAGGGACAAGAATAAGAGAAGAACCTCGATCAACCATTGAGAAGTAATAGAAAACATTGACAGAATAATTAAAAACCAAAAAACTACAAGTTTTATTATTTGGATTGTTATTTAGCCTAAACTGGTTCAGTCAACCTTGCATGACTATCTATTAGATTCCTGATATGTAGGAGTGAACATGAAGAAGAATAAAAAAAAGAATAATATTAATTAATATAAATAATAGAAGTTAATTAAAATAAAAAGACTCAATAAAACTGAGTGAAACCACGAAGTGTCGATTTTGAAATGTTGGATAGGACTGAGATCTGCAATCGAATATTTGTGGCAATATTGTCTGAACTGTTGCTTCCAAAATAAATAAAATTTAAGTTTTATTATTCAATTTGCAATTGTGAAAAAAGTTGAAAGGATTTTTGACGCTCACATTGAAAATGGTCTCAGGGTCTGAAAATGCCCTGGTCAGTCATGCGGGCTTCAGTTATTCTTACGAAGAGTTGGTAGAAAGGTTCTACAGGGAGGGCGCTGACAAAAAAAAGAAGGTTGTGCCATTGCTGAAAGAAACTGATGTGAAATACAAACAAGTGAGTGAGGAAAGGCTTTGAGGTGGTCAGAAAAAGGGTTAGTTGGGACGGAAAGGTTTAAAATGGTCTTGATGCAAGATGTAACTTATTGAGAAAAAACTATTTCACTAGGAAATAAGTTTAAATGTTAGTAAATAAATAAGTTTCTGAATTGTTAAATCAATTCTAGTGAATAATAGGATTGTAAACTTGCAACAGGACTTGAGCAGAGTGCGCCAGTTGCTCGATGACCACCTCAGCTACAACGAAAACTCGTCTCAAAAAACCGTCAAGAAAAAAGTAATTTTCATAAATTAATTGATAATCTTTCCAAAAATATTTTATCATTTTTTTCACTTTCTCCCCAACCTTTAATAATATTTTCTATTTCACTTGAATTCATTCGTGCACAGAACACTTATAGATCAACGGGAACTCTGAGACTGAGACAAGATTTTCTGTCAAGCATGCAGCATGCAAACAACGCCCAAGGCATTACAAGCATCGCTGAAGAAGTTAGAAAGATAATTTAGAATTCTTAATTTTTAATTATTCAAATAATTGAGAATTTATTTATTGTAAATATTTCAGATATAGTAATACTAAACTCCGCATACCCCTATTGTTCTAATAGAGTCGTTCTCACATCATCATTATCACGTCTCCATCATCATCACTTCATACTGCAACACGTCATCATCATCATCACGTCTATGTTATCACATCATCACGACATCATCATCTAGGAAGAACCAGGAAAAATCATCAATGGCACCGTGCGTGATAGGACCACGTCCGGTAATGTCTCGTTGAACGAAAAAATGCGTTCTATCAGAAAAAACCTGTCGAGTAGAATGGCATTGAGTAACGTTTTTAACGTTGAGAATTCTGGCGCCACAGTTGAAGAAAGGCCAAATGAGTCTAATGCTGATTCTAATGGTAACGAAGTCACGGATATAAAAAAATACAGTAACGTGAATAGTCAGTATAATAGGAATAATGCCAATAATGATAATAATAACATGAATAATATAAATAATAATAATTATGACTCGAATAATGTCAATAATAAAGATGATGACTTTTTTGAGCTGAGTTATCCATTGGATCAAATACAATACATCACAGGATTCTGTCTCCTCCGCCCAGAACACAGGTGTGCGTGATGATGATGATGATAGCAAAGATGATGATAATGATGGCATAGATGATGATGAGGATGGCAAAGATGATGATGACGATGCTGGAGATGATCATGTGTTGATGGTAGTAATGATGATAAAAATGATGAAAATGATGATGATAGAAATACTGTATGATGAAAATGATGATGATAAAGTGATGCTGATTTCGACAGAGACGAAGTTTATTGCATGTTGTTCAAGGGAATAAACGAAGGAGGCAAGAAGGGGGAGAGAGGATGGAGGCTGCTGCAGCTGCTCATGTCTGTGTGCATGCCCTCGCAAAAGGTGGACACACACACACACACACATACACACACACACACACACACACACACACACACACACACACACACACACACACACACACACACACACACACACACACACACACACACACACACACACACACACACACACACACACACACACACACACACACACACACACACACACACACACACACACACACACACACACACACACACACACACACACACACACACACACACACACACACACACACACACACACACACACACACACACACACACACACACACACACACACACACACACACACGCACACACACACACACACACACACACACACACACACACACACACACACACACACACACACACACACACACACACACACACACACACACACACACACAAACACACACACACACACACAGATGCTTTTGTATCTGGCAAAGTTCATTGACGAAGGCAAGCAAGCAAACACAGAGGAACTCAAGGAGACTCTGATGCGGTCAGTCAAGAACGGACCCAGATTCCAACCACCTTCATCTTTCGAAATCAGTGTAAGTCAGAACAATTGTAACTTTAAAAAAATCAATTAAATACCTAGAATGCTTTTATTGATAATTTTATTTAATTTCCAAAAGAAATTTACGAAAAAACAAAACATTTTAAACAATTTTTTTATTTAGTCGCTAGAGAACAACCAGTCGCTGTATCTGAACGTTACGACGATGGATAAAAGCATCCACACGATACAAGCCCATCCTTGTATGACGTCACATGATGTCGTCAATGACGTAATGCAAAGATCACAAATAGCGCAACAATTTGGATTTTCTTTGTTCATCACGATGGATAACAAGGTTCGGGCACTTTTGGTTGCGTTTTAATTTGATATTTTCATATAATTGTAAAAAAAAATATTGCAATATTTTAAAGTATTCAAAACATATTTAAAGATATTTTTTGAATAAAATAAACTTTATTTACCTTTAAAATGCAATAGGTGATGTCGCTGGGATGGGGTGCAGACAAGGTGTTTGATGCTATTTCTCGTTGTGAGCAGATTGAGAGAGAGAAGAAAATAAAAATTTCAAGCTACGCCAAAAAAGATGGCTTGTCAAGCATAACTGAAAATATAAGCAGAAGATTCAGTTTAAAACTAACCAACAAAAACGAAAACGAAGAAAAAAATCTAGCTTTTGATTCAAATGCAGAGGCTAATGTTGATGGGAAATCGCTCCAAGTTTGGAGGTTATTTATTAGAAAAGAAGTGTTTTACCCGTGGCCTGATGATGTTCTCACGGACCCAATGGCTGCTCATCTGTGCTACGTGCAAGTGTGCCGCAGTTTGATGATGGGAGAATGCGTTTGTGATAAGGTAGGTGTATGGCTCATTGCTTTGTGAGTCAGTTACAAATTTGAATTAAAAGCTTCGTCTTATTTTCTAATTTAAAATATTTAAAATCCGAATTTCACTGATTCACCAGGGCTTTGAAATAGCAGCACTAGCAGCTAGGCAGCATTTCGTAGAGTTTGGTGGTGAAGTGAGTGAGGAGGGAATGGAAGAGGTGGTGGAAAACTTTATCCCCAGCAACTGGTTGAGCCGCACTCACGGCTCGATCAGGGACTGGGCGAAAAGTGTGGTAAAGTATTATAAGCTGCTTTTTGACGTGGAGTCTCCACCGTCTCGAGATTTTGTGAAGGCGGAGATGGTAATTGTGGCGAGGAACAAATGGTACAAGGTCTTCTCAAGGTCAAGCCACTGTACTATTAATATTCGTATTTTTCACACTATAATGTCTTAAAAATAAAAATAGGATAAAACCAAAATTAAATGTAAACAGAATTTTAAAATAAAAGTTTTTAATAGAAAAAAAAATATTAATGTTAAAAAAGACTTAAACATAGAGACATACACACTGTATTACACAGGTACTTTGAAGCTACCCGTCTTGAAGGTCTCCAGTTCGGTAGCCACAAGAAGGTTCTGATAGGAGTGAGTTCAGAGGGAGTGACCATCACTTCCAGAACTAACGGTGCAACCCTCCACCATGCCGAGTACTACAAGATCACCAGTGTGATGGGACCCAGGTTGGTTCTGGAGAAAAAAAGAGAGGGAGTGAAAGTGTAATGGAGAAAGAGAAGGGATTCGTGAAAACGAAAAAGAAATATTGATCTAACTAATAGATTTTAACTAGTAAACAAATTATTTATAAATTAAGTTTATAAAATACAAAACTTATATGGATTTATTTATTTATCACAGTTCAAAATCGAACGAACAAACTGACACTGATATCGAAATCCTTTCACCGACTCCTCCACCATCCACCACTTCCCTCCCAAAAAACATCAGCAACAAGACCATAACATTTCTTCTTCTCGACGGGAACATGATGAAACTCTACTGTTCCGAGGCGGAAGAAGTTGCGTCTCTGGTGCAAATGTTCCACAGCGGTCTGACTAGCCGCTCAACATGGGCTCTTGCTAAGCATAGCAGGAAGATTAATGGTGAGCCGGTGTTGGTCGGAGGGAGGGGTAGGGTTGATGGGGAAAACGATGAAAAGGGGAGAAGGTAAAAGAGAGAGTGAGTGGTGATTTGAGGAGAAATAATGAGAAGTACTCAAAGAATAACTAGAGAGATGCGCGGAGAGTAATGGCGGTCTAATGACTGAGAGTGCTGAGGTTGGTAATTAATTGCGACAGTTACTTATGGCCTTAAGCCGGATCAACAGCTTGGGGTTTGAATGGACGTGGAATAATAGGGTTAGTTTGAAACATGATACAAATAAAATATAAAAAAAGAAAATGAATGAGTTAGAAATGAAAAAGTACTCGAGACAAGAGTATGAGCGAATATTTTCATTAAAGGAAGATTACAAACGCATGTGTTCTTTGAAGAGTGTAATTTGTAGATCTCTAAATGTAGGTTTATTGTTTTAATTAAGACTGTGAGTGGAATAAACTTACAATAAGGCTTTTACAGAAAAATAAAAAGTTTTCATGAGTATTATTTAAGCATTTAAAAAAGTAAAATTATGAGAAAAAAAGTCGATACAAATTTTTCTAAATAAGACGCCAAACATCCAACTTATAAAACTCTATATAGCAACAATATCAAATCATTTCAACTCACACATATTACCACCTTCAGAAACTCATCCCAAAAAGACACACACGAACACACACAAACACACACAAACAAACACACACACACACACACACACACACACGCACACACACACAAACATACACACACACACACACACACACACACACACACACACACACACACACACACACAACACACACACACACACACACACACACACACACACACACACACACACACACACACACACACACACACACACACACACACACACACACACGCACACACGCACACACGCACACACGCACACACACACACACACACACACACACACACACACACACACACACACACACACACACACACACACACACACACACACACACACACACACACACACACACACACACACACACACACACACACACACACACACACACACACACACACACGCACACACACACACACACACAATTGCTCGACAGGCTTTGAAACGATAGAGGGAGACTTGTTGAAGCTATCGAAGAGGGCGAGTGAGGAGGCTTTGAAGGGAGGCAAGTGCCACTGTGAGAACTTGTCGACGGCTCAGTGTGGCTATGTGGAAAGCAAAGACGTCTTTGTTGTGCAGACTGTGGAAGAGCCTTCTGACGATGTCTTGGTTAGCGGTGTGCGTTATTGTATGCTGAATAGAATTGATGCACCTCTTTTTTATTAATTCTGTAACAATTAATCTTAATTTGAATTAAAAAATTAATTTTCAACCACTCTAATTCCCCATCTTCCTTCAGAAACTCTTTCGACCACCGGGTTACAATCGCACTCGTTCGGGTGCCTCACAGACTCGTAAAGGAATGCACGAAGGCATCAACAACAACCTCATCCTCATCAACAAGAACAGCAACATCGACGATCTATGCGACAACATCAGCATCAACAGCAACAACAGCATCGCCAATGTTAGCAATGATGGAGACCATGGCATGGAGGATGAAGAAGAGGAGAAAGTTGTGATTAATACTGCGTATGAGTCTACTTGCGTGTGAAAGGGTGCAGAGGTGAAGATTTGTAGCGGAAAGAGAATATTGTGTTTGTTACTTTCTTATGATTTATATTTTGAACTCATATTTATGATGAGTTGTTCAAACAAACTTCTGTTTATCATGAGTCGAGTTTTTAGATTTTTGTTAAAAGAGAAAACAATTCAGCATTTATTGTGCAAAATATCGTGTTGATATATTCATATAAAATCGGTGCATAAGTGAAGATTTAAAATGACTCACTAACACATTTTTTAAACAGAAAAGTATTCAAATAAAAAATACAAACCGCTTTATGAAACCTCGATGTGCAAAGAAGAAATTAAATATTTTTTCAAATCTTTCAGAAAAATAATGTATGAACATTTGATTATATCACTCCCTTAGCTGAAGCCTTCAGTGATCCACGCCAGAGATAAATGGAAAGAATTAGCGAAAATGCGCCATTAAAATAATCTATTTTTTATACAAAAATAGCATTTTTGAATTATAAAAACTGATAATTTTATAAATAATAAAAAATAATTTTCAAACAAAATAGTAAAACCATAAAAAAAGAAAAACAGTAGGAAGTCAGTGGAGCGATGATCGCTACTTCAAACGACCAATTATTTTTAAAAAGGTTACTCGGTATTAAGTTAGAATTATTTATATAAAAAAGAAAAACACAGCAAAACACATCAAATTCACAAAGCTCTCAAGCGATGTGATATGACTGACGATGAACCAATGAACAAGAAACTTCTAAAGAAATAACAAAATCTAAAGTGGTAAATTTGCTTAGTTTAAATCGCACTCAAAAATGTAATCTTTTAATGCATATTTTGGGATCTTTATTATAAGGTAGATTTAATCTAATGCATAGAATATGCTGGAAAACTTGAGAAAAAAATTTGTTAAAGAAAAAAACTGGAAAAAGCTTTCGATAACACCATAAAATAGCCCAAAGGCTTGTCTGAAGTATTCAACCATCTGCTTTCAAAAACAGAAACCCGAGAGTTTTGAATCAAATACACCAGAATAATCAAAAATGATTTAAAGTCAAAATTTTAAAATGCATTTAAAATGGCAAATTCAAAAAGTTTTCCGAGACAGATGTTCGTTTTGAAATTCGAAAATTCGACTTTTCAAATGATGTCAAAAAAGCTCTCCACAAAATGTTGAGTAGATAATGGAAACTTTTACGATGATAATGACTCTCAATTCTCTTCAAAAAAAGCTTAGAAAAATTAAAATGTACAAATGGAAAAAATTTATTTAAAAATGAAAATGGTTCATTGAAGGAAAAAAAGGATAAAACCCTTTCCGCTATGCTTGCCCATTGGGGTTTGAATATGTTTACACACACATGTGTGTGTGTTTATGTGTGTGTGTGTGTGTGTGTTGTGTGTGTGTGTGTGTGTGTGTGTGTGTGTGTGTGTGTGTGTGTGTTTGTGTGTGTGTGTGTGTGTGTGTGTGTGTGTGTGTGTGTGTGTGTGTGTGTGTGTGTGTGTGTGTGTGTGTGTGTGTGTGTGTGTGTGTGTGTGTGTGTGTGTGTGTGTGTGTGTGTGTGTGTGTGTGTGTGCACGTACCAATGCATAAAAACTGTAATTTAATTGTTGACTTAAGAAGGCTGATAAATCTTGTGTACTTTAAGGGTAGAAAGATGCTTTAGCTAACTGCAGTGGGCAGTGTATTTTTATCTTCCTAGTGAACTCATTTTTGCAGTTTCTAACAGTTTATATTTGTTTTTGGATTGGTTTCTTGAGACAACCCTTTTAGTTTGACTGCAAGCAGGTATGTGAAAGCACGCGTTAATGTTTTTGTTACTCTGTCTGTGTATGTCTGTCTATGTGTGTGTACTTGTGTGTGCATAAAAATCAGCAGTTATTACTGTGAAGTAAGACGCTATTTGCAGTCGGGGTTATTGAAAGTTATTTATGGGTGTCTAGAGAGATCATCGTCATGATGATAATCATCAACATCATCATTTCCATCATCATTACCATCATTACTGAGAAAAAGGATCTTTTATGTTATCGCTAATGAAGGCTTCAGAAACCTAAAAACGAGAAACTTTAAAAAACTGAGTCAAAAGGATGATAAAAGAGAAAAATATTTATGAGTAATGTGGCTTGAAAGCCTGACTGAAGATAATATATAGGGTTTGTGGGAAGAGAGAATTGTCGAGGAAAATGAAAATGAAAAGATAAAAACTAAGTGGAAAAATAAATTGCCTTTTAATGATAGAATCGCTAAAAAAAATGCGAGTAGAAAAACCTTTTTTTGACAAGTAAAAATTATATTTGAAATTATTTAACTGGCTATGATTTTTAGAATGATTTGCAGTTACCTTTTGGAAGAACTGAAAAATTGACATAGGTTTACTCACAAATAAAAGCTTAAAATAATGAAATATATTTTTTATTGTGTAGCAAAAAATATTTTTGGTTGACTGTGGTTTTGTGCGTCCGGTTGCGTGCTGAAGAAAAGAAATATTTAACGACATCTTTGTGTTGGTAGTAAATTAATGTTCGGTCGTGGCTTCAAGACAAAAGAACTCTCAAAATTATCTTCATTATATTTAATTTAAAATGAAGATAAATTTCATTGTACATGTTTACAAATCCATGGAGAATTCATGGAAAGCACGTCAAAAAGTAGCCAAATTTTCGCTGTAATGAGAACTAATGGTCAATGCAGAACCTTGAAAGAATAAAAAAATGTGCAACAGCGACGTTGATAGTGTCTTTTCGGTGCCTTATACGACACCAAATCACGTGAACCATTCGTCAAAAAAGTACGTCACAAAGATTGAAAGCTACCTTTGAATAATTATCACGAATACCAGACAAGATAGAAGCAGTTTCGAGTACTTTTCCAAAACAATCACCTACACCACAAAGTCTCAACGTCACTTTTATGAGAAAAAACTATTCAACCATTTCTTAAATATTTCAATACTTCCCTTCACAATTTCTTCTTTAGTAAATTACACTTCCAAGTAGTGTCACCCCCTTCAAGCGGCATTGCTGTACACGACAGACACAATCACGATGACACTCATACAAAAGACGAACGTAGTCCCAGCCACCAGCCACCTGTAGCGGAAGTTCCTGTTTACCACGTGACTCAGAAAGATGGGACCCGGATGCGGACCACCATTCTCGGTGCCTTTATTGCTTCCCGGCGCCAGTAATACTTTATTTCCCGTGTCATCGGTGGATTCTTCGTCGTTGCTTTTCGAGTGTTGTGAATTGAACTTGGAAGGCCCGTTCCTGCCCGCTCCTTTCCGCTGGTTCGCCACGTACAACCTGCGTCAGGGGGGGGAGTTTCGATGTCTGAAAAAGCGCCTGGTAGTGTTTCAGTAACGGCATAAAGTAATATTTAGCGCAATTGATTAACTGTGTTTCCAGGCTTATATAGTTTATTCTTTTGTATTTTCTGTTTTTTTTAATTCTCGCATTACTTTGAAAAAGTCAGCAAATGGAATTGGAGAAAGAAAAAGTTTGACATGAGCTTATCTTTATTTTTTTCAGTAAAATGTTAAAATAAAATGTGTAAAAAATTTAAAACAAAACAAAAAGTTTAAAAAAAGAAGAATGTATAAAAGTTTAAAATAAAAATAGGCTTTTAAAAGCGGTAAAGTGGGTATTTTCGAAGATAATAACATTTCCGTAACCGCATTAGGGTCTACAGGGGCATTAATTATTTTTGCGTTGAATGCCCAAGTAAAATGTAACTTTCATCATTTTTTAGCAGCCACAGGTTTTCAATTATCCCAATTAATTAGGCGCATTTAATTACTTCACGTTAATCATCATTTATCATACTACTCTATCCACAAATTTCTTCTGATGCAAAGTTACAATGTTTTATCGAGAAGAGGGTGGTGGTGATAGTAGTTGGGTATAAATAAAGTAATGATGATGGTAGTTATGGGTAATGAGATTGGTGGAAGAAATTATATTAATGGTGAGAAAGTAAAGTTTGAAATGGTAGTGGTGTAGGTCGTGGGGAAGAAAGAGAAAAAGGATTCATATTAGAGCGAAAAACCGGTGAAATATAATGTTTCAAATACCTTAGAACAAATAGATATTTGAGCTGGTCATCGTCGTCGTCGTTATCATCTTCATCAGGGGGAGATGAGAAGGATTGATTGAAGGGGCTGATGATCGTCTCAACATTGATGATTTCCTCAGTGAGGTCTGTAGAGTGGATGGTTTGAGTGGGTCAATGAATGGGGGTGTTAAAGAGTAAATGGGTAAACGGGTGAATGGAGGGGTTTTAATAATAATGACGATTATTTGGATTTTAGGCCACTTAGGTCGCTAACTTTGTGGCTTAGGGTAAATGACCGTGTTCAATCATTTAGTCTTTTTAATAAAAATTCAGCATGAAAAAATTTGAAAATGGATATTTTTTAATGATTTTGTGAAGGCAATGAAACTAAAATGTGTTTTAAGCTAATTTTTAACTTTTAAATTTTGTTAAGATAAAATTAGTTATTGAAAATAATATTCCAAGAATAGAAAAACAATTTTAATAAACTGAAAATGATTTTAAAAGGTTTTTTAATAGATTAGAAATAAGTGTTGAAAGTTCGCCACAGACACGCAAGAAACTGGAAATATAATAAGAAAAAAAACTAATTTAAAAAAAAGGGCAACATGAGACGAGCAGAAGCAAAAGTTCATATATACGTTTTAAATCCAGAAAAACTCCATTCTTTTAGCAAAACAGTTCTAACATAAAAAATGGAAAAAAAGATAAATCAATAAAACTATTCATCAGAGGCTTTCACAGACGCTTTTTTAAAAAAATAATGACAAAACACACTTTAGTTTTTTCCTGCAGAATTGAAAGAAAATTTAGTCACGGAAAAAAATAAAACACTAAAAACAAAAACAACAAAACACAAACAATAAAAGACAAAAAATAAAAATAAAATAGGATAAAAACATTTGTACAACATAAAAAAGACCGGAAACACGTCATAGAAAAGTCTGGGCACACGTTATGGCTCTTCAAAGAGCAAAATTAGAACGTCACTCATTTCACGCTTGCAAGTTTTACTTGTAGTCAGAGATGTGTGTGTGTTTTTGTGTGTGTACGTCTGTGGATGTGTGTGTGTGTTTGCTTGTTTTTGTAAAAATGCACTTGGAACCATAAAAAGATTTTTCAATTTTTATTAGTTTTTCAATAAAACTTAAAGTTTCAGATTTTGAATTTATTTTCAAGATTCCCAATGTGGCCATTAAATCCCTCAGCACGCCACACCTGCTAATAGTCTTCCAGATTGAGAAATCTCTTCCTATCTTTTTTATATTTTTTTATATTTTTATTTCCATTTATCTTTTTTTAATAATTTATCAACTCTATAAACAAATCTCCCTTCTGACTTTTTCTCCACATGCTCCATCTCTCACTCCAACTCAACACCCTTCTTTCAATATGATCTGCTAGCCAGAGTCTGCAGAGGATTAAGTCTCAAGTCTTTGCCATCAGTTTTCTCTGCTTCACATACGCTCCTAGCCAGTCCTACGTCACGCAGCTTGCACTAATTACCCTCTTATCTCACTAAGTATCCCCTCCAGCTGCTCAAGAATACAAAATGTAGAAAAATTTCTTTAACTTTTTCTGTTTTTTTCCGTTTATTATTCTTTTTTCAACCGCATTAGAGAGTTTTTCATTGTTTAAGATGAAGCTTCCAGAAGCTATCTTCAACGTGGAAACTTAACGCCCTTCGAATCTCTGTGCCGTTCCAAATCTCACACTCCTGAAGCAACACTTAATCTTCTTGCTCCCATCAAATGAATTTTCCCCTTCAATCAATGCACGAATATATTTTGAATACTGTTTAAGTCTGTCAACACCGTGCCACCTATAATACCTTCTCAACACATATCACCACAACTCCCACACACCCTAACAATATCTTCATCATGACTACCACCACTAACAATATCATCATCACAACCACCACCATGAACAAAATCAACCTTACAACCACCCCCACCATTACCCACCCCACCATCATTTCACTCCAAAGTCTCACCAGTTTCGAGCAGGAACTCATTCGCCTTCAAAAGAAGTTCTTTCAGAGTCTCCATTTTGGCTTTTTTCTTTTTCGAAGCTTCCCGACCTTTCTTGCTCGACAACCGACGACTCTCAGCTCTAGAAGTTTTGCATTGCTGCTTCAGAAAAGGGAAAAAAGAATGGGAAGAGATTGGTGTTTGTTGAGGTGGTGTCTTGAGGAGGACTCCGATTGGCAGGAGGAAAAACACTCGCAGTATTCGGAGCATTTCGGTTTGCTGGCTTTTATTCAAGCAGGGCATCGTGCTGAAGCAGTCATGGCCTGGGATTCGGTCGAGATCTGAAAAAGGTGTAAAAAATATTTGGAAGTGTTGTTTCAAATTTTTTGAAGTAACTTTTACAAATTAAAAAAAAATTGAATTATTCTCATTATCATCATCAAATTGAAAAAACATAAAATGGAAACACGCCTTGGTGAGTGTGGACGAGGAGCGACTGTACGTTGAGAATAACCAGCGGTGGAATCTTCTCGAAAGTCGCTTCAATTCCTTTCATTTTCTGCTTCTTCTCCAATTCCTCCTCCACCTCTTCCTCCTCCGGACTGCTTTTCTTTTTCTTCTTTCGACAGTTCACATGGTTAACCCACTCGTTTGATCTATCCACTAGTTTCTCGAACGTTTCATATTCGTCTCGGTTTGTCTTGAGAGGGATGAAGTCCTTCACGCCTGCGTGGATGAGGAGTCATAAGGATTCAAAGGGCACATCTCATATTAGACCGACAATGCTTAGATAAAAATTAAAAAGTTTAAATTTATAAAAATTGATTTTTTTAAGAAAATGTGAAAATGGTGCATCAAACGAGATGAAACCAACTAAACGCTTATTTGCCTTGTGGATACACGAGAACTGTTTGTACTTGGGTTTTTCTTTGTTAATTTTTTCTTTTTTAAATTAGCTTTTACATTTTTTTTGAAAAAACTGCAAGCAAAATCTTTGTGATTTTGTTTTTCTGAAAGAATCTCTAAGCCGTAATTTGAAACTTAGATTTTACTTTTTGAAATTCCCTCATTATCTATCATCATTACATTCGAAAAAACACTGAATTGACATGCGATGTTAAAAAAAAGTTGTTTATGAGTTATTTGGAGAAAAAATATTAAAAACTTGATATGAGTCAATTTAAACTAAACTAAACTTTAAAAAATAAAAAATGATTAGAATAAAAAAACTCACTTTCAAACACACAAACATGCACAACAAAATAAAAACAAACACCAGACACACTTATAACAGACAAACAAAACGTTCTGAAAGATGTCAAAACAACTCACCCACGAGAATTTTCTCACAGCCATAGACTTTTCCATTCAGTTCCTTGATGAGATAGACTCGCAAGATACAGGCCTTGGTGATGCTTTGATCAGAGTATTCGGTCCAGAAGCTCTCATCTGTGTCCAGCCTTCCATCCACCACCGGAACATCCAGAGTTTGCATGCAAAGAATCTGACCTGTGTGAAATGTAGAGGTTAGGTGAATGGGTAGAGTTGGTCGAGGCGCTGGGAAAGGGAGTCAGTGAGGCAGGTACGGTTTATGAATTGGCTATTGGGAAGTTACCATTTCTGTTTTATTTAAAAGTTATGATTAAGATAGTTGAGGTTATTAACATAGTTTTATGTTTGTATTTTCCATTTTATTCGAATTTATTTAAAATCCTATTTCCAAAGTTTATTAATAAGTTATTTGATAAAATAGATTTACACTATTAACAAACGCCTCAATGAAGGCCCTTCATAAGCAATAAAGAAGCTCTGAACCTTTCAAGGTGTTGTCATCCAGAGAGCAATTAACGCAGTTGATTAACGAATCTATGTTGTCGTTAAGTTGAGGGAGAAAGTCTTGATATGTGATTGTTTGGTGTCGTTGTTGTTGTTGCTTTTGTTGTTGTTGTAGCGCAGTGAGATTGTTGGGGACAAGCCAAATCCTTAATAGGGGTTATGTGCGATTTATTAAGGTCTAATGTAGTTTTAACGACATATATCTTTCTTTCTAATGAACAATTAAAAAAGACAGCATCAAAGTTAAAAATAAATCTAATTTAATTCTGAAAGCTGACGGGGTTTAAACTTTATTCTTTGAAGATTCATTACTCTTTTTGTTCAGTAATGGTGAAACAATTCACTCATAAAAAAGCTTTAGACATTTCCTTGAATCTTCGCTTCCTTTAATCTAGTTCTATTTTACTCGTAAAATTGAAAACTTTAGATTTTTTCAGCGATTTTTCAAGCCATAAAGCGTATAATTTCTCAAAGAAAATGATGGATATTAGTGATTCGAACTTTTCTTCCACTGCATTCCTGTATTCTTAAAAGCACATCCATCATCCCACGGAGTTTAATTATTTATTTAAATTCTTATCGCCAAATACGAGAAGTTTTTGTTTTGGAAGCTAAAAAGATTTAATTGCAGTCTCAACAGGCGGTCTCTGCCAACTACTATTCACGCAGTCTGTTCAACGGCTTCTCATAAATTTCTTGCACTCTTATTTTTTTCTAACCTCCAATCTAATTACAAAAATTTAATTTACTTTTTTTCATTTAATCTTTCATCTACTTTTTCCAACTTCTTCATCTTTACTCATAACCCAATCCATTCCTTCTTCCTCCTCCTTTCCCCCTTCTTCTCACCTGAGTCCTCTGACATTATGGTTGGCTGACTTGGAAGACACCCTCTTAGACAGAAGGGTAGACTCGAAGTTGATTGGCCAGTAGCAGTCCGAAAAGACACACGTGATCGTCTCACACGTGGTCACCTTTACGTGAGGATTTTGTTTCAGCCAATCATTGGCTTCCTCCATCAGAGCACTGTTTTTGATTGGGTGGGTGTTAGGTGTTTTGAATTATTATAATTTTAGTATTTTGTAATTACATTTTATTAATAAATAAATAATTTGATGGATTCTCTATTGGCAAATTTCTTTCTACAAGCAACATTTCCTCGTCAATTCATTAACTCATCAATGCAGATCTTTACAAGGCGAAAGTCTCTCTCATCCACTCGAAAACGCACAACTTTGCAGATCGATGCACGCGGCATAATGAGTAAATAGAAGAATCGATGGAGTCAATAGGAACGATAAACGTTGAAGGAAGATATGAAAAGTTCTCGGCAAGATCAATAGAACTCTTTGCCAAGCCATCGTCAACCCGCCATTGTTTTTTTAGTTGAGTTAGATAGGTATTTATGAAGACAAAGTTTACAAGTTTTCAAGTTTAACGAGAGTGTATTTCTTGGAAGATATTTTCTTGAAAAATCATTTTTTGAAAGATCTTCGAGTTTTTCATTGAAATATTTAAGAGTTTAACAATAAAATATTTGATATTCGGTCTGATTATTATGTCGAATTATGGAACGGAAAGATGCGTATGGATTGCCAATGACGCATAATATTTATTTATAATTCTTCATAAACTAACAATAAAACACCAAGGTAAAGTTTTCAGTCTTAAAAATACTTATACTATGTTTATAAGTTATAAATAGTGTGTGGAGTTTGAAAAAATTGAGATACGTTTTTGAATATTTATAATTTTTTCAAAATAAAAAAGACATATATAATATATTATATATATTATAATGAAAAATAAGAATGTATGAAAAAATAAATAAAAATAAAAGTTAATTTTAAAGTTAATGGATAAGGAAAATTCAGGCTCTCAGGAATCCTTCCGCTTCTCCTTAATGAAACCACTGGCTTCAAAAGGCGTGTTCAAATGATCAAATTTCAAACAAATCTATTTTAAAATAATTTTAGAACCTTCTATTCATTCAGAAAACTACAGCGTTTGAATGGATGAGTTGAAAGCGGTGAACTCTTCGAAGGGAGTTTTAGTGTCATCAATGTCTTCAACATTAATATTACCATTATAAAAAAATAAATGTTAAAAAGGTATTAAAAAACCACAAACTTTAATATTGTATTATCATTTATATAAAAAAGTAAAAATGAGTGAAAATCACAAACCTTAATATTATATTATCATTATTGAAATAAACAAGTTAAATTAAATAAAAAAATCACAAACCTGAATCTTTCGACGGCGTCTTTGTCAGGGATGAAGTCTTTGTAGGTGAGTTTCCAGTTGTTGAAGGTGACGTCATCGGACGTGGGAGAACACGTGACTGCCTGACTCACCCTTTGACTCCTGGACCGCATGGTGGAGAGCGAATGCTGTTTCGTTATCTGTTGTGTTATGTTGATGGTGTTGGTAGTGTTGTTGGTTGTATTGATGGCGTTGGTAGTGTTGTTGGTTGTATTGATGGCGTTGGTTGTGTTGTTGGTTGTTTGTGTTGGTTGTATTGATGGTGTTGGTTGTGTTGTTGGTTGTGTTGGTTGTTTGTGTTGTTTGTTTGTGTTGGTTGTATTGATGGTATTGGTTGTGTTGTTGGTTGTTTGTGTTGGTTGTACTGATGGTGTTGGTTGTATTGTTGATGTTGCTGAATGCTTTGTCGTTGTTGTTGGTTTTTACGATATTTGAATAGTTTTTGTCATTTTTGGTAGTTTTTGTGGCTCGTTGAGGGAGTTTTGTGAACGTCTGATCGTTTTGAAACGTAAAAAAAAAAATTTGTTAAATGAAAATTTGGTTAAATTAATTATTGTGAATTAAAATTATTTTTACTAAAAAGGGTAGAAAAACATTTTTCAATGCTCAAAAGAATAATTGTGAAAATTAAATGTGTTGTTTTTTAGTTTTGAAAAAATACTACCAAATGGAACAAATCAATAAGAAAATATATTTAAAAACCTTTTTCTTTCTTTGGTTTGTAAATTTTTTTCTAGAACACAATAAAACAGTACCTATCATGTTAACACCTGTTTGTTAAAAAAAAAGATTTTTCCACAATTTCGTGCCAATGTTTGAAAAAAACCTGTTAAATCTTTTAAAAATCATTTTTCATTTACATGCGTTTGACTTTATTAGGCTTTTATACTTTGTTTTTATGGAAAAACTATGCGTCAAAAAACAATTTAAAAAAATAAATTTTGAAACAGTCGATTTTCAATCATGTGAAAGTCATTAATTGTATGAAGAGCTTTCTACATGAGAATGCTCATTCATGCAAGGAAGCCGTTGAAAGTCTTCGTAAATTATTATCCATACCTCTTCCTTCCTTTGGAAGAGATCATCTTATGCAGATTACAACTCATAATTCATTATTTCCCAAATAGAAAAACCAAAAACCAAAAATCTTTTACATTTTTAAACAAAAATGCCATTCTCTTTACAATTTCTCACGTTTTTCAAGAGAATCGGCTTAGACGCTTGAAGATTTTTAGACGATTCTGGCGACTCTGCAATGCTGTGTTGGTGTTGCAGCCTTTTGTGGCGACTTTTTGGACGATTTTGTTGTTGTTCTTGTTGCTGATTTTCGAAATTTATGCTTTTTTTCAAACTTTCAAGTGGCGATCTTTCTTTTTTTGCACCCTTCACATCAATAGTTTCTTCATTCAAAGTATTCAAAGTAGCATCGTCATTAAATTCACTGTCGTTATTATGGCTCAACTGGCTCCCAATTAAGTCATCAAATGCGTACTTCAGCGTAATCTGATCATTTTCAAACGTAACCTGCTGACCTTTCTTGCACTTCTTCCGGTCATCTCCACTTCCGGTCAAACATTCAGTGTCTTTGGTTCGTCTACTTGTTCGAGTGCCTCCGATCTTTTCAGTTTCATCGGCAGTGTGGGGAAGCAGGTCGGGTAAATCTATCGTCAAGGACTTTTGCAGTCTTCTGCTAGTCTTTTTGCTGTTGTGGTCGGTCATTTTGAAGCTCGTGTTTTCAGATTAAAGATAAAAGTATAATTTACAATTGCTACAAAATCTATAAAACTTCAAAGTTAGGTTAGACGTTTGAAACGTTTTTTTTTCGAGTTTTGTATTTTTTATGTTCACTAAACCGCAATGCTAGTAGAGCACTACCAATGAATACAATTGGAATTAACTCAGCATTGCGAAAATGTAAATAAAATATTTTTAAAAAAACATAAGTTAAATAAAGCATTCAAATCAAGGTACATCTCAAAGTATAATATTGAATACCTAAAACTCTTGACGAGCGAACGAATGACCGTACATTCCAGTGGCCTTATATACCTCCAGGAAGAAGAGAGAGAAGTTATTCAAATTTAAATGTTTCGAACTGATCTTAAAAAAATATTATTACAAAAAAATTGGATATGAAGGGAAGCTTTTTCATATATTCTTAAAAAGTCTGTTTTTGCTTTTATATATACATTTGTGCTCACACACACACAGTCACTCAGTGTATTTTTTATATGTGAACGAAGGGTGAGAAAGCCTAAGTAAATGGATTTACAAAATGTCATTTTGTCAAAAACACTTTTAAATGGGAAAAATATTTTTTTAAAAGATAACGTTCAAAAATCATATAGAATAAATTTCAAATTAAAGTTTTCAATAAAATTTTAAAATACTACAATTTGAATTGAAAGAATATAAACTAAAACGAAATTTTAAAAATAAACATTTGTAGTTTTCCCCTGCCACTTATTCTTCAACATATTTGAATGTCTTAAAAGCGTCTTCAAATCACGAAGACTCGGCCAGGGGCACGGCTGTGAAGCTGACATCGGAGTTTGACTTCAAGCGCGCATGGGGAAACGTTGAATTCGAAGCCATTTTTTCGAGCTCAATGTATTTGTTTTCACCTAACAAGCGTTGAGTGTTCTGCACTTCTTGAATGTCATGAATGTCCATCTTGTTCATGAAGATCTCCTCGACCTCTTCTATGTCAGGAGAGTCATTGTAGCTCTCAACCACTTTCTGTACTATAGTTTTCTGCAGCTGACTGAGATGCTGAGCCTGCATGGAGTCTGACATGTCGACCACTTTTGTCGCTGCGTCTGGGTCATTCGATTCTTCCAACAACCTCACGTTGTAAGTGGTGCTTCGACGTCTCTTGAGCGAGATCGGAGTTTCAGCGACCGAAGTGAACATCGCGATGGTTGACAAATCTGGGTTTTTGAGGTTGCGGTAGGTGAACCTCCTGCCAAGCAACAGACCATCCCTCTGAGACAACGTGCCCAAGGCGTTTCCCACGATTATGGGATCCAGGTCGAGATCGATGTTGCTGAACATGGGCTTCACCAGCGGATGCCGCATCACGTCCCTCATCTGCTTTTCCATCTCGCTACTTTCTCCTGTGCTGTCGAAAAGGCTGTTCAAATCCACGTCAAGCTCCTTGGCTGCCTCGACCAGCTTGGGTTGCCAGTATACCTGGAAGAACCGTTTGACGCCATCTTCATCTATGTTATCCTCTTCTTCCTTCAACGCCTCATCATTCCATAAAACATCAGACTGACTATTTCCTTCTTTGATGATCTTGTCGAGCATCGGCAGGTGAATGCCTTTGCCAGCCAGTTCGTCTTTCAGTTTTTGTAGATCAAGATTCGGCATTTTCTCACGCAATTTGAAAAACTCTGCGTCAATGTCCATGATCGAGAGCTTGGCGGCATCTTTGTTGTAGAGGTTCTCTAACATTACTAGGATTTCGTCATTGGATGAATTTTTGTCGAGCTCAAAGCCCAATGAGTTGTCCTCCACTGGATCGTTCCGCAGTTGTTTGACCAGCAGCCCGTCGTCTTCATCGAAGTTCTGTGTGAAAGGTAAAATTAATTGTAAATTATAATTTGAATAATTGATATTTAGAAAAGTTATAAAAAAAGATTCACTTCTGAATATCTGCTGCTTGTCTTTTGATATCTTCTTTTTGTATTCGATACAGTATTTTTCAGATAAATGCCATGGTCTCCTTGTGAGTTTTCACTATTTGTCTGCAATCCTTTGAGGGACGCTTCTAACAACTGTACCGAATGCGTTTTGGCAAAACTACCCGGTCTTTTATGAACGCTTTTCAAGGCACTTTTCATGACCCTGGGCTTTGTAGCAGCTATACTTCGTTTAATTAGTATATCGGAAGAAACTATTTTTATTTGTTCGAACTTAGCTTGTTTTCGACCGCCGCTTGAAGTGGTATGCCTTCTGAACGATGGATCTGTCATAGAACTTGATTCAATCGCACCATCTTTAGATTTAGATTTTTTTGGGGATTCGATCATGTTTGGATTTGAAGATTTATGATCGCTTTTTAAATTTTCTCTTGACTTCGATAACACTTCACTCGACTTTTTCTTTTCTTGTTGGTTGTGTATCTTCGCGAGAATGTATGGTCTGCTGCTGGCATTCTTCAGAATTGATCTTTTCAGCGGTTTTGGCGCATCCAGGAGTTCACTGTCGTCTTCCCCTGCATTGTATGTGACAACGTTGTTTTCAAGATCTTCCTCGCCCATGCCAGTCAATGATAATAAAAAAGTTAAGATAGTATCATCGATTTCGGACCAAGTTACGGAATGTCTGTTTGGAGGATAACTCGATCTGAAGCTGATTTGTTCGCCTGAGCCTTTCACATTCGAGCCTTTGAGCATCCACTCATCGTACCTGTGAGCCTTGTACGACTTACTGCCCGCTGTCAGCTCAGTGCTTCTAGTCGTGCTTTTTTCTGGATCCCTGAATTTAGACATAGCAATCACCGTTTTCAATGGTATGGGATCTTTGTTCGTATCTCGGTTTTTCACTAAAATACGATTCTTTTTCAGGTAGGTGGTTGGGTATTCGTCTATTAAGATGAGAAGAAAGTGTTTTTCAGCCTGCTTCAAGCCTGAGGCTTTCCAACAAAAGTCTAGTTCGGTGAGTGTGTTGCAGAACAACTGAACCGCCATCAGAACAATAAATTTTGGGTACATATTCAGAGTTCGATCTTTCAATAGATCTTCCAGTCGTTTGGAGTTGTGAGCAGCGCAGAATGTATAAAAAAGCTCTGCAACATTCGGAACGAGCTGTTCGAAGCCAACTATGTATGAAGAGATTTCCCGAAGATGGCCTCTCGACGCGCACACCAAAAGGTGCGAACACAATGGTCGGACGTCTTTGAAGGGTTTGCCAGCCTTGTTATTGTCTGAATTCTTGGGTGGTATCACAATAAACAAACTTTTTTTTTGCAAATTTTTTTGGAACTGAACAGGCGCAGACTTCATATTCGGATACACCCTGGTTATGCAGTCAGCTAAACTCTCCAAGAACTTTATCATGCTACGCGGCTCTCTGACAAGGTTCATGTAGTCGTCTTCAGTCTCTGTGAACTTCAAGTCGATGCCTCTCTTCAGAATGTCAAGTTGGTCAATTAGTTTTTTCAGGCTGAACACTTCAGGAATTTCTTTCCCAGCCTTGTTTTTCTGGCATATTTCTGGCGTTATGACGTGGTAGTTGAGTGCGTAAACAGCCGCTCGGAGGAGGTTCTGGTAGATG
Source organism: Piscicola geometra (assembly GCA_943735955.1). Classification (NCBI taxonomy): domain Eukaryota; kingdom Metazoa; phylum Annelida; class Clitellata; order Hirudinida; family Piscicolidae; genus Piscicola; species Piscicola geometra. The sequence goes on from OX030962.1 coordinate 5,222,412, forward strand.
GCCTTGCATGCATTCTGAGCCACTTCTTCGAGGTAACCATCGTTTCTGAACTTTCTATTTGCCGTCGCCATAGTCTTTTTCCTTGAAAACTGCACATTCTTTGTGCTCGTTTCGTCCACCTTGTCGATGTTGAAACAATCGCACACTTTGCTCTCGTCTTCAGAATCGTCTTTTTCAATGTTATACAGAATCCTCAGAAGTTTCTTAGCGTGTTTCATTTCTAAACGTTTCTTTAAATATGGATTCTCTTCTTTGTTTTCCATCTTGTCAATTGGAGAATGTTTAGCTTTTTTTCGATCTTCTGCTCTTCTACGTTCTTCTTCTTTATAAGCTGCAAGTTTTTCTTGTTCATTTTTTTCATAAATTCTATTTTCTTCTATTCTCGGTAGTTGTTCTGTATATTTTCTGCAACTTTTTAAATTCTCAATTTCGTTTTTTCTTCTAATAGCTTCCATCCTACTGGCATACAAAGCGTCAAATTCATTCAAAGGTGGTTTTTCTTTTTTTTGCAAAAGCTTTCTCAAATCCCGTGGCGACTTCTTCGGAGACAGAGTATGCTTATTCTTCATACTAAACCTTCTTTCGCTTTTAAAAGTGTACGAAAGATTGTCTGTTTGGTCTATGAGAGCCTGGGTTTTGGCAAAATTCTTATTCCAGTTTTTTTTGAATTGCAGACGTGGTGCCAATTGGTTGTGTTTAATTAGAACTAATTCCCAGCTATTCATCAGCTCAAAGAACTTGTCAAACAGAGCTTCTCCAGCATCCTTCTCTCCCTTCGAATCGTCTTCATCATCGAAGGATCCGGATTCATAACTCCCGTTTTCTTTTTTCTCTTTTGAATCACCACCGCTCTTTCTAGAATCGTTTTCTTTTTTGTTATTTACACAATATTCATCGGATTGACTTTTATTTTCGTTTTTCGATTTTTCCATTTTCATATAGAAATTATCTTTGAATATGTTGAGTTAAAAGTTAAAATGTTCAATAGTTAATTGGGTAAAGTATTTAACTTTTACTCACTTTTCCAAACATTTTCAAAACTACTTATGAAACCTTTTTTTCAAACAATTAAAACATAGATCAAAACACAAGTTTTGACTCAAACAAATTCTACGTATTGTTGGATCATAACAAAAGCGCTTTGATATTTAAATTAATCAATTACAATTTTGAAGTTATTAAGTAAAAAAAGTATTATTTTTTAAATTCAAATTTTTCAAACTTAGATATTTTAAGCGTTTATTACTGACACGATACAGGTGTTATCAACGAGACAATATTTGGCAGAAAAATAGAAAAATAACTGTTTTAAGTAGCAATATCCACGTATGTGTAACTATACATATCATCAACAATGTTTTCCTCTTGTCAGTTTTATGTTCAAAAATTACATTTCTATTCGTGTTTCAATGTGATATTCACTAGAATAAAGTAAAAAGTGTGTGCTAAATACGATCGAATGAGGTTATCGAGCTCGTTCCCATTGTGGTTGTTACAGTCTTCGTCGGGAGCAAACAAGGCAAGAATATCTTTGGCATGAGAGATGGGAAGAACGGCTGTTCTAGCGATTCATCGATAATCTCTTATTCTAAAAATTTATTCAGACTTTATAAAAAGATATAAAATGACAATGATACATTGCTTATAGGACGAGTCTATATAATTCTAAATGGCTGACTTGAGAACCGTGATGAAACTTGCTTAGCTCTCTAATATTTGCACAGACTATTTCACAAAATGAGATACTTTTTATGACGTAACTGATATGAAGAAATGAAAAAATAAGATTAACTGCAGAGCTCTCACACCAAGACAGACCTCTTACTAGTTGACTTTTCAATCTCACCATTCCCTTCACTACCACCATCAACATACTCAACAACCTTATTCCCCAAATTTCCTCCACTTTCCCCCATCTCAGAGAATGGAAAGCCGCCTTCCAACGCCTTCTCATACTCATCCAAAACGCAGAAATCATCATCGACATAGTCGTCTGACGGCTTGTAGCCCATGTTCTTACGCGACAGAAACATGCATATCTCGCTGAAGGTAGGTCTCTTTGTTTCATCGGCGTTCCAGCACTCACACATCAGGTCGTATATTTCACGGGGACAGTTGGTGGGTTGTTCCAAACAAAAGGGGATGTTGCCGGTCTGAGGACACTGGGCCAGCCCCTCCAGAACCTCTTGGTCGCTGAGTTCCTCGAAGGGACGTTTCACGGCGTGGTTCATCACTTCCCACAACGTCACGCCGAACGACCAGACGTCACTCTTTGAAGAGAACTTACCCTGTGGTGGTTTGGAAAATAAATTGAAATTTTTGTTTTTTATATTTTAATATTCAATATTTAATATTTTAATTGAGCATTTTACCAGTACTACAGCCTCCCAAGACATCCATCGGATTGGTAAGAGAGTGTGGCTTTGAAGTCTGTTGGGAGATAAAAAACATAAAGACGATGTGGTTGAAATATCATTTTTCAAAGCATTTTTATTTGAGAAAAAACTGTTAAACACCAGAAAAATGGCTCAAAACACGCCGAAAAACCTGAAATAGTCGGCTCTGTACAGATCAGAGATGACACCAAGGTCTGAGATTTTGACTTGAAGCTGGCTGCCCACCAAGCAGTTCCTGGTGGCAAGGTCTCGATGGACCACGTTGGAACTTTCCAGATACTTCATGCCAGAGGATATTTGACAAGCCATGTACACCAAACTGCCGTAGCTGTGAGAAAGAGAGGAAGTTAATTTGTTGGGAAATAGCACATCTAACGTTCTTTTAATGTATATCATTAAAAATTACTTTTGGAAAGATAAAACTATTATAGATGACTAAAACAGATCTTTTAAAAATATTATATTTATATTCGGCTGAATAATGCATCCAATACCTCTCAAGTTACACCCAATAAGTGGTTTTCACATCTCCACACGAGCATTCCACTAACCTTAGTGCTTGCGTGTTTCCTTCCTTCAACGTAGCCATCTTCCTCGTAGTCGTCTGCTCAGAAGCCATTCGAGACTTCAGAAACTGCGTCAAGTCACCTGTGGAATGCAAAAATACATCCCAATTGAAGTTCTTTGTGTCGTTACAAGTCTTATTTACATTATGTTTAAGTAATATCGAAGTTGAAAATGTTGTTATAAATCTTTTAGAAAAACCTTTAAAATATTTTTACATTATTTCTTTTATAAATCTCAAAAAACATAGATAACCTTTTGACGTGTATTCGAAGACGACGAACCATGGTTGGTCCTTTAGACACACCCCCAGAACAGCGACGACGTTGGGATCACTGAGTCTTGACATGACCTTCACCTCTTGCAGGAAATTGTTTCTGAGAAAGTCAACTTAAGGTCAAGTCAGGCCAAAATTTTGCTTGAAATAGGTCAAGCTAGTTAAACTTGAAGTGAGATTATGTAAGTTTGGAAGATGATGGATGCTTGAGAAGATTGCGTGCTGATGAGGTGGTGTGGACGAGGAGTTTAAAGAAGGAATTTTAAGATAAAATTTTTGGAAATAAAAACAAATAACAACAAAATATAATGAAATTGTATGTAAATTTAAAAACTTAATAAAATTCAATTAATATTTTAACGAAAAAAATATAATTTTTCAAAAATAATTGTAAATTATTTGAGTAAAAAAATGAATTTAAAATCTAACGTGATTTTGTGGGACGCGCTGTTAGTAAGAACCTTGACGGCTCCAATCATTCTGCTCATGCTCAAACCACTCGCTTGAACGCTGGTGTTCAGTTCGCATAGGTGCACCTTGGTGGGTGGTGAGTGAATGGGTGGTTTGGTGAATGGGTGGTTTGGTGAATGGGTGGTTTGGTGAGTGGTTTGGTGAATGGGTGGTTTGGTGGGTGAAAAGCTTATTGGCGAATCTGTGAAAAGCTTTACATGATTTTTATGTTTGGGTGAGTTGGTGGGTTATTTGAATGACTACAATTTATTAAAAAGTAAGACAGAAATAAAACTCACAAACCTCTCCAAAGACTCCTTCTCCAAGTTTCTTGATCAATCTCAGATTTCTTCTCTTTAAGTGACTCACATTGTTCCAATTCGGGACATCTTTTGACTCGCTTTTATGGGTGAGTAGAGTCCTCGAAAGGTGGCTGGTCGTTGGGTCATTAAGGAGGTCAGAATGGTAAATGTTTTCAGATGGGTAGGACGAGGGAGGCAGGCCGACACGGTAGTGGTCTGGTACTGCGTATGTCGAGTTGTTCGCGTCAGAAAGGTAGCCTGTGTTCCGAAATAGGGAAATGAAATAAGTAAGATTTAATTATATTTAATAATTTTTTTAAAATATGTTATTTCTTTAAAAACTATTTTATAAATATTTTTGGCATTTGACCATTGGAGTCGAAAGGAATGAGGGGAACGTCTGGCAGTTCCCGTTGGAGAGGCGAAACACTTTGAAAAGGGTCATTACCCTCCCAAGCCCCCTGTGAGAAAAGTTATTTATTTATTTTAGAAAAACTTGTTTTACTAAATTTAAACTTTTGAAAACGATTTAATGCTTTTGCGCGTGTTGAAAAAATCAGTTTGTTCGAAAACTGTATTTAAACCGGACTAAATCAAAAATCTGAAAAGTAAATTTAACACCTGGTCAATGGTTCCAGTGTGATTGTTGAATGTAAATTTGAGCATTTTGTCGTGATCAGAAAGATTCTTGCGTAGTGTTGTGCCGAGGGAAGTGATAGTGGTAGCATTTGTATCGTTAGAGTGGTTGAGAAACTGGCCACTACTACCATTCAAAGCGGAGTTAGCATTTTTGTTCGCGTTGTGACGCAGTGTGTAGTTGTTCTGGTTGAAGATCGTGTTGTTGTAGGTGTAGTATCCGTTGTTTTCCATCTTCTTGAGAGGGATGCCGTCAGTGGTGTGCTTGTTCGTCTTTGTTTCTTCCTCCGTCAGCTTCTCGTTGTTGCTTTTGTGCTAGAAGTAGTGGTGGTGGTTGAGGTTGATGGCAGTGCGTTTGGAAAAAGTATGATTGAAATTGATGTAGTTGATAGTGAAATAGAGAGTAGTAAAATACAACGATGAATATTATTAACGTGTTTTACATTTCAAAAAGCTTCAAGACCAGTATAAGCTGGTAGATTTTTTAGTGGTGATTGGTGTGATGAATGGTGGTTTTGTGATTCAAGGTGTTGTTTAGATGTTGGTTTCATAGTTGGTGTTGGTGTGATTGGTAGTGAATGTTCGAAAGTTCTTCACGTCCCTTAACCATCCAATTATTTTTTCAAACCTTGAGATGGCAGTAAAATCCTACCCTTAACCATCTTGTAACTCAAAAAACCTTGAGATGGCAGTACAGGCAGAGAAGGATGAGGACGAGGAGGATGATGATGGGGATGCCGACAGCTCCGATGATGATTCCGATCAGTCGGTCGTCAATCGGCTGCTTGTTCCGAGCCAGTAGGTTGTAAGAACCTTCGAGGGAGATGAATATTGAATGGGTGGAATGGAGTGGATTTTTAAAAATATCTTTGGGTTAGTATAGTTTGGAATTTAAATGAAAAAGTTGTTTGTTCTATTGTGAATTAGTTTTATGGTCTTTATATATTAAGAAAATTCTTATTTTGTATCTTGCTTCTAATTAAGCCTTACATTAAATTATTGTTTTAGAAACAAAAAATTGAAGAAAAAAATTTAAGTTTTTAATACCGTCTCTTTTGTCGCTTTGATTATGGTAAAGTCGCTTGAGGTTCTTGGAAAAGGTGCCTGCCATGAAGTTCCACGAAAACGGTATATAACTTTAAAATTAAATGAATTATCTTATCAAAAACTCATTTGTATTTCCTTTATATAAAACTTGGAGAAAAAATAGAATAATGAAGTATAAAAGTTTGCCATTTTCTATCTTTTTATGATTAATTTCTGTAATCAAATCACAAAGTCGCTTTACAAAGTCTATTTGAAGAGTAATCAGCAGTCGAGATTCAATGAACGCTAATTAAACAACGAAGACAAACAGGCAAATCTCGCTGTATGTCTAGACGAAGCGTAGACTTTGAGAGCCCTTCCCCTCTGTGAAAGTCAACTCAATGCAAATCACCGCGTGCAAACATTCGGTGCAGTGACGATTTATGCATTTGGCGTATTGGAAAGGTTTCGCTGAATAGCTCCTATAAATCTCGCATGCTCGCACGATTGTTGTATTATGTTTCAGATATGACGTGTGCAGTCAGCCTCTAATGGGAGCGCGCCTTGTTTAGCATCGTTCGGGGGATTTATTGAGTGGACGATGCTTCTATGGTGGTGTTGATGATGCTCCTATGGTGGTGTTGATGATGCTTCTATGGTGGTGTTGATGATGCTTCTATGGTGGTGTTGATGATGCTTCTATGGTGGTGTTGATGATGCTTCTATGGTGGTGTTGATGATGCTTCTATGGTGGTGTTGATGATGCTTCTATGGTGGTGTTGATGATGCTTCTAGGATGGTGTTGATGACACTTTTATGATGATAATGATAATGGTGGTGATAATGATGCTGATGAAACTTTAGATGTGAATGGGCATGAATATTTCAAAAGTTGAAAATGAGAAAAGAGTGCGTTATAAATGAAAAATACTATACCACTATGGCGAACATTGAAAAAATAATTTACCATTTCAAAACATATGTAAAAAAATGTTTCACTTTATATCATGTAATCAATAAAATTTCGATCTAGTCATTTATGAATTTGGTTTTAAAATAATTGAAAAAATATTTTTTTCTAAATTTAAGTACCGTGTTTTTCTTGGTTTCGAGCAGAAGATCGCGTGGAGTTCTCAGAGAGAAGTTCTGTTATAGTATGTGATAGTTAAAAACAAATAAATTCATTTATTAAAAATAGTTAATTTTTCAAAAGTGACAGGATACAAAATAGAGAGGAAAAATACTAATTCAAAAAAATAGGAACAGCACAATGAATAAAACAGTGAAGATGCTTGAAGCTGATAAAACGAGTGATGAAGAGAAAGTTACTTCAAATTTATAGGAAAATCTTTTCCTTGCAAAAACGAGATGAACTCCGTTGCCACCTCACTTCCATCAGCCCAGCTTTCACTCGACCGATTGTGGGCGAGTCAAGGGAGTTTAAAGTCATAAAGAACTCTTTATCGGCAGTCATTACAGAAACTTTTCATTTTAAAAAAGATTTTCAACCTTTTTTATATTTTTATATCGAAAAAGAGGTTTTCCGTGAGTAAGATTAAAAAAGGTTTTTCAATAGACGGAAAAAATCATTTTGCTTCACTCGATAAGCAATCTATGCTTTGAGAATCAAGCATCGGACAGCGCAGAGACAAGACGTATAACCTTTGCAATTTAAAATCTAGACATCGGTTCGATTGCATTTGTTTTCAATAGTTTTCTTGATTCGAATAATGAATGATTTTATTTTCATTAATGTTTTTACGTATTAAAAAATAATCAAAAGTTGACTTTATTGCTTTAAAGGAGTTTCTTGTAAAGATTGTTACTCATTTATTCCAACAAGTTTTCGCTTTTCGCATTTATTTCGCTTTTATATCCTTCATTCATTATTCAGGGTCGTATTTTCTACTTTTCTTTTAAATATATTTTCATGGCTTGTACCTTAATAAAATGACAGTTTTATTGAGTTTTTTGAAATAATATTTACTTTTTGAGGCTTTTTAATAGGAATGGCATCGGGTGAAAAACTCTCGACTCTCGAGGTCTTTTGCATAATATTCATTGACTTTATTTTACTTCTTAAGATTTTTGTAGATTGTTTTGTACTTTTATAATCAAGTTTTAACATTTAAATTAGATCTGAGAACAATTTCAGAATACTTAAAACTTCATTCTTTACTCAAAATAAATTCAAACCCCCTCAAGAACAAACAGGTAATGAAAATAACATAAAATCACCCAAACAGATACTGGTATCATGAACAAAAAGTAAAGAATTTTTTAAAAATATTTTTTTCATTTTTTAAAAGATTTTATAGGATAATCCTTTAGATAGAACTTCTACATTTAATGGCATTTTCACATTTTAATCCTTCCAGAAGCACTTCCCACGCTTGGACTGCTTCCAAAACATTAAAAGCATCATCATTAACAAAAAGCAATTCAATCTCCGAAAGACATTAAAAATTTCCCAAATGAACAAATCTTCAAAATACTTCAAATCACTTAACTCTCAAAACCACCTACGAATTCACCCACGAAACAACCAACAAAACGATCTAACAACGTCCCTCCCCATGAAAGACACTCACCCGACTCGAATCTCACTTCACTGATCCACAACCACTCATCGTCGAAGTACAAGTCCGCCCTGACGAACCTGCCCACCCTCTTCGGAATCATTATGTTCACGTTGCGAGGCAGGTCGAGGAGGGTGTCTCTGGTGGTGAAGTTGACGACTGGAGGAGAATTGTCGTCGTCGTGGCTGTGGTTGTCGTTGACGTGTCTCTTGGAAGGCCGCAAAGACCTTAGAGATTCTACATTCTTTTTTAAATTTCCAAATCGCAGAATTTTTGCGAAACTTTTAGAGTTTTTACTTAGTTTAGACGTGTTTGTGGAGTATTCCTGATCGAGAAAGTTGTCTGAAAGGTCTTTGTTTTGTGGATTCCTGTAGGCAGAACAACGCTTTGATCGTAAATGCAGGAGATTAGAGTTTTGTGGCTTTTTAATTCGTGCCGGTGGCTTCTCATGTTGCGGGCATGGGTAGTTGTGTCTCAAGAATTCTTGTTTTCGATGTTGTTGTTGTTGTTTGTGCGGATGCTGGTACAAATTTTGTGGCCATGGTAGTAAATGGCTTTGTGAGTGCTCTAGGGGGCCGTGGTGTTGCTTAAGAGAGTCGAACCGGTCGGCCACCTGTTGTTGATGTGATGGATGGATGTGTGGAGATTTTTTCGAGTGGTTGTGGTTGGATCTTTGGCTGTTTGTATCTCTTTTTTGTCGTTTTCTTTGAGCATCGAAGTCGGCGTAACTTTTATTTTTCTTGAACAGACTAGGCTCGTCTCTAAAGTCGGCGTAAAAGCTAAAGTACAAGACAGCTAGCTTGAACATTTTAATTCCTCTTTTAAACATGTTGTGACAGTGGATTCTGACCGACGAAAAACTTCTCGGTCGTTCAAACTCAAAAATTAATGAAACTACGGGCTCTTTGTACATTTGTGTGTTGTAGTGTCTCAGCATAGTGCTATAGTGGACAAAACTCTTTTTGTTGCTGCCATCACCACCAGCGTCTGCATGATTCACATTCCCATCGCTTTTCTTTTTTTCCGGAAGTTTTGAAAATAAAATTTCCTTATTCTTTCTATCAATACTTTTATTATCTTTATCTCTCGCTTCATGCTTCGCTCCATCGTTTACCCCATCATTGAAACCATCCTCATCTCCATCATCTTCACCATTCTCGTCATCATCTTCAGCACCATCATTATTATTGTTTTTCATGAAGTTCCAGATCGAATCGTTTTTCCATCCAACCCACTCTTTCGCCATCGCAGCAGGTTTGTCTTTTGCGAAGTTGAATATCCCATGTCCTTCCGTTCCATCCACCAACTGACCAAGTCCGCCATACAACCATATGTTCATCGAGCTGTAGTTGTTGTTTCGGCCAAGACTCTTTTTATTCTGAGTTTTTTTTCTACTCTTGCTTCTTCCACCTCCGTAGAATTTATAATTACCACCACTACCTCCTCTCTCACCACCAGCGTCACCAGCATTATTGCCACCACCACCATCAACAGCATTGCTGTAACTACTATCGCTATTATTTTCACCGATGTTATTGATGGGAATGGCTTCGCCGTCATAGGCGAGATCAAGTAGCTCAGCTCCTCCAGTTCTCTGTTCGCCCTGTGGCATGTTGTACGAGAGAATGCCGTCTGTAGTGGTGGTAGTGGTTGTGGTGTAGTGGTGATTTGGTGGGTGTGGTTGTTGTGGTGGTTGTTGTGTGATGGTGGTGGTGGTAGTGTTGATGGTGGTCGGGGTTGTAGTCGTGGGGTGTTGGTGAGATTTGGTGGTGGTGTTTGTGGCTGTGGTGGTGAAGTGTGGTTGTTGTGGTGGTGGTGGTGGTGGTAGTGGTTTTGGTGGTAGTGGTGGTGTTGGTAATGGTGGGGGTGGTAGTAGTCATGCTGGGGTAGTCATGTTGGAGGTGGTGAATGAGCAATGTTCATAGGGAGGGAGCCTACCCAAAGCTCATTACTCAAGAATATATTTCATTTAAGAATAATGTAGGCATTTTGGCCGTTATTGATGTCTAGTGATGATGTGTGAGTGCTGTTGTAGCTTGGAGTAGGATTAAGATTGAATAAGCTAACGATTAACGAATGAGGAAAATTAATAGCGTTTATTTTATTGTACTGTGATATAAAATAGTATTTTTAGAAAAGAATTTTTTAAATTCAGATGAATTTATGGTAACTAATATCCTAAGCAAGTTTTGTAGTATTACAATTTTGTTTTGAAATTTATTACTGTAAGATATAGTGAGAGAAAAAAGTAAATTACATTTTTGCAGGTTGTAAATCAGATATGAAGAGATCACAAAATCTATGGTATAAAGCATGTAGATAAGAAAGCGTGAAAGCAAAATAATCTATGGCAAAAAACTCCTAAGACGAGCATGAATGGGAAATATATTGAATGAAAACTACCGAAAGTTGTTTCAAAAAGTAAAAAAATATTTTAGATTAAAAAAACATGATAAGTGTGAGCAAAGTTCTCAAAAATTAAATGCTATTTGTGATCTTGTGTGAGTCGTTGTAAATGTGTTTTTCTGTATTTGTAAGTATTTATTAATATTTAAACATTTTATACGCATAATATTCGCACATTACTTTATATTGTTGCTACTCGTTTGATCTATTTATATAGCGTTTGATTGATGGGATTCTTGACTGATTTATCTACGCCTTCGTTCAATTTTTCAGTTTTTAGTTAATTTCGAAAATTCCTAGAATTTCTAGATTTTTCTGAGATTTTATTTAAAATTCATATTTTTTCATGTTGAAGAATGTCTTAATTCTATTTTTTTTTGAAAATTATTTTGGTTTTTCTTCCCAATTTCGTCGTTATGTAAGTCTAAAAATCCATTTAACTATTTCTCAACTCATATTAAATAATCAAGGAGATCGATAAATATTTTTAGACCGAGAATGAAAATATAAAGTCATAATTAAGTGCTTTTTTGAAATAAAACAAAACTAAAATCTCTAACGAATAAAAATAATAATGCTTTTTTGCCCTTCTAACAAGTTTCTACTTTTATGTTTATAAATTCTTCAACCATGGGGCCCTTCAGAAAGACATACTCAAAATAAATTTTACAGTGGCTCTTTGTCTAATTAACTTTAGTTCATTTTAGGTACAATATTATTTTAAACTTCTGACTATTTATGCTTTCATGGTGAGATAAAGTCGAGATTGGAAGAGATTTACGTGTCGCAAAGTACTTTGCCAAAATTTTCGAATTGGATTTTAAGCCTTTACAGATCTTCCTTTTTAGAAAACATCTAATTTATTCAAATGCTCGAAACTGAAAAAGTTAAAAAAAAGGATTTCAATGTATATATAAAACACTTTCCACTTAAACCTGACTTAAACTCCCCTTCACTCCAGCCTACCCCTTTCCGAACTACCTTTCTCCCCGCCTTCCTGCCCCCCCCCCCTTTCTCCCTACTAACTTCTCCACGAACTACTCCCCCCCCACTAACTATCCCCTTTCTCCCCACTTTCACCTCCACAAACTACCCCCTTTCTCCCCACTAACATTTCCACAAACTACCCCCCCCTACTAACCTCTTCACAAACTCCCCCTCCCCCCCTACTAACCTCTCCACGAACAGCCGTGTAGTTCAAACCTCAGGCAAATGCTCTTGGGGTAGGTGGAGAGAGGCACCAAACGAATCCAGCGAGAAATGATGGGCGGGTTTATTTCGTTGATCTTTGCCGTGTACGTGTCACTGTTACCCGTGAAGAACTTTGAGGGGGAGGGAGAAAACGAAAGAATATTGAAAGGCCAGAAAATTCGGAATGGAGATAGCAATCCAAGCAGCACTCAAACTTATTTATTTATTTGTCAGTCTAGGCTTAGATGATAACATTATCTTTTACTTTTTACATAATCGTCTTATTCATTTGTTTAGTCATTCACCCCACCCACTTCACCTTCCCAACTCCCCCCATGCACCCACTCGACCTTCCCAACTCCCCCATGCACCCACTCGACCTTCCCAACTCCCCCCATGCACCCACTCGACCTCCCCAACTCCCCCCATGCACCCACTCGACCTTCCCAACTCCCCCCATGCACCCACTCGACCTCCCCAACTCCCCCCATGCACCCACTCGACCTTCCCAACTCCCCCCATGCACCCACTTGACCTTCCCAACTCCCCCCCATGCACCCACTTGACCTTCCCAACTCCCCCCATGCACCCACTCGACCTCCCCAACTCCCCCCATGCACCCACTCGACCTTCCCAACTCCCCCCCATGCACTCACTCGACTTTCCCAACTCCCCCCCATGCACCCACTTGACCTTCCCAACTCCCCCCATGCACCCACTCGACCTCCCCAACTCTCCCCATGCACCCACTTGACCTTCCCAACTCCCCCATGCACCCACTCGACCTTCCCAACTCCCCCCATGCACCCACTCGACCTTCCCAACTCCCCCCATGCACCCACTCGACCATCCCAACTCCCCCCCATGCACCCACTCGACCTTCCCAACTCCCCCCCATGCACCCACTCGACCTTCCCAACTCCCCCCATGCACCCACTCGACCTTCCCAACTCCCCCCCATGCACCCACTCGACCTTCCCAACTCCCCCCCATGCACCCACTCGACCTTCCCAACTCCCCCCCATGCACCCACTCGACCTCCCCAACTCCCCCCATGCACCCACTCGACCTTCCCAACTCCCCCCATGCACCCACTTGACCTTCCCAACTCCCCCCATGCACCCACTCGACCTTCCCAACTCCCCCATGCACCCACTCGACCTTCCCAACTCCCCCCATGCACCCACTCGACCTCCCCAACTCTCCCCATGCACCCACTTGACCTTCCCAACTCCCCCCATGCACCCACTCGACCTTCCCAACTCCCCCCATGCACCCACTCGATCTTCCCAACTCCCCCCATGCACCCACTCGACCATCCCAACTCCCCCCCATGCACCCACTCGACCTTCCCAACTCCCCTCCATGCACCCACTTGACCTTCCCAACTCCCCCCCATGCACTCACTCGATCTTCCCAACTCCTCCCCATGCACCCACTCGACCTTCCCAACTCCCCCCCATGCACCCACTCGACCTTCCCAACTCCCCCCCATGCACCCACTCGACCTCCCCAACTCCCCCCATGCACCCACTTGACCTTCCCAACTCCCCCATGCACCCACTCGACCTTCCCAACTCCCCCCATGCACCCACTCGACCTTCTCAACTCCCCCCCATGCACCCACTCGACCTCCCCAACTCCCCCCATGCACCCACTTGACCTTCCCAACTTCCCCCATGCACCCACTTGACCTTCCCAACTCCCCCCATGCACCCACTCGACCTCCCCAACTCCCCCCATGCACCCACTCGACCTTCCCAACTCCCCCCCATGCACCCACTCGACCTTCCCAACTCCCCCCCATGCACTCACTCGTACCTCGTTTCCATCCTTGTCCTTGTACACCACAAACCTTCCTCCTTCAACCCGCTTATGCTCCAGTCTGTATCTCCCCACAAACTCCTTACCCTGTGAAATTATCATGTTTTTAACGTAAAAAAATGTTTGTACATAGTTGTTCTCGACATTTAATTTTCCATCACTCTAAACATTCGTTGACGCATTATGCCAGCACGAATCAAACACCTCCATTCCACCCAAAAAGAAAGCCGTTTGATCACTAAACATCCATTAGCCTTGACTCGAAGGCAATTTCGTTAACAAGAATTCTAATCTGCCGCACCTATAGAACTCCGCGCCTTCCACTGACTTTCATCGGCTTTGCTCACGCTCAAGCCTTGACTGACCTGCCAGCCTCTAAGCTATTTCAACTTCTCCCTATTTTTCCGTTAACCATTTCGTTAATATATGCTCATTTATTTCTCTCTTATCTCAACGTTTTCTCATTTGAATAAAAATGTTGAAGTTCTAAATAGTTTAAACCTTTCGCCGCTATTCATTTCGTGCATTTCATCAATTCATCAATCTTTTTCCTTTGACACACTTTTGGTTTTTATCTTTTCGTATCTATCTATCTATCTAACCTCCAACTCGACCCACCTCTCCTTTCCCGAATCGTCCTTGAGTTTCCACGTGTGTGATGACCTTGACCCCTTGAAGGTCAACCTGAAATTGTGGAAAAATGTTAAATATAAATCGTTTGTCATTTTGATAAATAAGTTTAAAGAACTCGCTGTTAAAAAAAGTTGGTTTGGAACATTATATAGAGAGTTATTATTTTTTAACAAAACGCATACAGTTCGAATTTTAAGATCACAAATGGATAAAGAAAACGTGTAAACATACCTATTTATTAAAAAGTTTTTTATCTGATATGAAACAGAAATGTATAAATAGGAACCAAAACAAAGGTTTGATAAACGATATTTTGGGAACGAGAGGGATGATAAGGCCGTGATGAATGTGGAACAGCAATGTGATAGGACTGCATAATGACTTGAGGGCTAATCGAACGAAAAAACAAATCATTTAAATGCAAGTTGAGGTTTCTGTGTCTGAGTCAGATTTAATAGATGAATACAATTATGACGATGAAAGCAATGAGAATACTATGGCAAAAGATTTGCATGCAAAAGGAACGGAGGGTTGTAGTGAGGCACCTGAATCCATTCGTAGACTCCATCTTCGATTGGGTTTTTAGGACACCATGCCCCGCCCTTCTTCTCATTTCGCATCCTGAAAAGAGAGGTGATGGTGATGGTGAGAGTGGTCTGATGATGATGGTAATGATGGGAGTAATGATCGAGATGGTGTTGGTTCTGCTGATAGTGGAGAGAGAATAAGACTGATGAAAATAATAATATTTTAAAAAAAGTTTTTAGTTTTTTCATTTTCAAACGACCACTGCACACCAGGGAGACTGCCCTAGACGTACTGCTGGAGCTGCAAATCAATGGATTATCTACACCAGTGTCTTTTTCTCGAGTAAAACCGTTAAATTCTCTCAAGTTCGATTTATTGCATGAAACGACTATTTGCATTTGAAGTATGAGGTTTTCAGATTTCAACTTCTCAGCGTTTTTTCATATTTCGATTTTATCTTTTTGTAATATAAGATATATGTCTTTTTGAAATATACGTCTTTTGTTAGGTTTGTCCCATTGGAACTGGTTTTGTAATTTTATCAGAAAATTAATTGCTCAAGGCAGGGATGTGGACAAGTATTTATAAGGCCTGACTGAATAGGAAGCCTCAAATTCTTTAGAGGAGTGATAGAGAAGAAAATGGGGGAAAAACTATAAATAAAATATTTCATATATAGAAAAAAATGTAAATATTTTTTTACAAAATTATCGATCTAAGCTGAAACATGAGTACTTTTCACTTTCCGATAAGACTAAAACACGCTATATAGTGAGATGTAACTGTGATGACTTGAAAAGATAATCTGAAGAAAAAGTAAAAATGATGAAGATATCCATCAGATACTGATTCAGTGACAAAAAGGCCACACCATTATCATTGTATTCCAGATTACTAATAGTTTTGTCATAAAGATAACGTGAAAGAATCATATTAGCGGAAAATTGCTAATGATTTTAGACATTTATGTATTTTTAGTATATAAATAATAAATAAAAAAACTTATTTAAGACATTTTTTAGTTTATCAAATGATTTGTACACTTTTTTTTACGGTGTTTTCTAACTAAATTTCAACCCTAAAAGCCTCTCAAACACTGGACATTCGTGTAATTTAAACGACATTTTAAACTATTTATTATCATGTTATTTTAAAAAAATTTAAATTTGTCACAAATACTTTTCCACATTTTTGTGTATCTTGTAGATAATTAATTTCTTATGCGTTTTCATGATAGACCATCAAATGCTTGTCTTTTTGCGGAAACAAGCGCTAATGCTTTCCGATTGGTGTATCATTTTATTTTGCAATTTACACGCATTGCTTCTCTTTAAGTAATTTCCACAATTTTTCTTCACTAATTTCTTTATTCCAACTATTTGATTATTTACCCATTCTGTTTATTTATTCGTAATCCTTTGCGTTCATTCATTTTTCCAGTTTTTGAAAGAATGGCCATAAAGATTCGTCGTGGGTTGACTTGCCTTTTCACTTGATTAGCTTCATTCTCTAGTCTTTTAGAAATTTTAAGTTTTGTTATTACTTATTTTATGTATTTTATATATAGTTTATTTTAATATTCTTAAATTCAAAACTAATATTCAGACTTTTGATAATTATGTGCAGTTCCTGTTTTTTCTAAAGTTTCCACTTTTCAGCTCTTCAATTTGGCAGTTTTATGTCTTAAATATTGTTAATTTTTTATAACTTGGAAAAATGAGTTGAAATTAAAAGAAAGTGTTTTGTTTTTAAAGTCTTTAATAAGCTTTTTCTAAAAAAAGCAATTTAGTCGTGATTTATATAGAGGTAGCCGTTTAATTTAGTTTGAAACAAAAATAATAAAAAGTCGTATGATTTATCACCACCACTACAAGACCCAGTCATATAAATTTAGTTTTTTCTTTCAGTATTAATAGTCTTTCTCATAGTAATATCACTACTTAACCAACTAATTCATGTAAAACAATAATTTATTAACAAACCGGCTTTGAAGTTTTTTGAAACCTAATGATTAAATAAATTTCAGTTTTTGTTTTTTCTCTAGTGTCGAAAAACTATCTTAAAGTTAAAAAAATATTTCATATGTCCTCCAAGCTAGGCGATCTGTGGTATGGAGCTAAAAGCTGACAAAGTCTGTTGAACTAGCCATGAAATTAAGAAAGTTGACATAAAAGTGCAAAATAAAAACTAAAGAACAAAATACCGTAAAAGTAAAATAATTGGCACAAAGAAGCCAAACAGAAAGATCTTCTTCCACACTCGCCTTTATAATTTAAGTCTCCCTGGAGCATCGGAAACAATTGAAACTGTGCGCTATATAAATTTAGTGATGTCACTATAAAGTCGTGTAATGCTTTGGACATTGAATAAACAAAACACTCTCATTTTTGAAGTTATTTTCTTATTGCAGAAGTATCAAATGTCTTATAAAGCGGGGATGGCTTAGATGGTAGACGTAGGAATTGTAACTTAAAAGTCGCTAGTTCGAATCCCTGACAAGCAACCGTGAACTATCATATATACCTAGTGTATATGATGTGTATATGCGGTGTTAGCAACGTATGCATTGAAAGATGTGTACGTTCGTTGGAGTGGTGTTCTGGTGCATAAGAACCATGGAACATTTGTAACATGGCCTGCGTTCTGTCAGGCTGTGAGTAATATAGACATAAAAAAAATATATAAATGTATTTTCTGAGCTTCATGGTCTTGCTGAGGGGCCTAAGTATTGTCATTGATATTGAACTTTTGTTTTCTAATTTATATTAATATAATTTTTCAATTACCATCATAATTAATTTTGAAATAAATTGAATTTATTATATTACTATTATTAATATTATTCATTTAATTTATCTCCCTCCTATTATTTGTGTTGCTTTTGTCTTTCCCAGTGGTGCAATGCCACTAGAGCGCGAAATGAAGGTGGGTAGCTTATTTATAATGGCATATTCTTTATAATAAAGTAGATCTGATTCCACGAAACAATAAAAACGAAAAAAGAAATGGAAAATAATTTTATGAAGAAAAACGGCACGTAAAATAGACAAAGACTAGAAAAAGGGGAAAATCGTTTTTCTTAGGACTCTGTCTTTTCATCATAACCTTTTTCATACATTGTCTCATAAAATCTGCTTTTCACGCTAAATATTTGTTTTTTGTTTTTTATATTATGAAAAAATATTTCCAGAATTTAACATTTTAAAGTTATTTTTCTTTTTATAAACAACTTTAATTTTTTATTATTAAATATTTTAGCATCGACGTCTAGCATCATTATTTTTCGCACTGAGTCTTGCATACATCATCATTCTTCCATTCAGCCTATTTATTCAAGTCTTTACGCACCTAACCTAATCCTTTTACTTATCTGAGTAATTGGATTTTGAAAAAAACAAAGAATCTTGTAGAAACATTAAAAAAAAATTTATTTGTACATCTGCCGATATTAAAGAAAAAGAATACCTAAATAGATGATGCCTGTAGCTGCATAAAAGGTTTTCCAGACCATTCAGCATCGTTTTGAGCTTTCTATCATTTTTTCAAACATTTAAACATTATTTTAGTTTAATATTTTACGACTTTTTAAACAAATATTTTAAAGAGTTTTAAACAACATTAAATATGCAACGAAGTGGAATGCCTGGAAAGAGAAAAGATATATTCGCTTTAAAGTTTATCATCTCTAAATAGCTCATTATATTTTATAAATATTATATTTTTATTATCATTTAAAGGTTTTAAAACAAAATTAAACTTTTTACCTTGCTTAATTTGTTTTTTTTCATAAAATTATAAAAAGTTTGTACAGAATATGTTTCAATACAAAATGCAAAAAGGACTTCTTTATAGTCTAGCTACACACGAGTGTAACTAAATAAAAACATAAAGTTCCCCACAATCGCCAAGTCATAGGGCAAAAATTACGACCTTTATTTTCTAATTTTTGTTCATAGGATTTAAGTTGCTCTCAGTGGCACCCACCTTCTTTACAAGAATTTTTGGGTACTAGAGTGTGAGGGAACCAATCCCACAACCTATGGCTATAAATCTTGGCAATAAAAACTACGATTCGTTAACCACACGGTCATTCTTTGATCAATTCACTATATTGAATTTAAAATATAAAAAACTTATATGGTCACTTAGTAAAAAAAACATTTAGAATTGGAAAAATTCATGATTTTTAACTATTTAAAAGTTTTCTAAATTTTAAATTAATTCTATTTTCTCAAAAACATTTTTTTAGTTTTCACATTCATGATTTCAAAGTTTTTATTACTTCATTAACTTAATTTCGGTTCCTAGACCGTCGTCAGTAATTTAAAAAAGGCCACTCAACGACCCTTCGCAATGAGGCTCATGTGAGAGGTTGTCATGGCAGCGATGAGTACCGACTCTCTGAGACTCAATAAAACATTAAATTAATTGAAACATAAAAACGTACTTTTGAATTTTTAAACCAGAATAGCATCTAAGTTTTCATTGAATTCTTATTTTGTTAGTTCAAACTCTTTTTTTGAAACTCATTTCGTTTAGGTTTCTTTTATTTAAAATCATTATTGTAAATTTTCACTCACGAATTGTTTCCAAAAATCTTTAAAGAACCCACCTGCTCACCATTATTCCAATTATTCTTTTACCAAACTAACTGCATTTCCGATTTCCAATACACCCAACTTCTATTCACTACCTACTACTTCTTACCCGCTCAAACACCCACACTCACCCACCCATTCATCCATCGACCCATCCACTCACCCATCTATTCAGCCATCGACCCACCCACTCACTCGCTCACCCAACACTCACCCACCTGGCCACCCACCCACTCGCTCACCCAACACCCACCCACCCACCCACCCACCCACCCACCCACCCACCCACCTGGCCACCCACCCACTCGCTCACCCAACACCCACCCACCCACCCAACACCCACCCACCCACCCACCCACCCACCTGGCCACCCACCCACTCGCTCACCCAACACCCACCCACCTGGCCACCCACCCACTCGCTCACCCAACACCCACCCACCCACCCACCCACCCACCCACCCACCCACTCGCTCACCCAACACCCACCCACCCACCCACCCACCTGGCCACCCACCCACTCGCTCACCCAACACCCACCCACCCAACACCCACCCAACACCCACCCACCCAACACCCACTCACCCACCCACCCACCCACCCAACACCCACCCAACACCCACCCACCCAACACCCACCCACCCACCCACCCACCCACCCAACACCCACCCACCCAACACCCACCCACCCACCCACCCACCCACTCGCTCACCCAACACCCACCCACCCACCCACCCACCCACCCACTCGCTCACCCAACACCCACCCACCCACCCACCCACCTGGCCACCCACCCACTCGCTCACCCAACACGCACCCACCCAACACCCACCCAACACCCACCCACCCAACACCCACCCAACACCCACCCACCCAACACCCACCCACCCACCCAACTCCCACCCACCCACCCAACACCCACCCACCCACCCAACACCCACCCAACACCCACCCACCCACCTGGCATGCAGAGGACCGACGTCAGGGTCGTTGAAGGAGGAAGAGGCGCTGATGGCGTGATCTGGGATGCTTCCGTCATGCATGCCAAGAGGTCTCCTGCAGTTTGCTGGGAGAGGAGGGAGTGGAGTGGAGGAGGGAAGAGAGTGAGAAGATGGAGTAGGGGAGTGAAGGGGTTTGCTGGAATGGTAGGGTAGTAAGGTGAATTGGTTTGCTGGAGGGGGAGTAGAGTGAGGCGGTGGAGTAGTGAGATGAAGTAGTTTGTTGAAATGGTGGAGTTTTAGTGGAGTAGTGAAGGGATGTCATGGATTGTAGTGGTTGCGTAGTGGTTAAGAGTGGTGG
>OX030962.1:5248119-5310619 GCA_943735955.1 Piscicola geometra
TATTTTTTAGTTTTGCCGGTGTGTCTTTAATTCTGCTTGGATTTTTGCACTAAAAAAAGATTAGTTTTTGATTTTTCAAAATGAAAGAAAAAGAAACCTGCAAGAAACACATTTAAGATTAACTAGAAAACAATTTCACGCTTTTATGTTCTAAAAGCGTTCTATATTAACAGACCTCCCATAAAAACAAATATCTAGTTTTCTTTTCAAATCCAGAATCCTAGCTACTTTAATTGAACCATTTCAATCTATACCACCCCAACTACAAAAACTTCTGCTATCAAGCTACTGCTATTTCTCCACCTCAACCACAACCATTCCACCACAACCAACACAACCACTCCACCACAACCAGGTCTACTTCTCCACAACCACGTCCACTTCTCCACAAACACAACCAGGACACAATAGCCACAACCACAAACAGGACTCCACCATGATTGCGACCTCCACAACCACCTCACGTGAAGATAAACCCAATCGCTTCTTTCAATTCAAACAATCGTCTTTTACTTACGAAGTAAGGGGCTTCTTCTCAATAATTAATTATGCAACTCTTCAACTTAACAACCCCTCAACTTTACAACCCCTCAACTTAACGACACCTTCACTTAACGACCCCTCAACTCAACAACTCCTCAACTTAACGACACCTTCACTTAACGACCTCTTTCTAGTCTCCCTCGTGCCTCATGCAGCAAAACCTGAAAAGCATCACTTGCTACCAAGATCATTATCATCGTCATCGTCATCATCATCATCATCATCATCTTCATCGTCATCATCTTCATCGTCATCATCATCATAAGCATCATCAGTATAATTACTATATTGATTTGTTTTTTATATTTCTTAGTTATATTAATTTTTATGATACATGTTTTTTCTCATCATTATCCTCATTTTATATTTTCATAATCATCATCACATCATCATCATCACGTCAACACGTCATCATCATCACGTCATCATCATCATCACGTCAACATCATCATCACGTCATCATCATCATCACGTCATCATCATCATCACCATCGCGTCACGTCAAGGGAATGGAAGGCTTAAATATTTGAAAGACAAAATTCAATTTGTTTGACATAATCTTTTCCGGCATTCTAGTGAGAATAATGAAGACGAAGGTGGTGTTGATGACTGTGGTGGTGGTGATGATGATGTTGACGGTGAAGATGATTATGTTGACGGTAAAGATGATGATGGGGTTAGTACTTTCCATGCTTAAGATAGGGGTAATGATTACAAATAACTTTTTTTCTTTAAAAAAAAGTGTTTGCCAAAAAATTTTTTCCCATTTTTCTATTTGAAAAATAAATCTAGGATTTTTTCTGACTTTTTTATGCCCATTTTTATTTCGACATTAGACTATAATACCATGAATAATAGATGCGAAAAAAGGTAATAATGATGTAATCGGATCGCATATGACGTCAGAATAGATATAAAACAAAAAGAAACTCTATTTTATCTTTGCTTTGACATATATACGCACAGCTTTTAGCCCTCTTTTTTATTTATTACTTCTGTCGACTAAAACATTTGCGCTGAAATGTGGTATTGTTTATTTGTGAAAAATAAAAATATTTTTAAAAAAGGTTTTTTGAGTTTATTTTGCTCACTAGAAGAATAACGCTAATTTGAGTTTTTGCATTTTTTTATCGCACCACTAATTTATCTTTTTATTTTTGTTCTTATTAAGAGCCTGTACATCATTTTAAGCTCTATGTGAAATTAAATGACCCTTGACACCGGTGTGGTTATCAAAATGTCCATAATAATACAAAAATCTCTAATAAAAGAATAATAATATCGCAAATAATAAAAGCTGAAATGTAATAAAAGTCTCATAATTGGCTCCATTATTATTTGTAATTATCTTCCAAATCGTTTTTGTAAATGTATTCACGATAATATTAATGGAATTGAAAATTTCTTTTTGTTAAAACTTTTAGTTTTTATTCTTTTTTTTTTATTACTCATTACTACTTTGGCCAATCCATCCATCATTGCCGCAGCGATTCAAAGGATTTTCTGTTGTATTGCTGTGATTCCTTCAAATTCAAAAAAAAATGAATTTTGAAAGAATAAATGTTTGTGGGATCATTCGGAATCTGAATGGTGCTATAAAACGTCAAAATTTGGAATTTAATTTTGTGAGTAGTAAGTGTTTTGTTGAATTTGCCTATGTTGAAATAACATTCTTGGAAAAAAATTATTAAATAAAAATTAAACTTTTTCTATTTTTAAAGTTTGTATTTTAAATTATTTACTGTCGTGAATATGTTGCAAGGCTATAAGAAAAAGCTAACAAAATGATATTAGATGACTTTGAAGTGTCGATGAAAATGACCTTTTCTAAATAACAGGTCTATTCTATCCTTCAACTGTATGTCCAAAACTAAAACATCTAAGACTTCTAAGCAAAATAAGTAGGATAAAATGAGTATTAATTTTACATTATAGATGAACTAAAAGAAAGTTGAAAAGATAATACAATCTATAAAAAAGTAATATCGAGCCGAGAATACGGTGAAGAGAAATGGTGATAAGGATGATGATGATGATGAGGATGATGAGGAAGAGGTAGTGATTGATATGATGTGATAATAATGATGATGGTGATGATGAAACTGTAATATTTATGATAGTGTGGTGACGATAAAGTAGCAGAGAATGCAGGGAATTGGTTGCGTAATGAATTTTAAATGAACAGTTGATGATGAAGTCATAGAGCGGGTGCTTAATCTCTTGAATACTGCAGGATGGAGTAGCAGTCTGGATGAGTAAAAAAGAATGAAAAGTTGGTGAAAAAGAAGGAAAAGTTAATAAAAAAAATGGAAAATTTGATTAAAAAAAGATTGTAAAAGTGAAATGGCAAGGCTCATTAAGTAGTGATATTAACTGCCTTGCTGCGTGAGTGGTTGACAGTGCTTTATGGAAGCAGATTTGAGTTTATTAAGACGAATGGGAAAGTTTAATTTACAAGAGATGATGCATGGACACAATGTGGATGAGGCAGATGATTATAAAAAGAAAGAATTAATTATTTCAATGATTGGTCGTAGATGGAGGGATAGGGATAAAACCCATCCGTCCATCCATCCAGGCAGCAGTTAATCATCTTTCGTAATTAGTTGCATATAAAAATTAAATTAAATTAATTAATTTGCTTATTCCTTTCACTTTTTGAAAACAATTTTTCAAAAGGTACATTTCAAGCTGGGAATTTTCCAAAAAAGAAGCTCCATGAAATATTAAGTTCCGAGAAGAAGCATTATTCTGCCGATGAGGCGCGGAGTAATGGAGGATTATCGTGGAGAAGTGCTGAGATTAGATGCAGTAATGAATACGCGATCGCTTGAGCCGTCGTTGAAACGCTCAGATGAGCAATTTATACACTGATGTGAGGTTACTTTGCTTTTAATTTGTTTTGAATGTGTGTTTTTAGTGATTCGGTGAAGCATAAATATTGGGGGTTTAATGGTGAAGACAAATTGGGATGGATTGGTTAGAAAAGAGGCTTTATGAAAATAAAGAATTTTATAGTTTTTCCAAGAGTGGAGCTCAAATGGTAAAACTTTATTTTGTAAAAAGAGTGCAACGCACATAGTTGTTTGAGAGAGTGGGTCAGAGGAAGGGTGGTTTCTGCGGTGACGACGATGATGAGGCTGATGATGATGACGAAGATGTGGCTGAAGAACATGATGACGTTGCTGTTGTTGTTGTTGACTCGGGCGATATTTTATATTTAAATTATTAATGGAGTTTTGTAGATTGGTCCGTTAGTTGTGCTGTTGAAGAAAACTAAGTTTACATTTAATTTAGTCTCTTAATGAATTATTTCACTTTTTTCGGCAAGTGATGTTAAGGCCAGGAATACAGAAGTGTCGGAACTCATTTACTCGTGTTACAAGGCTATAGACCACTGGGAAAATGTCTATTTATTTTTTCACAAAGTTTTTTTTCCGTTATTTTATTAATTAATGGCTTAAAGTCAAAGTTATGTTTTCCAAAGAGTTTTTCGATGTTTTTTGAATCTTTATTCGGTCTCAAGTTACATTAGTTTTTATTTTATTTTTCACTGAATGCAGTTAGGTTTTCAAATCTGTAATAAAAAGGATAATTAGTACAATAAAAAGCTTTTAAAAACAATAAACAAGTTTTCAAAGTAATTCTTTAATGTTAATGATGAAATAAAAGCAAATAATGGAGAATAACAAAACATGAAAACAGTTTAGGCAAATTTTCCCTAAGTTTTTTTGGCATTTTTCAAACGATTTTTCGGGATGTACATACAGCAAAATCAATGTTTATGACGCGTTGAAAAGGGGTTTTACACACTTTTTATAGGTTATTCTATTCTTTTTTTCCTACTCTATCAATATTAAAAGCTTTGCTTTTATTTTTTTTGCATTTTAGCTTACTTTAAATTTTTTGTTTTTGCTTATATTTGTGTGAAATAATTTTTCTTAGAATTTTCTAAATTCAGTCTATTTTTACAGATATCCTTTTATTTTTGCACGATGTATGAATTATTGAGAGGGTGAGCAAAAAGACGGATGGTGCGTTCTCTCACTTGAGCATCTCCGGCAGATGGAAGAGGTTCTGCCATGATGATGATGACGATAATGATCATGATGACGATCATGATCATGATGACGATCATGATGATGATGACGATGATGATCATGATGAGGAGGATGATGAGAATGATGACGATGATGATGATGATGATGATGACGATGATGATGATGATGACGATGATGATGATGATGATGACGATGATGATGATGATGACGATGATGATCATGATGAGGAGGATGATGAGAATGATGACGATGATGATGATGATGATGATGACGATCATGATGATGATGACGATCATGATGATGATGATGACGATGATGATGATGATGATGACGATGATGATGATGATGAAGAGAATGATGATGATCATGACGGTGGTGAAGAGGACTATGGGAAGGTGTTTGGGTCGATGCTAAATGTGATGATGGGTGGTAATGCCATAAAGAGATAATGGTGGTTCTGATAATGATGCTGAAGGAAATGGTACTAAAAACGATGATGAAGATGACAACGTTGGTGTTAATTGTCAAGATAAATCAGAGTGTGACGTCATCGCTTGAGAGATGGCAGTATTAACTAAGACAACACAACTACGATAACATAACGGCATAATCACCACCATTCATCTCTCACGAAATAACATTTTTTCAAATTAGGCGCTTTTTTTGTTGTATAAATAACTAATATGGAGCTCATAAGTAAAAAAATGTGTGTTATGTAAATATTATTTGTAAGTGACCTTGCATTCTGTGCTGGTATGATTTGATCATATTTTATTAATTCTAAGACGTAAATTAATTTTGAACATGCACATTTTTGTAATTACAATAAATTTGATTTCTAAATTATAAATCTTTGAAAACATTTTCAAATCATATGTTTTCTGAAGGCTGCATTGCTCTGGCAAAAACCTGGATCGTCCCGCGACTTAGATCAAATAAATTATTATGAAAGTTAATACTTTTGCAGATTTCAAAAAACAATTTCTTCGTTTCAAACATTTTTTAAAACACTCTTTTTTAATAAAAGCTTAGACTGAAAAGGAAAGCTTCCGAAATTAAGCTTCCAGACACTCATAAAGCAACTAGGACAAAGAACAATCGTACACACCTTCCAAGTTGTTGTTTTTGTATTTTTAAAAAATCTAATTAATTTTCAGAGCTTTTTTATTTTAACTTTCCATAATTCTATCAATCTCGACAATTTCCGTCGACTCTTATCGAACTTCTATTTTTCCCACTGACATCCCACCCACAATCACCATTAATCTTCATCGCACACTCTCTCCACCCTCTTTCTTTTTTGTAAATATCATCATTTTCTTCTCTTTTTCCACTTCAAATCATCATAAAACCATCACCAACTTCGTATTCACTCTCTTCATTCAACAATTATCAATTCCACTCTCCCCCTCCCTTCTTCTTCCCCATTCCTGGTCTATAAGTACTATTTAATTATCTGGCTATTGCTTGTGACTATGACGTCATTGAGAAAACTCCTGGTGTCACGTGATGATTTATTGCTTCTCCCCCTCCCTCCCACCATCTCATGACGCTCATTTTAGCGGTTTGAAAAAATAATTTGATTTTAAAAATATTTTTTTACTTTAAAAAATAATTAAGTTTTTGAACTTTTTGTTGTTGATTGTTTCAATTTATTTCTTTTGTATTATTTTATTTTTAATAAATATTTAATATAAATCTTGAAACATTGTATCTACCTTTTGATTTACTAAAGTTGGTTTGAAATGTTTAGTAATTAAGATTGAGGTGGAGAAGTCAAATTAAGATAGCGCTTCAATAATTCAAACAATTCCCTAACTTAATTGTTTTCGTCGATAAATCTTTTTCCATATTTTATGTTATCTAAGGATAAATTCTATTTATCCATTCATGTTCATAATTTCATTTCATTGTCGTTAAAGCATTTTTCTTTTTTATATTTTTCTTTTGTTGCTGACGCGTTATCATCATCCACTGAAGCAGACATCTCATCAGATGACCGCTTTTTGTTTTTATTTTCCAAATTATTCTTTTTTTCTCTATTTTTTTTATTGTCATTTTATATACCTAATTCTCTAGAGTTTTTTAACTGCGCACTTTTCGTCCACTTCTTCTTAGTTTTCTTCAAAGAAAATCATTTTCTCACGTCTTTTATCCTTTCTACTCTTCTTTCTCCATTCTCTTTCTGCATCTTGGCCTCTTTGAGATTGTTTTTCTTTATTTTTTTCATAGTTTTCAACAAATTAAAGCTTTTTTTTTCTATTGAGTTTTGCTCTACTGGGGATTACTTGTGTTTCAAAACTCATTTCTGTCAACAAAATTTTTCAGTTTTCATGAAAATGTTTATTCTCAAACGTCAACCTCCATCAACGACGTTACTTCCTTATCTTTCAATTATTCCTCTTCCTCTCCCCCCCTTCCTTCTTGCATCTTATCATTTGAGCACTCTCTACTATTATGGATCGTCATATTATATTCTGATAACACTCATTGCTATTTGAATTATTTCTTATTAGAGCGTTTCATTCAATTAATAAAATAACCTTTTTTTAACACTATATTTTTAAAATACATTTTTAATATAAAACATTTCAGTTTTCATAAAAAAATATTTTCTTTTTTGAAAGTTGATTAACTTCGTTATCTTTCGATCCATTCCCGTTTTGATGCATTCTGCCATTTACAAGCACGCTTCAGAGGCGATGATTACACCAGCCCTTATTCTCCATTTTGTGTTTTTATTTATTCATTAAAAAATATAAATAATAATTTAATTCTCTCTATTTTATATTATCATCTTACAGTTACGATAAATTTATTCCCTGTAAAGTTACGTAACCCATCTTCTAATTTTTCATGAGATGCTGTTGGTGTGTGTACGTGTGTTAAAATTTTTTTGTATCTTTGCTCTTTTGTCTGTGTGTATGTCTGTGAGTGTGTTGTCTTGTTTGTTTGTATGTGTGCATTGTGTTGTCTTGTTTGTTTGTATGTATGTGTTTATTATGTTGTAAGTATGTGTGCTTATAAGTGTATGAAGAAAATTATAGGTTGTAGAGCGTACAGGCGGAAGTCGTAGAAGCATGCACGCAAAAGGCATGTGTGTGTGTGTATGTGTGTGTGTGTGTGTGTGTGTGTGTTTGTGCGTGTGCGTGTGTGTGCGTGTGTGTGTGTGTGTGTGTGTATGTGTGTGTGTGTGTGTGTGTGTGTGTGTATGTGTGTGTATGTGTGTGTGTGTGTGTGTGTGTTGTGTGTGTGTGTGTGTGTGTGTGTATGTGCGTGTGTGTGTGTGTGTGCGTGTGTGTGTGTGTGTGTGTGTGTGTGTGTGTGTGTGTGTGTGTGTGTGTGTGTGTGTGTGTGTGTGTGTGTGTGTGTGTGTGTGTGTGTGTGTGTGTGTGTGTGTGTGTGTGTGTGTGTGTGTGTGTGTGTGTGTGTGTGTGTGTGTGTGTGTGTGTGTGTGTGTGTGTGTGTGTGTGTGTGTGTGTGTGTGTGTGTGTGTGTGTGTGTGTGTGTGTGTGTGTGTGTGTGTGTGTGTGTGTGTGTGTGTGTGTGTGTGTGTGTGTGTGTGTGTGTGTGTGTGTGTGTGTGTGTTTGTGTGTGTGTGTGTGTGGGAATATGTGCTTATGTTTTTAATGAGATCTGTGAGTGAAAGCTATTGCATATTGAAAAATACATTTCAGGCGTTTTTCTCGTATTTATGAATAAATAGGTTATTTAATATAATAATTGTATATGTGTGGATGCATGTGTGGATGCATGTGTGGATGCATGTGTGGATGCATGTGTGGATGCATGTGTGGATGCATGTGTGGATGCATGTGTGGATGGTTGTGTGAATGTATGTGTGGTAGGAGAGACAGGATGGGCGAGGGAAGGACTTGAGTGCTGGTCATATCGGAAGTGTCCTTCGTAATGCAAATGCATTTCAATCGATTTTTCAAGTCTTCAACATTCCACGAAATATTCTGATTTTAATATTTTTAAATATTTTTTTTTGTTTATCATAAATATATAATAGAACAAAAATTTAGAATTTAATGAAAAAAACATGTTTTGGTAATTTTGCTAGATTAACAAGTGCGCTTGCTTTTTCAAATTAATATATCGTTTGCGTGCATGTTTTTCTGTTCATTCTTCTTCCAAATTATGCATTATATTGCTTTTATGTGTGTTTATTCTTTTTATTTCTCATGTGTGTTTTCGCCGTTTAGGAAATATGTTTTCCGATGCTAACTGGAATTTATTTAAGTATTTCTTCTAATCAACTTTCAAGCATACGAGCACACCACCAAAGCGTTCGACAACACTGTATCTATCAGCTTACTGTCCACTTGAACATCGAAAAACTGTAACAAATCTAATAATCCAACATGAACATCTAAGCTACAATTTACCCTCCATCCAATCCATTCACACCACATCCACTTCGTTCCACCACTACGCCGTGGAGAGGTCATTTCCTCAGAAGTTCCTATAAAACCAGCAAGATCACAAGCCAGAAACACTAAGAACATTCATTCTCCCTTAAGGGTGGTGGCTTGTGTGTGTGTGTGTTTGTGTGTGTGTGTGTGTATGTGTGTGTGTGCGCGTGTGTGTG
Organism: Piscicola geometra; assembly: GCA_943735955.1. Lineage (NCBI taxonomy): Eukaryota > Metazoa > Annelida > Clitellata > Hirudinida > Piscicolidae > Piscicola > Piscicola geometra. Next base: position 5,257,318 of record OX030962.1, read on the forward strand.
TGTGTATGTGTGTGTGTGTTTGCTTGTGTGAGTGTGTGTGTGTGTGTGTGTGTGTGTGTGTGTTTGTTTGTGTGTGTTTGTGTGTGTATGTGTGTGTGTGTGTTTGTGTGTGTGTGTATGTTTGTGTGTGTGTGTGTGTTTGTGTGCGTGTGTATAATAGTGATCTTGACTCGGTTTTATGGCATTTACACACGTATGTTTGCTTGCGGGGTTTCCGAGTCTCACGTGTGAATGCCTTGCTAGTGTTGTAAATATTGGATTATTGAAGTGTGTGTATTCAGAGATAAGGTCTAGAAAGGGTCATTCGAGTTGTCTTAAACACAGCTCTCGTGTGATAATTGATTTTTAAAGGGTCACTGACTTCTGAGCCAGATCTAAAGGCCATATTTTTCTACAATCATGGCCACTTAGTTTTTAATGAATATTGTATTTTTGCTTTTTTTACTGTTGATATTCAGCTTTGCATTGAATGCACTTTGAATTCACTTATTAACTTAAATTTTGTGTAAGATGATCAATTAGTTACCACTAAATTATTATTTTTTTTATTATCTTCCATAATTTTAAATTTCAATTACAGTTTTTAGAAAAGTCTAGACAATATCTAGACTTTTGCAACAACGTTTTATTTGCCAAACTCAACCGCTGTATTTTGCATTTATTTTTTCTCTATTCGCACTCTGATCTACAACCTCAGCTCTCAAGAGCGTTTTAAAGCCCACTAAAGGAATTCTACGTCTTCGAAACTTTCTGTTAACACCTTAAGTACTTTTTCATTAGCAGTTATCTCTTCTGAAATCTTTCTCTTGAAACAACGTACATTTGGTAGCCTTAAAAGATTAAAGTTTCTATCGAGTAGTAAGATTTTTTTCCAAATCCTCAAATAAATGGAACCCATACATTAACCTGGAAGATTAAACATTCATTTTTAATGAGCTTCTTTAACCCGCAAAACAAGTTTTATCCCAAAAAATGAAAAAATAATTTTTTTTTAGATTAAAAAAAAGTCTAATAGGTAAAATGTGTTGTAGATTGGATGTGGCGTGCGGAGGCCTGGAAGTAATTAAAGAGAAGGGCGCATGGGATTCTGCAATCCGACAAAGAAGGCCCATTTCGCGACATCCACATGCGCCCTCAAGTACCTTTAAATTCATGATCATTGTCTCGATGCAGTCTTAGGAATTGAAATTTTAATTCGAGAAATTTTTTTATTGAAGTATCATAAATCTTTATAGTTCAAAGACTATAACCAGTTTCGATAAATTTACTAATACAATTATCAAATCCATTATGCGTATTGATATCTTATTCTAGTTCAATGGTTATTGCATTAGGCAAATTAAGAATAATTGTTTCTTCACCAGCCTAGCAATAAGTGGTGCATGAAAAGAAGAGGTGAGTGAGCAATGATACAGACGCTTTCATCTTTCCAGCGCAATCAATGTGATGCATTGTTCCATCTCTAATGTCTGTGAGGCAGAGAGAAAGGAACATTTCATGAGAGAGTGTACCTCTTCAGCGTGAAATGTAATTTGGTTATACATTTTGTAATTCATGTAATACCTAATGCATCCGTGATTTGTTGTAACACTGAGATATATTTATAATAGAAGGCATTAGATTTAGTGAAGAAGTAGTGCTGATAAATCCAGAGAAAATTGATATTGTGTGATAAAGAAACCTTCCTCTCTTGTGTGTTTTTGTAAACGTACACGAGTGTGTGAGTGTTGGTCTTATCGTGTATGTTTATATGTCTTTTTGTGAGTAGGTGTGTGTGTGTATGTGTGTGTGTGTGTGTGTGTGTTTGTGTGTGTGTGTGTGTGTGTGTGTGTTTGTGTGTGTGTGTGTGTGTGTGTGTGTGTGTGTGTGTGTGTGTGTGTGTGTGTGTGTGTGTGTGTGTGTGTGTGTGTGTGTGTGTGTGTGTGTGTGTGTGTGTGTGTGTGTGTGTGTGTGTGTGTGTGTGTGTGTGTGTGTGTGTGTGTGTGTGTGTGTGTGTGTGTGTGTGTGTGTGTGTGTGTGTGTGTGTGTGTGTGTGTGTGTGTGTGTGTGTGTGTGTGTGTGTGTGTGTGTGTGTGTGTGTGTGTGTGTGTGTGTGTGTGTGTGTGTGTGTGTGTGTGTGTGTGTGTGTGTGTGTGTGTGTGTGTGTGTGTGTGTGTGTGTGTGTGTGTGTGTGTGTGTGTGTGTGTGTGTGTGTGTGTGTGTGTGTGTGTGTGTGTGTGTGTGTGTGTGTGTGTGTGTGTATCGCCAGATTGTTCGGCTATCTATAATGTTCAAACACCGTAATTTATGAAAAAATATTTTTTTGGGCCTTTAATTTGAACATACATTTTCCAAACTAGAATGTCAATGGTGGTAACTAGGGCGAACAATAAGAATACTCGTAGCTGAATTTCTATAATAATATGGCTAATTTAATTTGACAAAGAATAGAAAGACTAATGAGCAAAGAACTTCAATATTTATCAATTTAGTGTTTTTGGAATTTGTTAAATAACTTTTTCTATTTTCGTACATTTGAACAAAAATTATTTAAATAGATCTGAATACATTGGTTTTTAGCGATATATATTCCCTTATTGTCAGTTTGCTATTAATGGATATAATTTGGTATGGGTATGTGTGTTTTTATCATCACATCTCAGATGACCAATGATTCTGGCAAGGCTAATTTAGATGACCACAAATAATGAAAAATGTTTGAAGAATGGTTTGTTTGCTTCTTATGATTTAAATCATATTTCAACTGTTTTTCTTATTTACTTGTAACTTAAATGCACAACTGATGGTTATAATAAGTACATAAACCTTGATCATGATGAGAAAAAAAAGATAAAAAGAAGAGAATCAAGATGAAGAGGAAGAAGGAGAGAAAATGTGGCTGAGTTAGATAATGAGCAGGAAATAAAGAAGTGTGCAATAGAGAGGACAAAAGTGACGGTAAAAATGAAGATGGAGAAGAGGAGAGGAAAAAGAGTAATGGTGGTGGGGTCGTATTGAGGCTTGGTACATTCTTTATGAGTGCTCTCAATGTTTTGAGAGTCGTTTCGTTTCGTTCACAGTTTAGCCTTTTTCGCGATCTCGTTTCATTGCTACTTCCGCTTCATTTTACTACCACTTCCACATAAATCGACATTCTTTTCAGTTCTACCTTCTGGTTTTATTGCCTTTCAAGAACCAAAAATTCACCGTCAACTATCTGGTTGTTATTGCCCCAATGCTTCATCCTGTACAGTGTCTTATGTGGCTATAAAAGCCCACCCTAAAGTGGCAGTCTCTGCTACAGTTTGAAAACATAAAACCCGGTTCAACTGCCGTCTTTTTTTCTGCGTGAGCACCTGTCACTACCGAATGGGCAAAGCATTGTTTCTCTAACTTCCCTTCCCACAGCAACAACTTTTTTCCTATTGCATCTGACTTGAGCAAGCAATTATTAAGGCTACTGATACAACTTAACTTAATAATACAAAACCACAAGAGGCTCAAAAGCTGAAAAAGATTTTGAAGATGACGATGAAGCAAGTCAAGTGGAAGACACCTCTCTCCTGAGAGATCACCATGGGAACATGACAAAAGAAATTGTCTGGGGAGTCCTTCCACCTCTTTCTTTTCTTCTTTTTCATCTTTTTTCTCTGCTTTTTTTTGCTTGCGAATTTGCGACTGGCGTTAAGTGGTTGCTTTGGTAGGTGAGTTGTTAGAGCTTTGCAAAGTCCTCTGAAATTCTGGTGCTTGATTCGGTGCCTACGGACTTGTCGATTAACCTACTCATCGGACTTTTACGAAATTTAAAAAAAGCTAAATGTTTGAATAAAATAAAAATATTTGGATTTGTTTTTGAGGTTTCCATTTGCTTTTGTGGTTGACATTGTTAGAACAGAATTTTTATGAGTCAACATGAATATTTTATAATTATTTAAACATAAAAACTATTTATTAATAATTTCGCAAATAAAAGCCATCAAACTATTTATTTTTTATTGCATAGACCAGATAGTTCCTAAGTAAGTAGGTTTAATGAAACTAAATAGGCTTTCGAAAATCGATAAAAAATATATATAAATAAATATATATATATATAAATTAAAAAATAGAAAAAAATGAAAAAGAGATGAATGAGTTTAATTGGGAGAATGATTGAGATAAATTAGGATAAATTAGAAAATGGCGCCTTTGGGAGACCAATTAATATTCTGTAACCAAGGCATTGACAGCGATCAATTCTGTGCAAGTGCGCAGGCTTCCAATCCATTAACACCTGCTTTTCTCCACTGATGGATAGAAGAAAAAAAATCAAGAAAAAATGAGTGTACATAAATGGATTGAAAAGGAAGTTAATAAACAGATGGATGAGTGCATGGATGAAAGGCCCGCTAGAAGGATTGATGGATGGATGGAAAGTTGAAACTTTTTTGAATGAAAATGGAGGTTCATAAAATCTTTAAATTAAAAGTAAATTTATTGGAACTAGTTATATGCAATGGTTTGATCGATGTGCGAATGAATGAAGCGTAGAAATATGCTAAGCTTTCATTAAAACTCAAGTCCGATCTATCATTCAATGATAGCCTCTTATCTCCCGCCACACTCTCACCATTATGGTTATCAACAACAAAAACATTATCATCATCAGCATTATCATCCTCATCATCATCATCACCGTCATCACCATTATCACTCATCAGCATCTTCTTCTTCTTCATCATCATCATCATCATCATCATCATCATCATTGTCACCAACATTGTCATCTTTTCCTCCATCAACACCAAGTTCATCTTTGAAGGTTCACATCAATTTTTACGGTCATGAAAATGTCTCATCAGCAACTTAATCAACATTATCTTCCTCACTACCTAAGTCAATATAGTCATCATTAACACCTCCATTTGAATCATCATTAACACTTTAATTAAAAGCAGCAGCATCATCACTTTAATTAACATCATCTTCATTTCATCTTTTCAATTTCCACCTTCATCACTTCCTTTTTCATCTTCATGCAGACTCTTTTTATTTAGAGTTATCCGAGAATGCACGCTGCAAAATTTCGAGAAAAAGAAAAGCCTATTTAAAAAATTATTTGAAAATTTAATTATAATTCATAAAATTCAAAAGTTAATTCTAATTTTTAGAAAATATGAAAATTTAAATAAATTTTATTTTTTATAGATATATTATCATTCTATTCACACTTTTATCTTTTCGAATTTTTTTCTTTTTCACAATGAAAAACAAAACTGACAAGTGCAAGAAAAAGTAAACTTAATTTCATCTTAATTAAAATTGAATGCAAATCTCAGTAAATCTTTTCAAATAGGCTCCAGCTAAGCTGTCGACTTAACTCTGCAAGAAGCATCGTTTTAAAGCGTTTAAATCAAAATAATTATGAAAAGATTTTTGGGCTTTTTCAAGATTATCAAAACTAATTGAGTTGGCTTTCAACTTAAACTTTTTTGAAAAATCTTTAAAAGTTGTTTTTTAAATGTTTCTTAATTAATGGCAACATTAAGTCAAATCATTGGAAATTTTATTTCATATCCTTCGTCATCATTATCATCGGCATCAAGATCGTGATCCTCCTCATCATTATCATTATCGTTTGTAAATTATCATTATCATCATCAAAAAACTCTGTAAGTGAGTTAGCTGTTCTTCGCATGCTTTTGGGGCTGCTGAAGCAAGCCTTCATTTAAAGAAAATAAAAACAGTGTCTTTTTTTCGTGTGGTTGGGTTGTTTTGGGGCTGGATTGTCGTGTGGTTGGGTTGTTGTGTGGTTGGGTTGTCGTGTGGTTGGGTAGTTGTGTGGTTGGGTTGTTTTATGGCTGGATTGTCGTGTGGTTGGGTTGTTGTGTGGTTGGGAAGTTGTGTGGTGAAGTTGATGTGTCGCTGGGTTGTTGTGTGGTTGGATTGCTGTGTGTTAGTGTGATGTAGTGTCTATGTTGTGTAAATATTGTATAGTACAGTTGTTGTATAGTTTGGTTTTTTACATTCGGATCTTTGTTTTGAAGAGTTGAACAGATAGATGCTGGGATGTGTAGTTGCAGTTGTGGCAACAATTTTGAATGTTTTGTCTCAAGTATATTCCTGATATCAATGCCAGTGAAAGCAACTAAAGGGTCACATCTTTTCTCGTTGCAATCTCATTTACTTTCAAGTGGTCCATAACATCTTTTATATGCCCAATTCGAGCTCTTAACCATAACTCAATTATTCATTTCGTGGAATATTTAAATTTATTTCTTTAAATATTTTAATGTTTACTTTTATTTCTTAAAGTTGACTTTTTATTTGTATTTTTAATTATTTTGTATTTTTAGTTTTTTACTATTGTGTTTTTCGATTTTATTTCATGCTAGACTTAATCGTGACAATGTATAGAGCTTCATCTATCATTTTATGACTTCTTTCTCACTTTATTGCTTTTTGGAAAGTACGTATGTGTGTGTGTGTGTTTGTATGTGTGATTCTTCATGTGTTTGTATGTGTGAGTCTTCATGTGTTTGTATGTGTGAGTCTTTATGTGTTTCTGTATTTGTAATTCCATGAGTCCTTTTACGTGTGCTAGTGAGTCTGTATTTTTAGCAATTTTTTTGTTTTATGAGTTTAAAAATTCTTTTATTTGAAAGAGTTAGTTTCTAACCAAATTTTTGCATTACCTTTGAATTAAATTTATGTGAGTTTCGACATATTATATTTAGAAAAAGGTTGAGCAAACACAACTGAATATTTTATTAAAGAGCAAACAAACATGCCCAATTGCACATACCCGCAAACAAAAGCTGTCTAAACCGATCATATTTGCACAAAGATTACCCTTAATTGCGAAATTTAAACTTTTGCAAAATTAGAATAAAATAAATTATCCGCAAATATACTTTCTGCATGAAAATATTTTTCTGTCTTGAAAGAATTAAACTTTCTATAGCAAAATGAAATGTTTTATTTATATAAAAAGTATTAGAATATAAAATAAAAGACGAAAATATTTTAGTTTTTAATCTAAGTTTAAAAACTAATTTTCCTTTCATTTCTTTCAAATGAAAAAAATCTAATTTATTTTACAAAGAAACTAATTTGTCGTTTTCAGCTATGCTGATCATTCTTTATGAATTTTTTTCGCATAATATTTACATATTTTCCTTCAATAATGACTACATTTTTTTCCTTTAGCCAAAAAATGTGTCTGAAATTTCATAAACTGTATTTGTATATCCCAAAGTCTCTAAACTTTTTAAAAAGTCAAATTTCTTTTTTCTATTTTTATACAGCATTAAAAACAACTCCTATGTTCATATTACCTAAAATTGTAACGTCTAAAAGACTGTACTTTTGACAATTTTTATTTCTATTTCGTATTCCACTCAATCATCTTCGCCATTCATTATGCATCATTTTCGCTTTTCGAATATATTGGCCTTTTTTATCTTCACGAAAAACAATTTGTTATTTATTCACTTTTCAACTTTTGTGATTAATAACTTTATTTTTCACTGATACCATTATTTATTTCAGATCACCCTCAAATCTGCCATCACTTATTTTACATCATGCCACACTTGGCAATCTCAAAGTATTTGTCAACTCATCAAGATCCCTTCTCTATTTATTATTTAAATTTATTTTCTTTTATAAATTTTAAACAAAGTTTAATAACTTCTTTTAAAGCCCAAAAATAATTTATGTTTGTTCTTTCCACGCGTAATGGCCATGCTGTTTACGGAGCACAAATCCATGTTATTCATTAATTTAATTATTTCTCCTTTCTGGCGCATGAATCACCTTCAACTTAATAACCCACTCATTGCTCTCCTGCCAAACACTAATCTCAACTGCAACCTCCACTTAAGCAGATTCCTCTCACCATTAATCTTCCCTGCATTCCTTGCATGCGTGTTGTCCTTCCTCCCAGCGATTTCTCCAGCGCTGGAAATTTAATTCCTTCACAAATCACTCGTCGTCAACACTCAACTTGTTGAAACTGCGTCTTGATGTGTTGCAATAGTTTTCCGTAGAGATATTTGTTGAGAATGCGTTGCGTAGTGTTGCATTAGTTGTTGATATAAGTATTTGTGGACAAATTGCTATCAAAGCTATCACCATAATTCATTTTTTGTTCTTTCTCATCTTTTCTCTCTTCTCCGTGCACCTTTTTCTCTTTCTTTTTGTTTTTACACGCTACGGAAGAATACATTAAACGTTCTAGGCAGGCCCAACAAACAAGAGTCGTTGACGTCATCATTGTTGCCTTCTGACGTCATCATGTGTTTGCATGTTTTTTATTCATCGAATAGGAATGATCAGGGAATCAAATTTTTTTTTATTAGTTCGAGTTTTTGTTTGACTTTCAGTTTTTAATTTTTTTGGAAATATGTTTTTCCAATATCCTCTTCTATGCAATTTCCATGTGACTCTCATTGTATGAACGAATGCTTTATACCCTACTATGTTTCTTTCATATTTTACTGCCCTGTTTTATTGTGATTTTTGATTTATTTTCCAGAGTTCGTTTTTTATTTTGTTTACGCCTATATCTTTAAAAGTATTTCAAAATTACAATTTATGTTTTTTCAAAACACACTCTTTTGCTTTTATTTGTAACATTAGACATAATCTTCATTGGCATTTTAGAAAAACTTTCTTTCATAAAAAACTTTAACATTTTTTTGAAATAAGTTTTTTTTATTTTTAGTTCTTAGTTTTTACTTTCTTTAAGTTTGTTGTCTAAAAGGAATAAAAATTACATTTACAAAAAACAAAAAACACAAAATTGTTTTCCACTTCGCCCGAATATAAACTCCACTTTTCTCGAGCAAAATTGCATTCATAGTTGCGTTATTAGAAACATTAAATTGAATTAACGACGCATAAAATGTTATATTCTTATTGTGCTTTTGATAGTTTGATAGGTAACAATATGAACCTCACTGCTGTCAAGACAAGAGAATGTGGTGATCATACACTCAGAGCTTTTGTAGTCTCAGTGGCAGTAGTTATCATTCTGAATGTTGTCTTCTTTTTCATTGATTCAGTGGCAATAACCATAAAGTAAATAAAATAAAATTCGAACTTCAAAGTTTGTGGGAATGCTGAGACGAGATGCAGACATTGAATATGACAGGAGCGTTTGAATTCTCTCGAACAGTTGCCATCCAGCCGTCTCCCTACCCTCCATTCATCATTACTCATCGCTAATGTGCACAATATGTCTCGCCACTCAGTGTGCGCGTATTAAAGATCGCCATTTAAAATTCTTCCAAACTCAATTTATGCGATCAATAAATTAATGAATAACGCCTGTTGTGGCCATGCAAGTGCGTAGTTATAAATTTTAACGTTTCGGCTTTCAAGAAGCAACAATGGCTAACGAGTGCTGGTGCCTGCGATGGTCGGATTAACCTCTTGGGCAGTGGATCATCGATGCTGAATGGAAATGTATTAATGTGTGTAGAGTATTGTGTCAGAGTAAATGTAAAAACACGTTTTAAATAAATATATTTATAATACTAAATTAATACATTTATTTTTATACATAATAATTTAGATTTCCCGATTTTTTGGAGTTAAAGATAAAATAACAGATATTATTTATTTTTAGCTCAATAAGTAATAGAATAATAAATAACCATGGCATCAAGAATATAGATGGTTGCACGCGTTGCATATACATTATAAGAAGATCTGAAAATACATCAAAAGACTTTGTCTACTTCTCAGAAACCTTTTTGATTTACAAGACATTTCCATGCAAGCATGAAAAAGTTATTTTTATAGTATTTAGAATGCAAATTTACAATGCCATATTTAGATTTTGACATAAATGTCTTTGGACCAAAAGTTCAATTTTTAAAGACTATTACAGAGCAATTTTTAGCACAAAATACCCTTGACAGTCTTTAAAAACGTGTTATTAGCCTTTGAAACATCAAAACATTAGAACTCGTCATCAACGTCATTGTTTCAAAAATGTAAATATAAATTTAAAAGATGAAATAAGCTGGAAATATTTAAGCAAAAATTTCACTTATGATAAAAATAGTTTTACATCTTTACAATGCATCAAAAAACATTTATAGCCCCATTTTTAATTCGCGAAAGACTGAAGATGTTCAATGTTTCGTTTATAAATAGGTAAAATAAAAACATTCAGAAGCCTGGGAAAACTGTAAACATGTACGAACGTTTAAGACGCTAATAAGGCATTCGCAGTCATCAATAACGTTCCTCTTTTCTGGGCATGGCTCAAAGCAGGCTACTTTGTGAGTTATTGAGCTAGTGAAGAATGTGTTCTGAAGTGCCAGAGACGCTGATCTCCAAGAAGTTGAAAGTGAAATCGTCCAAGATCCTCATGCCTTTAAGTTTTCAAATGTGTGGACTGAAATGGGAAAAAGTGTAAAAACTCCAAGCTTAACCATTTAGATAAATTCTTTGACTTTTATTAAAAAATGATAGAAAATGTGTAAAAGTTCGGATAAAATACAAATCTAAAAAGTGGGAATACTTTCAACATATGTAGCCACTTTATATATGGTGAGTTTAAAGGGAATCTGAAAAATAACTCTACGAATCCATTTAATCCACTAGGCATAAATTCAGACTTTGGAACGTGTATTCGTGTGTTCTTGGGTTAGTTTGCGTGTATCTCTGTGTATTTTTCTACATATTTATGTGTAAAAGCAGTTTTTTTCCATTTATTTCGGCCGATCTGTAAGAAAAAGTGGTCATAAGTTAATTTGAGGGGATGAATGCATGCTCTTTTAGATCAATTAAAAACGACTCAGAAAACGAACAGAGCACTTGGATTCCTGAAAGAAAGAAACACCTTCGCATTGTGCATTTGACTTTTCTGGAAGCCATCACGTCAAAGTGTCTCATTAAAACACAAAAGCTTTCGATTCTAAATTTTTTGTGTATGCATTAGAGTTAATAAGAAACATTTTCTTATTTCACAAAATATAAAAACAGTTAGAGACATAGAGTGATAAACAACCTGAATAGCAAACATGTACACAAGGGTGTGTTACATTAAAATAAAAAGATTATATGATATGAATGCACTTTTGTCCTTTTTTGTGTTAAATAGCATTGAAGTTTATTTTGCAAAAGATAATTTGAATAAAATATGATTTAGAGGTCGTTTTACAAAGATTGTCTTATGCTAGAAAACTTTGTCCATTTTATCTCATTTCAAAATTTGCAAAATTAAATTTGATGTTCTTTATGAGCTACCTTATAGAATACATTTTTTGGCTTTCCGAAATTTTTGTCAGACATAGATCAAGCGAACACACATACACACACACAAACGCACACACACTCCCACACAAACGCTCATACACACACACATATATACACACACATACGCACACACACGCGCACACACAGACACATACACATACACACACTTACACACACACCCACACACATACACACACACACTCCAACACAAACACTTATACACACACACATATACACACATACATACACACACACACGCGCACACACAGACACATACACACACACACACACACACACACACACACACATACACACACACACACACAGATGGCCAGACACATGACAATAAAAAGAGAATCCAAGATGCGGGTCAGTGTTCAAAGTTGGAAAACTGTCATATTTCATGCATTGAAGTTGTATCTCATACGCAAGGATAAATGACTCGATCATGAGGTAGTGATGTTTGAAAATTAGAGGCAATTAATAAAGGCATCCTATCGTGTTTGCTGGACGTTTGTAGATGAAGTGGCAGAATGACTGATTGATACAAACATTTGATGCCATTTGTTAAACTTAATAAACTTTGAGAAAATAATTATTTTTCATTTTTGATTTTTTCCCATATCTTGTATTCAAACGCATATAAAAAGAAGACAAAACAAGACGCACATAGCGGTCCCCCCCTCTCAGAGCACCAGCAGATATACAGCCATAGTCTATTTATTTTCAGTGTCAGATACACATGAATAATAGCTTCTTTAAAAATTGAATATACTTGCTTATGAATATAGTGAGTGCAAATGTGTGTTTGGTGGGTTTGTATGTGTGTGTGGGGGGTGTTCATGTCAGCGTGGTGGGTCTGTATGTGTGTGTGTGTTTAGCACATGTGCGTATACACACAAACCTCATAAATAAACTCATGCGAATGCGCCACAATGAACTAATTTCTCGATTAATCACAGGCGTGATGTGATTAATGCATTCCTATTCGAAAGAAGCAATTACTTGTCTTTAAAAATCATTCAGATGAAGAAAACTCCACGAATTGGAGTGAAGTTGGTTTTTCAAAAGGTATATAAAAGAAGTGAAGTTCAAGCAAAAGCACATAAACACACATAAAGCCCAGAAAACAAAAGACAGAACACACAAGAACACACAAACATCACACAAACATCACACAAACATCACACAAACATCACACAAACAGAGATGATGGATGGAGCAGATATGGAGAGATTGTGTCAGTTATTTCGACTGAATGGACTGTTACTTCGTAGAAGTTGGAATGAATATTTTAGATACGTCGAAGCTTTGACTGGTTGTTCGATTAAGAATTGAATGTTATCTGTTTTTGGCACGTTTCAATAATTTTCCAGCTTTATTTTTTACAATTTTCCCACAAACACAAGTAAAATACATAAACGCACAAAGCATCAAAATTTAAAAAAAAACACATTTCGAAATGGCACAACGCCACACGGAAGGACGCAAACGACGTTATCGTCTGCGGCACGTAAAGCACCGGTGACCTCTCGCTGGAATCGCTCATAGGCACCTGTCACGACAGCCCCTAATAACCCCCTGCTCTTTGTCTCAATCGTACCTTAATCACAATAAGTTAGACTGCTTTGGACGGAGAATAAAGTGTCTTTATTTTATTGTTTCGATTTGAATATTGAATATTTATTTTGGAAGAGTCGGTTATGATGCTTAATTTAAAAAAAATAATTAAATTCAAGAGTTATATATATTTTTTTTTTAATAAACTTAACAAAATAAAAGACTGCGAAACGTGTAGAAATGAGGATGAGGTTGAGAATGATGCATTGAGAGTCGTTCCCTTTAAATTGAGAACACATGGGCAAGTATGGGGCAGTAAGTAAAATAAGAAATAAATTTCTGAACTGAAGTGAAAAATAATTATCTAACAATTAAATAGGTAAATAAAAATCTTATAGAAAATAGTTTCGTGAAAAATAGCATTGGTTGAAAGTGAGTGCAAAAAGAACGGAGTATAAAAGAAAGAAAAAATTATGACTTTTCTTTCGTAAACATAACAGCTATTTGCATTTAATGCAAACCTGGAACTATTCATTATTATTTTTCTTCTTCTTCATCATCACCATCATCATAATAATTAACAAAACCATCATTCATTTGTTTGCATGTCCACTATTAATCACCATATCCATATCAATTTCTATCTATCTATAGGGGTGATTTGTTGGTGGTGGTGGTGGTGGTGGTGGTAGTGGAGTCGTGATAAATTAGTGGGGTGGGATTGATTTATTTTAGTGTGTAGTAGCTTGCGGATGATTTGGTGGTGGAATGGTGTGTGGTAGCTTGCGGATGATTTGGTGGTAGAATGGTGTGTAGTTTGTGTGGTGTAGTGGGGTGTGGTGCTGTTGTATGGTTTAGTGTGCTGATGTTGTGTGGTGTAGTGTGGTGTGGTGTGGTGTGCTGAAGTGTGGTGTAGTGTGGTGTGGTGTGGTGCCCTGGTGGTGTGGTATGCTGGTGATGGGGTGGAAATCATTAGCGATGTGTGGGCAGATTAAAATCACAAAGGTTGTGAGGTTACAAATTGGAAGCTGTAATTAAGATTGCATGCGTGAGTGGATGGATGGATGGATGGATGGATGGATGGATGGATGGATGGATGGATGGATGGATGGATGGATGGATGGATGGATGGATGGATGGATGGATGGATGGATGGATGGATGGATGGATGGATGGATGGATGGATGGATGGATGGATGGATGGATGGATGGATGGATGGATGGATGGATGGATGGATGGATGGATGGATGGATGGATGGATGGATGGATGGATGGATGGATGGATGGATGGATGGATGGATGGATGGATGGATAGATAGATGGATAGATGCATGGATGGATGGATGGATGCATGGATGGATGGTTGATTGATTGAGAAATAGACGGAAAACTTGATGAAAGGGTGGATAAGCGAATGGATGCATTAGTTATTGAATACTTTTAATGGAGAAAGTGTAGGCGTGAGTTGGTAAGTTGAAAGCAAGTGAAAAAATTTAAAATGCAATTTTAAGGTTGTTCGTCTTATTTTCAGTTTTAAAAGACAATAATTAAATTATCTGCGTGTCTGCAGCCACATTTTAAAGAATCAATTAAGGCTGCAGTGTGCACGCCAATATTCAAGTTTTGCAAAAAGTATGTTTAAACTTTTGAATCTTTTTTATGAAGTTAGTTTTATGAGTTTCTCAAGCTCACTTATCACATAATTCTTCAGAGACTGAAATTGCTTTTAAATATTTAAATTTTTAGTATTTTTAGTATTTCGTTATTTTATATTTATTTATACATGTTTAAATCGTTTTTTTCCGAACCTTTAATTTATCAAATTTTTCAAAACCTATTTGACTTTCTAATTGATAAAAATCTTTCTTGTTTATTTCTGATAAGAATGCAAAAACATCAATGTCGAGATAATTATTTAAATTCAGAAAATGATCATACTCTCACCGTCTGCCTTTTTCTAGGGGCCCTTCAGAAAGTCAGAATTGGTTTCTTCAAAAGTATCAATAATATTAATTTTTAGAATAAAAACTATAAATATATAAACTTATTCAAAACTAATTCAGATCGTTAAAAAATAAAAAAAGTTCACGATTGTCTTCCAATTATTCAAACAAAAAATATTTAACTTTTTTTCCTTTTCAATGCTTCACAAAACTGCAAAACTCATTCACTAGACGACTTCTTAACATTTCGCAAAGTGATTGCCACCAACAAAGCACAAAAGCTACTGGAACCTGCAGTTCCTCTATAACATTCGATCGCTTCTTTATTGCCGCCATTTATATGCCTCTTCATACACACACATGCGTCTCTGCGTGTATATAACCGTTTGAATGCTAATGTTTGTATGGCTAGAGGTACATGATGTTGTTGTTGCTTGGTAGTTGATTATTGGGGGACAATTTTTGTCCCTTAAAGCCTTTTTCGTAAAAAGTCATCGCACCACCTATCATGCCTTCCAAAAGGTTTCAACATCCTTGTTGTCATGGCAAGCAGATTAGCCGCCTGGATTAAATAATGGGGGGGATGAAAGGAGGATGGTGAAAATGATATTATTGATAGAGATCATTGTCATTATCAGTGATGGGGATAATAAAATAGGTAGTAGTTAACTTACATAAAATATATGATTTGTTAAAGTTCAAAGATGGTTATAAATCGAAAAATTGACATTTTTTTCGTTTATAAGTTCATGGAAATTGTAAGACTGAAAAACCACTGGACAGACATCACAAATTTCACTAACTGATCATCAGTAAAAAGGCTACTACCATTAGAATGACTGTTGTTGCTGTTACTAGTAGTACTACTACATCTACTAATACTAGTACTGTTTCGAAACTAGTACTGCTACTTTTTATACTAATACTAATACTATGACTACTGCTAGCACAGTGCAAGTCAAGTACTCTTGAGATCTAGATAACAATTATAAAGAATGGCGTCATTTCAAGAGAGTAAGTCAAGCATTCCTCTGAAGCTTTCATTGTGCGAGCAAATAGACGTCTTTACGGGCATCATATAACGCTTGGAAGAAAGAATAGATGGGATCTTTTGTTGAAGAAAAAAACATTATTTAAATAAATTAATTGATAAGCCAAATTTATTTTAGAAATTTTTTTGCGGGTATTTATGAATTGCTGTGTGTTTTGAAAGTTTGCAACGATTAATTCGAAAAATAATATGACAGTTGAAAAGCAATCTCGAAATTCTTTTGCCATTATTAGGCTTGTAACTCACCACAGAAGTTCTACAATTAATTCCTTTGCAAGCATCTTAATTTCAGTTTTTAATAATTTTATAGAAAATTTTTTCGAATTTTAAATGTTTTATTTTCCGTAAGAAAAATTATTTATAAGTTTTTTTACTGCAGGGAAAGCAAACAAGTTCTGCCTCATCTGTCTTTTTGTGTGTTTTAATTCAATTTTCTTTAAATGGCAGAATATTTGTTATTTAGAATTTTCCTTTTTGAAAATTGCTTTGCATTTACTTTTTAAATGTATTTTCGGATTGATTGAAATTGCTGCAGGCTTATTGTTAAAGTGAAAAGAAAAATAAAATACATTTCTGAATCAATTTTGTCTAATTAAATGAAAGATTTTAAAATATGTGTGGGAATAATTTGTCCGACATTTTGAATTTTCAAGAATATTTCATTGCTGGAATTTTGCGTAAATTTATTAAATTGTTGGATCTGCATTTTGCGCTCAAAGGAATTTAATATTTTAAACCCCAATTTTGTAAATAATTCAAAGTTTCTATTTTTAAAGTTTCTTCCGTTTAAATTCTTTCAAAGTTTCAAACAAATAAACCTAATTTGGATTCATAGTTCTAAAAATTATGGTCATTTTATGTTGTGTCTCTCAAAGTGCCTTTGGCTGTGTGTTCAAGTGTTTGTGTTTGTACGCGTGTGTGTGTGTGTGTGCCTATCTTTGTGGATTTTTTCTTTACGCTTTTATTTTTGGCACTATTCAATTGTATAAAAATATTTTTCAGTCTAAATATGCTTACTTTGGTCGCATCTTTTAGTTCATGATGTGTTTAAATTCGGTTTAAATTCATGTCTTAAAAGTCCATGAAAACCCGTGTTGGCGTACTTTATGCCACGCTTGCATCGTCGAAACACAAAAACACACTCTGGTTTCAAAGGATGATAAAGTGCTTGGTTTCAACGCTGGAAACAAAATCGAAAAAGCGCCCGGCGTAACTAATCATACTATCCATCGCAGAAGTCTTGTGCCTTTTGCTTCAGAAACTTCTACATTTTCTTCTAATTCTTTTATTTATTCATAGAATTTTTCGTCGAGGACAATTACGCCTTTATGCAAATATTGAACAGAATGCTTGAAATGCGATTGAGAATTATATTTTTGCATTCTTTCCAGAAGCTTTAAGTTTCCAGGTCAACATTTTTTGACATAAATATAAGTGAGCACGTTTGAGTTATTGTGCTCGCAACTCGCTTCAGAATATAAAACAAGAAGCATGTAACTAATACAGCTAATACTCTTGCTTCTTTCCTGAATACCACTTCTACTACTACTGCTACTACTACTCTCACTACGTCTACTAGTAATAGTACTAAGAGCAGTATCAGTAGTTCAAACTACTACACCTACTACTTCTAAAAAAACTATTAATTGAAATAGGAGCAGCAATTCTCGCACTTCTAAACAACCACTACGACTGACACTATCAAATATTTATAAAGCAGTAATAAAGTAGAATGAATTACACGGCAGAGACCCTCTCAAAACACAATACGAGGCACTTGCTCGCTTTGTTTACTCTTGCAACAAAAGCAACAACAATCGGCGTGAGACTTACGCCAATTTCGCTGTTGTTTTACTATTGCCATCCTCATCATCATCATCCTAATCATTATCATTATCACTGAATCTTTTTCTACCTTCACAACCATCATCATCACCACCATCTTTATAACTATTTTTTGAATATATATTTTTTTATGGTCTGTTTTATTCACAACCGGACAGACGCAGGCCATTTTACAATGTTTCTTATGCACCAGAGGCGCCACTTCACGTGACGTACACATCTCTCAATGCATACGTCGTAAGCACTGCATCATATACACTAGGTATATGATAGTTCACGGTTGCTCATCAGGGATTCGAACTGGCAACCTTTGAGTCGCAAGTCCGACGTCTACCATCTAAGCCATCCCCGCTTCTCATTGTCATTGTTTTTACTACTATCATCACAACAATTTTTACCACCATTATCATCACCTCTACAACCACCATCATCACTATTCTCACTACCATCATCATCACCACCATCGCAACAACCATCACCACCATCATCACCATCATCATCATCACCACCACCATCATCATCACCACCACCATCATCATCATCACCACCACCACCATCATCGTTCCCATCATGGCGATATGACAGCGACAACAACAGAGCAGTTCTGATGGATGACCACTTAGAATGACGCATCTCCTCTGTAACTAAAACAACGACACTGCCTCCAAACGCTCTACTCGATAATAAGCATTATAAATCATTAGCTTCTTGTTGTTGTGTTGTTGGTGTTGTTGTTGGTGTTGTTGCATGATTTCGTTGTTGTGTTGCTGGTTTTACTGCATTTTCTACTGTTGTTTCTACTTTTCAATTTATTTTCTTTGTAAAGTTATGGATGCCTGTGTTGGCGAATTTTTATTTATTGTTGTCATCTTGTCTGAATAATGACTTGCTTAAGAATTTGTATTTGTCGCACAAAATATTTTTTGGAAAATTCGATGCTTATGCGTGTGATTCTCTCGGTCAAATTCACGTACACTGACCAGTACATGCTTTAAAAGATGCACTGTTCCACAAGTGAAATGATGATTAGACATGCTGCCAGAAGGCATACATTTTGCACGGATATTTACAACAGGGTCCTGAGAGCCTGCTTGCTTATCTGAAGCCATTGTTACTTTGGAGAAGAAAACTCTTGCGTTGAGGTTTTGTGAGGCATTCAGGAGTTTTGTTTCATATATTTCAAGAATATGGTTTAGAAAGGATTAATTAAACGTATTTAAAAATTAAGTGTTAATTTTTGTTAACATTTCTTTAACTGAGGAAAACGAAGTTTAAGCAAGTTAAAGAATTGAATTATAGCCGTGAAAGGAATTAATTGGGTTGAAATACATTTTATCATAAAATAATTATAAATTGAATTAATTTTGACTTTAAACAAAAACATTAAAATTCGTATTTTGCTTCAAGCCACGCGATAATAATCAAAAGAAATTGCTTTTGAAAAGATGGCTGGTTAGCATTATTAAAGGTTCAAAAGAAAATAACATGCTTTTCAAGAAAGCAATGATTTTAGAAATAATTTATTTTCGAAAATAAATTATTTTCGACAATAATTATTTTTATATTACTCTTAATAAATTGTACTGAAGCAAAAGATTTTTTTTTAAATCAAACATCATTTTTTGAGAAAAAAATGTTTTTGAAATAAACTATGTAAACATTTTATCTTTCAGAAAACATTTTTTTTAAAGCAATAAAACCCATAAAGGTTTTGTGAAACTGGAATATTTTTATGTACAGCATTCTTTATAATTTTTCTTTTAATTTTTATATTTTAGTATATTTTCAATTTTTTAATTTTTCTCTTGTTTCTATTTATATATTTGTTTTTCCAAGCGTGTGAGTGTAATTGACTGAGTCGTTTTACCTGTATGCTTTATGTACAAAACACCATTTTAATAAGCCTCCTCCTTATCAATCCTCTCGTGTTTTTTTATATTATAAAAATCACATACAAGATACAAATCACATACAAGATACAAATCACATACAAATTTAGATACAAATCACATACAAATCTAGATAAAAATCACATACAAATCTAGATACAAATCACATACAAAGCTAGATACAAATCACATACAAATCTAGATACAAATCACATACAAATCTAGATACAAATTACATACAAATCTAGATAAAAATCACATACAAATCTAGATAAAAATCACATACAAATCTAGATAAAAATCACATACAAATCTAGATACAAATCACATACAAATCTAGATAAAAATCACATACAAATCTAGATACAAATCACATACAAATCTAGATACAAATTAAATACAAATCTAGAGAAAAATTAAATACAAATCTAGATAAAAATCACATACAAATATGTCCATAGATTCGCCAATACCTGTATTAACAGCCCATCAATTAGGCGCAATAGGAAGACAATTTAGGAGTTCCGTCTAGCGTTCAGTGGCGTGTTGGAGCCTGAAGAGTATGCACGGAAATTCATTTTCTTCTTCCTTTGATGCGTGCATTGAAAGTTAAAAAATATATTTTCATATTTTAAAGGAAATAAATAAAATGGAAGATGAAAAAAAAGTATTATACACTTCAAATGGAGAAAACTAAAAATGGAAAATTTGATTTTATTCTGCTTCCAGCAAGGTTTTTTGTGACTTATCAATTGGTGCGTCTGGGAAATGACCGTGACGTCACAAAACTACCCACTAACTCCGTGGAAGATCTTTGAGAAATCTAAAAAATATTAATTTAAAAGAAATTGGAAAAATTATTTTATTTTATTTTTATTAAATGGAAAAGATTATTAGAAATCATAGAACACGTGGATGGATGATAGAAATCCTTCATTAAGAATAAAATAATTGGAAATTGGAAAAAGAAACAAATTGTAACAAATGATTTACATATGTGCAATTGAGAATAGAATTCTCAGTTCTTAGAAAAGTTGAAAAATGACTAGCAAAAAAATAATTTAACAAAAGTGGAAAAAAATGGAAAATGTATTCCAAAATAGATATGAAAAAATAAAACATTAATATACCAAATCAGAACATCTGAAAAATATTTTTTCTAAAAAAATAAGAAAATGAAAAAAACACGAAAGTCGCTAAGAAATATGAATGGCGCCTAAGCTGCAATGATGGACTTTCGATGATGACTCGCAAGCATCTCTAAGGTGTCTCGAAACCCTGTTCCATCCGTCATCCGTCCGCCTGTTCATCATGTATTTAGGGCTGCTGCTTCATCATTCATGCCTGTATGCATCATCCTCACACTTTCATCTTTTTTTCTGTGACTTTTTTCTATACCATCAACATAATTTCATTCATTTTTTTCTTTTTTCCTTCTATTCGTCTTCCGTCACCACTCTTTTCTTCTATTTTCAAGGTGTATATCTAGGCTTTGATAAGCTTTTGAGGGGTTTGTGTGGCGTCGGCCTTGCGTGTGTTGTTTTATGTGGATGTGTGAGTGTGTTTGTGGATGTGTGAGTGTGTATGTTTGTTTATTCACGTAATGAGAATTAGCCTGTTTGTGTTTATAAGTCTCTATGGACGCATAAACAACCCTTTGTGCATCCGCTGTCTATACAACTTACATCATACAACCACACATACAACCACACATACAACCACACATACAACCACACATACAACCACACATACAACCACACATACAACCACACATACAACCACACATACAACCACACATACAACCACACATACAACCACACATACAACCACACATACAACCACACATACAACCACACATACAACCACACATACAACCACACATACAACCACACATACAACCACACATACAACCACACATACAACCACACATACAACCACACATACAACCACACATACAACCACACATACAACCACACATACAACCACACATACAACCACACATACAACCACACATACAACCACACGTACAACCACACATACAACCACACATACAACCACACATACAACCACACATACAACCACACATACAACCACACAAACAACCACACATACAACCACACATACAACCACACATACAACCACACATACAACCACACATACAACCACACATACAACCACACATACAACCACACATACAACTTACATCATACAACTTACATCATACAACCACACATACAACCACACATACAACTTACATCATACAACCACACATACAACTTACATCATAAAATCACACATACAATCACACATACAACCACACATACAACCACACATACAACCACACATACAACCACACATACAACCACACATAAAATCCCACATACAACCACACATACAACCACACATACAATCACACATACAACCACACATACAATCACACATACAACCACACATACAACCACACATACAACCACACATAAAATCACACATACAACCACACATACAACCACACATACAATCACACATACAACCACACATACAATCACACACACAACCACACATACAACCACACATACAACCACACATACAACCACACATACAACCACACAGACAATCATCCATATCTCTACAGTGTATAGTCACCCATATAACAATAAAATACAAGCAAACTGTTTGTGGTCCAAACACACAACCAAACCTATAATCACACACACAACGATCCACATGAAAAACCACACATACAACTAAATAGGAATTGTTAATACACGCACGAACCTCACACATATCAAAAGGTGCTTAGAGAGTTTGTGGTGCTCTATCCACACGTGCATAACATAAATATCTCTAACTATTGCTTATCTCCAATCTCCTTTCTGAATGCCTCACGTACACACACACACACACACACACACACACACACACACACACACACACACACACACACACACACACACACACACACACACACACACACACACACACACACACACACACACACACACACACACACACACACACACATATGAAAATACTTATAGACACATAAAACAGGAGACAAACATTCCTTGACACCTATTCCCTCCATAGCACCATGCCTACAGTCATTAAGAGTGAAAAGATGAGAGTACACCATTCTTTTGCTGTTGCAACAACAAAACACTTTTCGCAATAGCAACTCAACCACAACTCCATTTCATGATCAACTCCAAAATACAGCAACCACAACATCAACACCAACAACGCCAACATCAAAAACTGCACCACATAATCATCAATGATGATTATCATTGTATGTATCAATGATACATTGTATCATTGCATCCATTGTAAAGTAGCTAGTGCTTTTGTTTTTATAATTCTTATTCAATGTCTTTGGGCGTTTAAGTACAAAAAAATGCAAACTCTGATAAAATAAATAGTACAAAAACAAAAAAAATTCATCGGACACCTATATTACTTTTTAAACACATTTGAAGTTTTTTTAAAATGGGAATTTTTATTTATTTAAACTTTTGAATTTTCATAAAATCACGAAAAGCAATTTGTTTTTTAATTTCTGCAGTGTCACCTTCTTGGCTTATCGTATCTCGAATCGTATTTTTAAATCTTAAATTTTCTTCCTAATTGAAACAGAAACATTTTTTAAGTTTTAAATAAAAATGTATCTCAACCAGCAATTTTTTCAAATCGTAAAATATTTAAAGTTATTTATCAAAAATATTTAAATAACAAAATTACCCGCATGCAACCAAGTGTGTTTTTCTGAAATTGATTTCAGTTCGTTTTTAATGAGCTACACCAATTTATTCTATAAATACACATTCAACAGAATATAATTTAAAATAGAAAAAATTAATTAATCAGAAAGACTAGATGACTTCGACTATCAAGACGAATTTCATTTCGGTTCATAAGTTTAAAACGGAGATAAAAGATGGACTGAGGCCACTGCTGCCTTGACCTGCTCCTGCGAGGCAATTGGCACTGTTGTTTGCCTTGTGTGGGGAAGGGAGGAGTGGAAGGGGGGTTCATCTGAAAGAGCTTTATTGTAAAAGTATTTATTCTTTTCAATATTATCATTCTTTCTATTTATTTTCTTATGCTATTTTTTTTACTTTTTTTCTAATATATTGTTACTTTTTTTTCTAATATATTTCTTCTCTTTTTATATATTTATTAATTTTTATACATTTAGGATGTGAAGGAAGGCGCTTGAAGTCGCCTGCAGCAAGACAAGATGGCAAAGCATTAAACATCATTATCAAGAACATCAATAATTCTATTATTGTATTTAGTTTTTTTTTTGTAGTTCTTTTTCGCTTTTTACGTTCTTTCATTTATCTTGAATATTATTCTACGCTATATAAGTATAAAAAGTAATTCAATCTTCTAATTAACTTATACTCATTTATTGTGAACTTTTCTTCACTCCATCATTTATCCAATCACTCAACTGTTCAACATTTTCAAAACGAACTGTTTACCACCATCAATAACCAAAAAAATACAACAAAAATCAAACTAACAACAAAAAAACACCAATAACAGCAACAAAAACAACCCCAACAACAACAATTCACATATGCCACAAATTCGATAGGTGTACACGGCCTGATCACACACACATACATACAATATAATAAATACATACAATATATAACATATAATCACACACACATACATACAATATAATAAATACATACAATATATAACATATAATCACACACACATACAAACAAAATATTCAAACACACCTACATACAATATATTCACACACACACACATAGATACAATTTAATATAGAATATCCCATATACGGTGTGGCGTAACTGATTCGCTTGTAATTAAGTGGAGAGTGTGCGTCGGATAGTGCTGCACTGGTTAATGGAAGGAAGCAATGAATGAGAAATCTTTAATGCGCCGAGTGATGAGGATGGATGGATGCATGGATTGATGGATTGATGGATGTATGCATGGATGCATGCATGGATGCATGGATGGATGGATGCATGCATGCATGCATGGATGCATGGATGCATGGATGGATTCATGGATGGATGGATGCATGGATTCATGGATTGATGGATGTATGCATGGATGCATGGATGGATGGATGGATGCATGCATGCATGGATGCATGGATGGATTCATGGATGGATGGATGTATGCATGGATGGATGCATGGATTCATGGATGGATGGATGTATGCATGGATGGATGCATGGATGGATGCATGGATGGATGCATGGATGGATGCATGGATGGATGCATGGATGGATGCATGGATGGATGCATGGATGGATGCATGGATGGATGCATGGATGGATGCATGGATGGATGCATGGATGGATGCATGGATGGATGCATGGATGGATGCATGGATGGATGCATGGATGGATGCATGCATGGATGGATGGATGCATGCATGGATGGATGGATGCATGGATGGATGCATGGATGGATGCATGGATGGATTCATGGATAGAAGCATGGATGGATGTGTTGATGATGGTAGTAGCAGGTATAAGGTATTAGTGCGAGTGATCTTGGTGCTGGTAATTGTAGTAGTAGTAGTGGTGGGGGGAGGGAGATGGTGATGGTAGTAGTAGTAGTGGTGGGGGGGAGGAAGATGGTGATGGTAGTAGTAGTAGTGGTGGGGGGAGGGAGATGGTGATGGTAGTAGTAGTAGTGGTGGAGGGAGGGAGATGGTGATGGTAGTAGTAGTAGTGGTGGGGGGTAGGGAGATGATAAGGGTAGTAGTAGTGGTAGTGGTGGGGGGAAGATGGGGAAGAAGTAGTAGTGGTAGTGGTGGGGGGGGGGGGAGGGAAGATGGTAATGGTAGTAGTAGTGAAAGTGGTGGGGAGGATGGTAAGGGTAGTAGTAGCGGTAATGGTGGTAGTGGGGAGGGGATGGTAAGGGTAGTAGTGGTGGTAGTGTTGTTGAGAGTAAGGGTTGCTGTAGTGGTAGCGTTATTGATAATGGTGGTAGTAGAAGGGGTGATGGTGTTGATACTAGTATTAGTTGTCGTAGTAATAGTCATGGTAAAAGTGGTGAGGCTGAAGCATAGAAAACTCAATATTCACAAGATCAATGGTAAAAAGAAATGTTCATGTCTGTGTGAGTTCAGTCCTTTTTTGTGTTTTTGTTCTTGTTGTTGTAGTTGTCTATGTTGTAGATGTGTAGCTTTTGTTTTAATAAAATATTTACTTTGTATGTGTGTTTGTAGATTTTTAAACGCTTGCTTGTATGTTTGTGTGGCTTTGCGGCTCCGTGAGTGTTTCGTACAGGAGTTGTTTTAGAGAGCTACTATATTTAAGTGACAATCAGATTTTGTAAGATTAATCCTTTGTATATTTTCTTGTTTAACAATTTTTAAAAAATTCTTGCTTAACAAAATGATTTAACAATAGAAATTTAGAAATACGAAAAAATGAATATTTAAACTACAATAGCTTTTTATAAAGTTTTTCAATAAACATTGTAGAGTTTGAATGATAAAGCTTCTAAAAATAAATTCCTTTACAGATAATTTCAAGAAATTCTTCAACGATTTTAATTAACCAAAGTTGTCTGAGCGCTTTTTGCGTTAAAAAATTGACATGTATTCAGTGAACACTGTTCACTATTTACAATGCCAAAACAAAATTAATTAATTAAATTTGCCTATACTAATAAAAAGATGGAAACTGTGAACTGGGTTATAATTGTTTGTGAAAAAATAAACATTTTAAGGAAAAAATATATAAGTAAAAATTATCGAAAAACTGAAGATGTAAGACTGTCAATATAAAAATGTTTTTCAATTTTGAAAGAAAAAGTTCAGTTTATGTGGGATTAAAATAGCGTGGTTTATTGCTGAATATTCTTAACAGCCTTCAAAACGAAAGACGACAAGCTCAACTTAAAAATCATAGAAATAAACATCTTTGTCTCAAATGAAAGATTCGGTAGTTAACAAATCATCAATATAAACCGTTAAATCGTTAACGATGAACAATTGGAAATCATCAAATAGGACAATAAAAAACTGAATGCTTTAAAATATCATTAAAATAAATAAATAAATAAATGAAATAGATAATTTTATACATTAATAATTATGAATGAATTAGGCTGAGTGGAAAAGTACTTTCAAGTAAAAATGATGGAAGAATATTTTTCATGTAATATTTATCTCATATAAATTCAAGACGCGTGCATCTTTCGTGAAAACTCTTTCATAGCAATTCAACTAAAACTTTCCATTTTTGTTTTAAAAATAAAAAAAAGGGAAAAAAATGCATTTTTATTGTTCAAGAATCACCTTTTCATTACTTTGTGTCATCTAGTGCCAAGCCATTTTTAATAGCCTCTGAAGAAATGATGATGGATGTAAGGCTTGAAGATGATGAGGATGATAATGTTGATGATGATGATAACGATGAGGATGATAACGATGAGGATGATAACGATTATGACGATCATGATGGTAATGAGGATCATGATGATGATGCTAATGATGGGGATGATGGTGGTGCTAATGCTTACGTCACATAACACTAATGACGTCACTGGCCACGTCATCAAACCCATCTTTTCCAAGTAGATTTATAAGCATATAGCTATGACGTGGGTGTTGTTATGATGTTTGTTGCTGTTGTTTTTTTTGTTGTTGTACAGTTTTTTGTTGTTTTTATTATTATTAGTTTTATGCTTTTCTCTTAGTTATGTGATGCTGTTGATGATTTTGAGTTGGAGCTGCTGTGTTGTTGCTGGTAACGTAATCGGTTTGTTGTTTTTTCGTTTTAAAATGTTGTATGGTCTTATGTTGGTCTTTTAACGACGATAATTAATTTAACATTTTCTGTTTTCATGAACCTAAAAATCAAATAATTTATAAAATCATCGATTCATGAAATGCACCACTCCGTCACTCTCCTGCCAGCTACACACAACCGAAGAAAAAAATAAAAAAACGATTTTTTCTCAAGTTTGGTGGAAACGTCATTAAAAGTAGAATTTAAAGACGCTCTTCTCTTACGCCATTAAGGTGAAGCCGTGCTACAACGTCACTTCTCGACTTTTAAATGCAGCAGAATCCATCAACTTATACTTTTCAACTAAAATTTAAATGTTTTTGTTGTTGAATTTTGTATATACTTTATTTTTTTTGCAAGTCCACAATTTCATTATTTCATCTTTTGTTAAATCTCTTTACAATTGTTTAACATTCACCAGTTAATTCACCAATCCATTCATCAGTCCTTTCACCCGTCCACGAATTCCTTCAATCGCCCACTCACCAGTCCATGAACCTTCGCAGTCATTCGTTTTTTACACTACTTACTCCTGTCTTAAATGACGACATCAATCTTCAAATTTATCTCTTTAAATATTCATTAATCCACCCAGCTATCTCCTAATCCATCCATCCATTCATCCATCCATCCATCCATCCATCCATCCGTCAATCTTTGATTGCATCCTTTATCCATCCATCCATCACCAACTTTATCTTTTTATCTTTTTGCAACTCAGCATTTTCCCTCATGCTTCTGCGAGCAAGTCTGCATCAATCAGAGCTTATTTCTTTATTCCCACACTATCATCATCATCACTAACCTCCTATTTTTCTTCATCATCGTCATCATCATCACCACCACCACCTCCACCTTCATCATCACCCTCATCATCATTGTCATCTTCATCGCCATCATCATCATCACCCTTAAAACTTCATTAATTCATACATAGAATCCTTACGTGTCTCATCATTGGAGCAAAGGCACTCGTGTGTTTTACGAGAGGCGCTGAAAAGTTTTGAAGCCAAAAAAATTTAATACTTAAAAAAATTTGTTTGAATGTATATTCTTTTTTTAATTGAAAAAGTTTTAGAGATTTTTTATCTAAGTTAGTTTTTATTCATTTTTTCCCAA
This sequence comes from Piscicola geometra, assembly GCA_943735955.1. Taxonomy (NCBI): domain Eukaryota; kingdom Metazoa; phylum Annelida; class Clitellata; order Hirudinida; family Piscicolidae; genus Piscicola; species Piscicola geometra. Next base: position 5,285,754 of record OX030962.1, read on the forward strand.
TAAAGTCCGAGTTTTTCCGCGTCACGTACTTCCAAAGACTGTGTTTTTAAAGAAAAACTTCCTAGACATCTTGTAAATTGCTATAACACTTTTTCTCTTTTTTAATCAATTTTTCGGAAAAATAGCTAACAAATTTAAAGTTTCAGAGAAATTAACTTTTAATTTCTTAGTGAATTTAATTTATATTCTCCCGAGCTTGAAGTAAAGAAAAAGTATTTTATACTTTGTATTTTTGCTTGTTTATAAAAACCTTTTCAGCTTTTAATTCCTTCTGGTTCATTTTTTATTTCTTTTCAAAATTAGGCTGGATCGTCGTTTCCATTTAGTTATTAATTTCCCATTACCTTTACTATATATTCCAATAACCAAGTCCATTCATTTATTGAATATCCTTAATACTACTACTACCAATAATTATATTAGTAATTATTATAATATATGCATAGTTTGCATAAAAAATACTTTTTCATCCGCTTATAGATGACCTTTTCTTAGAAAAAACTTACTCTGAAATGCTTTAATTGATTATTTATTATTTAAAACTATCTATCTTGTAATAATTCTTCATTTATTTCCCTTTCAATATTTGGACTACGTTGCTAACTTTATTTCCCCTTTAAAATTGTTCAAACTTCATAAAGTGTCATGTCAGAAAAAACTAAAATGTCGATTTCTGGAGAAAATGAATCACTAGCGCCAAATTCTTAATATTCTCAAGGAATTGTTACCCCACATGAAACATCCCAGAGTATGAGTCAAAGGTGCTCCTTAGGGCCTTCTTCTACCTTTTCCAATAATCTGTCAGGATTTGAATGGCAAATTGTTGTTTGAGTGACTAGATGCACGAGTGAAACTGTCTTATTTCAAAAATGGCGACTCAAAATTCAAATTTAAAAACTTTTCACCTTCTTCACATCATTCAGGGTGGTGTACTTGTAGGCGTGGCAGGAGAGGCCTGATTGGGTGGCGTGGGCATGGAGACGTTTTTGATTGGACAGAAAGTCAACCAATAAGGTCACTTGGTTCTGGAAGACCTTGTTCATCAGCCATACAGAGTGCAGGTGAGTGGTTGGGGCTTGGGTGGGGAAGGAAAAGATTTAAATGGTGAAAAATAGTTCATAACAATTATTGTATTCTGTTTTAAGTTTGACGAGTGAAGAGAATGTATTTTATATCTGATTTATTCCAACCTAGAACATCCGGATCGATGAGTACTGGAAAGTTTAAGGGTTTATATTTTTGTTGTTGTGGTTGTTGAATATTTGAAGGGTAGTTGTTGTAGCTTTGTAAATAATCAGGATCTTTGAGAAGCCAGTGAGGGTTGAGAAGAGAGGTTTGGGTGAGAGGGGTTTGAGTGCAAGAGTCGGTTTTGAATAGATTTTTGGGATTTGTTGTATTGTTGGGATTTGTTATGTTGTTGGGATTGTTGTAGCTGCTAGGGTTTTTGTTGGTTGTAGTTGCTGTAAGGTTTTTGATGGATGGAATAAGGATGTCCGAGGAGGTTTGTGGGTTGAAGGAGGTCTTTGGGAAATGGTTGATGCTCGATGGGTCGAGAATTTTCTTGCTTTCCTCTACGAACCTGGAAATAACCTCAATTTCTGAAGGTGTTAAGTTGAAGGTATGGTTTTGTTGGACGTTTTGTTGTAATGGTTGTGCTTGTTGCATTTGTCCTTGTTGTATTGGATGTTGTTGTGCCTGAAATGGATGTTGTTGTTGTTGTTTTTGTTGTTGTAGAAACGGCTGTTCTTGTGGATTTTTATCATTTATTGTAGGCAGTATTTGCTTTTTTGGCAATGATTTTTTCGTGCCTATTGAAGGTTTTTTTTTCTGGGAAGCAGCATCATCACCAGCACCATCTTCCTCCTTCTTCTTCTCCTCTACACTGTCTCCGATAAACGGGAGTTTCGCTAAGCTCTTAATCATTTCACAATCATCATCATCATCATCATCGTTCTCATTATCTTCATCATTCGTTTCGAAATCCTCTTCATAAACATCATTACCATCACCTGCTTTTGATTGTCTAGTGCTATTTTTAGAATTTTCCGAAAAGGTCTTATTTGATTGGTGGGCAGAAATTAACTTTTCCATGCCGCTTGACGCCAATAACGCTTCCAAATCAGCCACTTCAGTGATTTTTCCTAAAACATCATCATCATCACCATCATGATTATCATCATCATCATTACTCATTTTAAAAATCTCATTATTTTTCCTTTCATCTTTCTTTTCATCGTTAATCTTTTTAACCTTTTTCATATTATTTCCTATATTTTTGTCATTACTTATATCTTTTTTACCTTTATCGTTAGTATCCTCATTATCCTCATCATCATCCTCATCCTCATCATCATCGTCATCCTCATCATCATCCTCATCATCATCATCATCGTCATCATCATTATCATCATCTTCATAAGGTGTCATATCATACAGTCGTTTGTACATTTCCATTACGTCTTCCTTTTTGTAGATGGCGTTCTTGTCGGTCATAGTCATCCCACCTCCATTCATCTGTAAATCCCTTCTATTTCCCGTTTTGTCTCTTTCTTTGGTGTCCTTGGCTTTTGACGCGTCTTCGGTGTCATTTTCATTGTTTGTATTTCTATTTCTGGTTTCTTTTGTTTTTAAAACATCGCTAATGGCGACTTTCTTACTGGTATCATCTTTAGCTAGTTTTTTAATATCGTTCGTTTTTTTGTTAGCACTGTTTGGAACTTTTTGTTTTTCTTCCTCATTTTTTTCCTTATTGCTAACTTTTTCCACGTTTTTCAATAAGCTGCTATTATTAATTTTTCCTATATCGTCTATTTTTGATTTTTGTATTTTTTTGTCAGTTTTTGCATCTTTTTTTTCTGAGTCACTGATGTTTTTTTTCATGAACTTCTTGACACTATCGTCTACCTTGAAGCTACTTTCGCTGCTCTCAATTGAAATGTCACTAATGTCTTCAATCTTATCCCATTTGTAATTTGGAACTTTCTATAAATATTAATATTCAGAATAAATAAATAAATTCATAAGATAATATAATAATGATATTTAGTATTGTTTTTTTTAATTTATCAATGTTTTTATAAATGATTTATTCGTTTCGATCACTTTTTGATCCAATATGAGTTTTTGACTACTGTTCAACTAACAAAATAATAAAAATACTTTGAAAAATAATTTTTTATTTAATTGAAACTTCAAATACCTTCGAAGAAACTGTCCCCGTGTCTTTCTTTAAAAACTTGTTAACCCTGCTTAAAACATCATCAACACTCGATTTTGGCGCTTTGTTTAGGGACATTAGAGCTTTTATGATTTTAACTAATTTATTTATTGATTTTTTAGTTATTAAATATTTATCTTGTGTGAAAAAATTTCGAAAATAGGTCTTTAACTGAAACTTTTAATGCACTGAAATTCTTAAACAATTTGTTTGAAACCATGGATTCAGGTAAGTTGATTATTTAAAAGTAAAATATAGTTTGATTTTCCAAGTTAATTTTTAAAATACTCTTTTGAAAAATTTAAGTTTAAAAATGTTCAAGTACTAATTGAAATAAAAAAGTTGAATTTGTAATTTATGTTCCAAAGATTAAAACGTCACATACTGAAATAAACAAAAGCCACCAAAATTTATACTACCCAAGATGTTATTTCAATCATTCATTTACTTCTTAGTTACACTTATCTACTTTCTATACGCCAGCTGTTTCGACTCTGAACATTTCACAGCTTTGACACTATCCGTTACAAACGGAGTGGGAGGCATCTCCTTGTTTTTGAACAACATCCAAAGACATATTAAATCAGACTATTCCATTCAAAGCTATGAAATCATCATCTATTGCGACTCCTTTACTCCGATCTATTTCCTTGGTAAAACTTACAAAGACATTGAAGAAACAGTTGAGATTGCTTTGAATATATTGATTTTTTCATTGGTCACTTTAAGCTTCAAGTTGAACAAATTCACACAAGAAAACTTTCTTTTTATACTCAATGCCCTCATCATTGGAATTCTCATCTACAACGCACACGCCAACAAAGATTCGATCTGTATGATAGGTGGCGTGCTTTTAGCCATTTATGAGTTTTTGGCAAAATCGGAAAAGAAAATTCTGAAAGAAACGAATGTCGTTCCACTCATTAAAAACGCAGCAGTTTATTATTTGTTTGAAGCAGTTTATCCTACCCACTTACTTAACTGTCTTAAAATAGAAGAACTTAAATCACCTTTTATACGTTTTTTGAGCGATCTAAAATTAGAATAAATGTTTTTCGCAGATGTGCATTTTTTGTTTTATCTCTAATTCTAGAATGTTGTTTTTTTAGACTCGCATAAAATATTTCAGTAAGTTTTGGATACATTTGAAAAGTTCAAACGATTAAATCTAAAAATTATCGTGCAAAAAGAGCAAAATGGTTCGTTGGTGTACTTTGGTGACGGAACTGATGCTGGCTTGCTGTTCCTTCATTTTCGGAATGATTACTTACTCTAGGAGTATTTTTCTACCCTTCATCTTCGCCCTCATCGTCTGCAACTCTTCATTAGGCGTTCTCAGACTGGGCTTGAGTCGACCTCCGCCATTCGTCTACGAGTGGCACAGCCGCATAACCAACGCTTCATACTTTTTCGTTCCCACCCTTTTCGCCTCCGCCTACGTCTACAACATTAGTTTCCTAGCTAGCGTTGGTTTCATCATCTTCCCAATCATCCTATCCACCTCCTTTTCAAGGTCGAGTCCAACCGTCGTTGAAAACTCTCTGGCGATTAGTTTTTTCATTTCCTTCTTCTCCATCTTCTATGCATGCTTCGTGCAATGGAACGTTCTAGGCTTCAGTGGACTGGGCTGCTTCATGCTGGCTGTGTTCTTCCTCTACTCAGATTTCAAGCAGGGCGTCTTCCAAGGCATCAACATTTTCCACTGCATCCTCATCCCAGCCCTCTACCTCCTCGCGTTTGGACTTTAAAGTCGCCCAAACTGGATTCATCAAGACTTCTTTTCCATGGAAATATTTTTATTTATGCACACTTATTCGCTTATGCTTCCAAGATCTAAATTTACATTTGATATTTTCGTTTTAATCTCTCTCTTATACTATAAGACTTATAGTATAAACATACTTTTTCACGAATTCATGTAGTCTCTGCTCTCAAAATATAAAATCAAAAATTTATTAAACTTCATAAATTATATCTTTGTAAAACTTTTTTATGATTTTGCATTTCTTTCTCTTTATAAATCTAGTCGATTTTCAATTATTTTCTACATTATTCACATTCTTCTCAGACTTTTGGTACTTCTAAATCGTTTATTTTTATACTTTAATTTATTTAATAATCTTTCTAATATAAAAGCTGTTTGAAACTCAACTATTTTTGCTTTTCCCATGTCTACAGTGCCATCATATAGACATTTACCCGTTCTGGCATCAATAAAAGATCTCAAATGTCAATTATCAAACTTGTTTTGCTTTAACCATTTTCATTTCATTTTTTAAGTAGAAAAATATAATTTTATATTTTAATAATTTTTTTAAAATTATAAATTTTAATATATCTCAAATATAATCACACCAACTTTCTGCCATTTGAATATAATATTTTTAAGTTTGTTTATTTAAAGTTTATATATCATTGTTAATGTCATGTTTATCAAGACTTTAATTTGGATTAAATTTTAATCATTAAAAGAACTTTTGCGTACTAATCAACAAAAAAGTAAAATACTACCCGATCCTAAATTGATTTTAATTGTATTAAGAACTGCTCCAATTTACAGAGAGGTGCTGATCCAAGCAAGCTTTTCCATGTCTTCTTGGAGAATCATCACCGCTGAAGTGCTCACACTCTCTTCTTCTGTATTCTTTTTAACGCAAAACATTCTCTCAAACAATCTTATATGCTTCATCCACGTTTTATCAATTATTTCTTCCATTCTCGGATTAATTTGCTTTTTTTCAAGTACCCCTTCGAGGTACATCGAGAAATGGCATCAGTATCTCTTGTTCAGCACATTCCTTTTCCTCCCTCCATTCTACGCGTCCTCTTACTTCTACCACTACAACTTTTTTTCCAGTTTCCTCTTCCTAGTGATTCCAACAATGCTGAAGATTTTTGAAAGATACATCGAAATGCTAACCCTCTTAAAAATCATCTCCTTCATAAACTTCATCTCCATCTTTTTCATCGTCATCCTGTCTTTCAACAATGCAAACCTCAATGCTCTCTTGGGCGTCTGCATCATACTCATGGCAGTAATCCTTCTACAGGCGGGAAGCGCCTTTGGAGTCACCGATGGAAGAACTTTTTTCGTTTTATTTTTCATTCCAGGACTTTACTATCTAAATAAAGGAGCTCTTTCACTAACTCAGTTAGAATCACGGCCTAACTGAGCTGGTCTATTCCATTCACTGAACCTTGATCGTATTCAAATAATATATTTGTGATTAACATTTGTTCTAGAAACATTTCAATGAAATTTTTAAGGTTTTTTAAAGTTTCAGAATGCTTAATTGATTTAACACTACAACTGGTTTGATATTTTAAAAATAAGCTATGTTTGTACGTTTATAACGTACGATGACCGTGTTCATGACACCTTGAAATTATTTTACCTTTAAAGAAAAAAAAAACAATTTTATTTATTTTCGTTTAATTCCATTAATAATCAAACAAAAAATGTCTGAGAAAAAAAAACTTTATAAAAAGTATAAAAAATGTTAGATTATAAAACTATTTTCCAAAGACCAACCAACGTTATTAATTGAACTTCTCAAATACCAAAAAGTTTTTCAACATTGATAAAAGCACAAAGAAACCTACACACCACACGGAGGCCTGGTGCTGAGATGGCGCATAACTAAACGAGAAAGCCTGATTTCCGCTTATTCCTACAGCTTGGTTGACGAACTGCGTTGGAGATTTGAAAAATACCTCTTCCCCCTTCGGGTGCTTGAACCACAAGCTGCAGACGATGGGCTGGCGAGTGAGGTTCATGATCTTCTCGAAGATGGCCACCCTCTCGAGTCGCAGCCTCGACACGACTCCATACTGATCCACGTGGTTCTCACACCTCAAGAAGGGCTGCATCTTGCCACAGTACTGCAAGGAACAGTGGAAGATCGTTTGTTCTCTGTTGGCAGTGTACTTGACGGACATTGGTTGGGCCATATTTGCTAGTACAAGTTCAGCCGAGTAGCTGAGAGTGGTTTGGTTCTGGTAGGTGACCACGCAAGTGTACGTGCCTGCGATGATGGGTCTGACGTTGAGGATGATCAGTGAATGCTGGCCAACCTCCGATGTGTTCATGGCGAAGAAATCATGGAAGTTCTTAGCGATGCCTGACTCTTTTTGGTAGACTATTCCGCTGTGCAGCTTCGAAACGCCGTTCAAAGTCCACGTCAGAGTGATGAACTGAACCTTGATGACGCAGTGAAAAGCCGCTTGTTTCATTGCTTTTGTGGCAATCACGTGTGAAGGAAAAATGTGTTTTTCGCTTTCTGAAAGCCTGCTAACAAAGCCGGTGTCTCTGAAGTGGTCCCATTGCGGGTTGACGGCTTGGTTCATTCCGTTGTTGCTACCCCTTTCAGAAGCCATGATCACCTCCTTATACAGGTTTCCAATCAGTTTAATGTAGGCCTTCTGGAAGAGAGTTTCCACTTTCGTGAGAGGATTCACGAACATGATGGAACACTCGTGAGGGATGATTGGGATGGTCTGGATTGAGTAGAACTCGGCCTGTGAACGGAATTTCATAGAGTTTATGGAATCAGTAATGTGCGTGTGAATCAAGAAAATGAAAATATTTACCCTGTAGTTTACTTCCTCTTTCCGCACGTCCTTAGGTTCAAACCTCTTGTTGACGCAGAGAAGGATGGGCTGCAAGTTGCCTGTGTAATAAACAAGAAACTTCACCATCACCTCCTTGCCGCCAAGCACCTCCTTCAAAATGTTCATCTCAACAAACTCCGAAGCTTTCGTCACAATCACCACTTCTGCCGTCAGTGTCTTTTGCACAATTTTCCTATAATAGTAAATGACAATGCATCTCAACTGCCCTGCAGACGAGTAACTAAGATCAACCAGGCTTATTTGCGACGAGTACTGATTTTTCCTGGAGATTCTGTAAATGATTGATGCTTCAGGGATCGCGGTAGAGGGTCCACTAAGGTTTCCGAAACGGTAGCACTGTTGCTTGGAGTCGACAAAAGCCCAAACGATCGAGTGTGGAGGGGGCAGCACTTCACAGGCGATTTCGGCGTTGTTGGTGTGGTTGGAGTCGATTATGATGTCCTTTGGAGTGCGAACCACCGTGAATTCGTCGTGCATCAACTCCTTATCAATCTCTTCGGGCTTTTCCGACTCGACGAACTTGATGTTGTACCTCTTGAATCTGGTCCACTTTTTGAGGTGGTCGTGGAAGATAAGGTCACAGTAGAGGGGAAGATTTTCTGGCAAGAAACAACTGGTGAAGACGACGTATGGGATGTTCGCTCGTTTCTTAATGCCTTTTAAGGTGCGACCATTGGAGCATTTGACGAAGGGCGTCATTCTCCCGTTGTACACGATGCCCCAGTCGAAGTACATCAGAGGAGCCACCACATAACCCATCGTCTTGCCAACCGTCACGACGTTCAGCTCACAAGCGTAACTCTTCACGTCCATTGTGCTGTACGAAACCAAGCAATTGTACGTTCCTGCGGTGAGCATGGTGGCGTTTTTAATGACCAGAGTGTTTTGTCCTTCGCTCGTCAGGTTCAGGCGGTACACCTCAGGCATTCGCACTTCTCCGTTGTCGGCCAGTGTTCGAATCATGAAGCTGCCGTCGATGTCCTGGTACAACCACTGCACTTTCAATGCATTGTCGCCTGTCTTACAGTGCAGTTCAACGTCTGGGGTGTATAATAGAACGGCCTTATTCTGGGGAATTCCTTCTTTTTGTGAATTTAGATCATTCGTGTACTTGTTTGAGAGTTTAATGTTGCTCGATATTCTTTCTATTTGAAGTGCTTTTATAGAAAATGCATAGATTATTGTCATAGTTGTTCCAAGAGTTATCATTACTCTCGTTTAGGGAAGTATTCTCTTTAGGTAAAAGAAAACCTTAAAAACGATTGTTTAAAAAAGAGTTCGAATTGTTTTGATTTTAATCAGTGTCGTTCAAAAAACATAAAAGCAAAAGTTAAAATATAAAATAAACAAGAATATTGCAAAAACATTTATTATTTTCAAGTTCTTGTGGCAAAGGTGGCTAGTGGCAGCACCGGTCACTGACATACCCGTGCGGGCGTGCTGAACTCTGGTTTCTCCAAGCTGGAACAAAACACTGTTCGCCTCTTCGTCTTTGAACCACACGTCGCACTGGAACGGAAGCTGCGTGTAATTCAAATCTTTTTGAAAGAGAACTTTTGTAAATGTTTCTTTGTAATTCAGAAGTTTCACCGGGAAAAGTTCCAATTGCGAGGTGCATTTCAAGAAGGGCTGCATCTTGCCGAAGTATTCAACAACGCATGAAAACCTCGCCTTCGACTTCACTCCACTGTTGGACAACAAGAGATTCATGGCGTGTGCTTTGGCAATCACCAACTGCACAGAGTGCGAGACGCTTGGCTTATCGGTGTAGAAGAGGCTGCATTTGTAGGTGCCGACGGTTTTTGGCACGATCTTTCTAACCACTAGAGTATAAACACCGTTTTGAGAAGTGTCAACGCGGTATAACTGATCCACGTATGGTGAAACGCCTACTTTGGTTTGGAAAATAATTGCTCCTTTGAAGTCACGTAAAAGGCTGGTGAACTCCCACGTTAAACTAACCGCTTCCAGGTCCATTTGGCACGAAAAAGTCGCCATGTGTTTGGTTTTAGTGACGACAATGCTTTTCGGCACTTCGATGTAGTTCTCGTCGGCGCCTGGAACGTCTAGCATGTCGTATTCCTCGCCTGCTCTCACGATCGGGAAGTTGCTTGAGTCGGGGGAAGAGCCGGGTAGTTTCATCTCGAGTCTCACGTAAATGTCCTTGAAGAAGACTTCTTTGTTGGTGTTCTCGTTGCGGAAGAAACACTTGCAAGCGACGGGAACACCTAACAGAACTATTTCAGAATTGAAGAATGCCTGCAGGAAATAATGGTTAATTAATGGACTAATTGAATTGGAATTAATTGAAAAAGATAGTTTCAAAACTTTATTTATTCTCAATCTGATCTATGCGTTCATTAGCAGCTCGACTAACTTGTATATTCTGATAATTCAGAATTGATTTTTCGGTTTCTATGCGCACGGAAGAGCATTGCAGGAATGGTTTGAGATTGCCGCGGTAGGTGATCTCGAATTTGACGATGAAGTTTTCGCTTCCTCCTGCAATCATGTGCATGCTCACCAACTCATCGTGCTCCACCACCATCGTCAGCTCTGCCGCTGTGTGCTCTCGTCTCATGCCGTCTGTCCAATACGTTCCAATGCACAAGTACCTTCCCGCTGCAGACGCTCCGAAGTGGAAAATGATGAAGTGTGAGGAGGTGAGGGTGGGAGAGATTATGTGGTACTTGAAAGGAACTCGACTTTCTGAATGCTTGACGCCTTCTTCGAATGCTGAACACTCTCTGTCAGGGTTCTTGAACACCCACGAGTAGGCGTCTGGTGAGGGCGAAAAGTCGCATTTGAATTCGAGGACTGAACCTTCTTCAATCGAGATCACTCGGTCTGGAGACTCGGAAAATGTGACGACCTTTTCACTGTCGTTGAGACTTCTCGAGCCGGCGTATTTTGAATTGGGAAACTCTTGCGTCATGTTGAATATCCTGAAGACTGCGAATCTGTTGTTGAAGTAGTCAGCGGTCATTAGAGTGCATTCTTCCGGAAGTTCGTCCATGAAGCATCCGTTGAAAATCAACTTTATAAAAGAGTCATCTTCCTCTTTTTCTTTTTCTTCTACGCCGTTTAGAACCTCGCCGTTTGTACAGCGGAAAAAAGGTTTAAGATTGCCATTGTATCTGAGCTCCCATTTGAAATAACCACTCGGAGCCAGGGTTTTTCCTGTATTGGAATCGATTGAGGTGACGATAACTTCAGCTAAGTGGGATTGCGGCGTGAAGTCGTTGTAGTAAAGCTGGCAGGAATACTTGCCGGCATTCTTCATGGAAGCCTTCTTGATCACCAAGGTGTTCTGGCTGTGGAGGGAAGCATTGATAGCGTGACTATCCTTCCACCCGCTGGAAACTCTGCCGTTTTCAGCTATCACTGCAATGAACTTTCTCTCACTTATCGTCTCAATTCTCCATACAATCCTCGTCACTCCTGCATTTGTTTTGCAGTTTATCTTTACGTTCAAGCTGTTCTCTTCTACAACCATGTCTCTTGGCATGTCGGAATCCTCTTGTTCCGTCATCAACTCTTTCATGAACTTATCCTCCATGCTGCCAGGTAAATCCAGTTGTCCATAAATATATGAAAAAAGATAGAACAAATAAATAAATAATTGTTCCATTTGGTTTGTCTCAGGGTATTTTAGTTTCTCTTGGGATTATATTATTGTTTTTATTACCTATTTTCAAAATACGTCGTAATGAATGTAGATTTTAAAATAATTCCAACTTTTTAATAGAGTTGTTTTGTTCATAATTCAGTTCAATGTTTTGCTTACTTCTACTTTTTCGTTTTGTTGTGATGGGTAGTAACTTTTATACCTTGAACTTTCACACAAATTCTGTGAAACTTTTAATAATCTGATTCTTTGATAGATATAAACTTTATTATAAATATATATTATAAAGTCAATTATGTTTCGAAATTTTTATCTCATAAAATGAAAAAATGTATCTTATTAATTTTAATTTGTTATTAGTATATTAAAGCCAAAGAAATCTTTATTGATTCGTTATTCATTTTCAAAACTCAAAGAATTATTTTAACAGATTTATATTTTATTAAAAGAATCAGCTCATTATGGTTAGTTCTACTAGGGATTTTTACATTGGGCTCTTACTAGCCATAAGCTCCAGTGTCTTCATAGGTTCTAGTTTTATTGTTAAGAAAAAAGGCCTTATGAAACTGAATGTCAGGGCAGGTGAGATTTTATTGATTTTTTAAATTTATTTTGACTAGATGAAATTGAATTCTATCAGCTGAAAGAGTTCTTAATCAATTTAATAAAATTTCAATTTTTAAGGAAATGGTGGTTTTGGTTACTTGAAAGAATGGATGTGGTGGACTGGCCTCTTATTAAGTATTTTGAATTTTTTGAAAAGAATTTTGTTTCCAAATAAAATTATCTATATTTAAATATTTGCAGCTATTTCTCAACAAATCTTCACCAAAAAAAATAATAAATAAAATTTTATAATAATAAATAATAATAAAATATTATAAAATATTATAATATATATAATATAAAATAAAATATAATATAAAGTATAATATAAAATATATTATAAAATATAATATATAATGTAAAATATAATATAAAATATATTGATAAATAATAAACAAACCCCCTTTAACATAACAATTGCTTATACAGTGGGCGTGGGTGAAGCAGCAAACTTTGTGGCATATGCATTTGCCCCTGCAACCTTGGTCACCCCTTTAGGAGCTTTGAGTGTTCTTGTCAGGTGGGCAGTTTAACCATACATTTCAAAAATATTTTTCAAATAATTTATACAATTTTATATATAATTAATGATTAAATTATATGATTAATTTTTCAGTGCTTTTTTGGCCTCGAAATTGTTAAAAGAACGGCTAAACATTCTGGGAAAAGTTGGTGTTTGAAGCTTTCATTAAAGCATCAGTTATTATTATATTTATTATTATTATTCATTTATTTATTAATGCATGATCAATTTTAGAATTAAATCTATTAATGCATCAATTATAAAACTCATTATATACATCACCTCTAACCACAAACCTAACCTCCCTCTCTCTTCAAACCCCCCGCCCCTCACCTTCCAGACAGGCTGCCTTGTGTGCATACTGGGCTCAACATTCATCGTCCTGCACTCGCCCAAGGAACAAGAAGTAGAAACGCTGCGAGACCTCGAACCTCACCTGACCGACGCTGGCTTCATAGCCTACTGCCTTGCGGTACTGGTGATTGTTCTGGTCTTCGTATTCGTTCTAGGACCGCGTTACGGCAGCACCAATCCGTTCATCTACATCACCATCACTGGAACTATCGGCTCACTCTCCGTCATGGGCTGCAAGGCGATGGGAGTCGGCTTCAAGGAGTTGTTTGCTGGACAGACGCAAGTGTTAGTGCCAAATACTACTAATAAATTAATGATAATAATAAATATTAATTTCTCCAACCCATCTTTCCATCTACCCCAACGATCCAAACCCTCCTCCAAACCACAACAGTCTTCACTACTGGCTCTTCTGGATCATCATCATCTTCGTCGTCTTCTTCATCAGCGTCCAGATGGTCTACTTGAACAAGTCTCTGGACCTCTTCAACACGGCAGTGGTCACGCCCCTCTTGTACGTTGTCTTCACCACTTGTGTCATCATCGCCTCGGGCATCCTATACAAGGTTTGCTGCCAAGTTACTTTGTATTTTGTTTTGTATAATATAATTAATTGTGTATGCATCTATTTTACACACATACATCAAAACACACGCGCGCACACACACACGCACACACACACACAAACAAGGAGTGGGCCAGTCTCGAGATAGAGGACATAGTGGGCAACATCTGTGGCTTCTTGACCATCATCTGCGGGGTCTTCCTGTTACAGGGCTTCAAGGGCGTTAACATCACACTCTCCTCCGTTCTAGCTGAGACTAAGATTCACAAGCCCAAGGACTGCCTGAGTGACGACGAATACACCGGTGGGAACAGCTACAGCAATAATGGGCATTTATCAGTGTCGATCGATGGTAGGAGCCTCCTGACCACCGATCATCCGTCTCAAATGCCTCTCAACGGACACCAGCGACTGACAGCCTCTTTCGACTGCTCGAAAATGGCACCCAACATTCATGACGACGAAGACGTATTCAGAGCGAAGAATAACTACCGTTCCATTGAACATTTCAATAATGGCGTTTTTGGTGACGGAAATCAGAAAAAAAGTTACCATAGCAACTATCATGGCAGTAATGGCTGCATCTCAGCGCCTAGCAAGCTCCTGCACCCTCCAGAGAAGGACAGCCAAAACGATCTCTATTACTACTCATCTTACTACTATTATCTGTGGTTCAAAGGCCACAACAAAAGCAATAAGGCAACTTCTCCCTAGCCTATTACAGCTGTACTTCTTAATTTTAATTAACCAATTAATTATTATAGGGAGTTAATGAGCCTATAATAGCCTTAATTGAAAGAGCTTGTCGTTAGATATATCAGTTGTTCTACATGGTAGTAACATTCCCCCCTTGTATACTCATTATTTGGTTTCGCTTCTCAATTTCGTCTTTCGTACAATCAATGATTTAATTTTATAAATTTATAATTTAACAATAAATCTTATTTATTTATTCATAGGCGTCAGTCATGAGCTGAATAAAATATTCCACGTTCCATCTTAATGAGTTTATTTCTTCTTTTCATCCTCACAACCACTACAATCATCATCACCACCACCACAATCATCATCATCAATCACCACAAACAACCACACTGTTCCAGTGTCCAGCGTAGATATTCTTAACTACCTTTCCGTTGAAAAAGTCCACCAGCGTTGGACTGTCTATAATTAATGTAATTATAATCATATAATCAATACCTTACATTTAAATTTAAAAATAATTTTAAATACAACTAAAAGCACCTTGAATGTATTTATTTTTTTGGGAAAGACCCAGTTGTCCATACTTGTTCCAGCCCCAGGCGTATACTCTATTGTCGTCTGCAAGCGCCAATGTGTGGCGAGTTGCGCATGCGATATCGATAATCGAAACATTCTCATCTCCATTATTCTTTATATTACTGGATTTTTCATTATTATTATGATTTATATTATTGACGGAGTGAGAAATATCCAGGTATGTTGGTACAAACTGAATTTTAATTACTTCTGTGAAGTGGCTACTACTATCATTACCACCACCTGGCCTACTCCCATCATCAACATCTTCTGAATCAGCTCTTAGACCTAGCTGTCCAAAATTATTCCACCCCCACACATACACACCCCCCTCATCGCTAATAGCTACACTATGCCACCCTCCTGCTGCTATTTTCACAATACGCATCCCTAGTAAAGACTCTATGATCTTTGGTTCGTCTAATGACTCGGCACCTCCATGACCCAGTTGTCCTTGGTTACCAACACCAACACTCCAGACTTGACCTGAAAATGGTGTGTTGAGTGTTATGTCTGATGATGTTGGTTGAAGATTTTTATTATTTAAAATGAAAAATCATTTTTTAAATAAATATTTTCTGGAAATACCAAGAGTGGAAAGAAAAAGAGTGTGATGTTGGCCACATGAAACCTGTTTGATTTTTGCATCACTAAAAATGAACTTAATATCAAGTAGTTCAAAGCTCATTATATTGCTTTCAAAAGAGTTTGTCTTGTTTTTGTTATTATTTTTATTTGTGTTTGTTAGTCTATAAACCCTCATAGACTCTTTTAATACATACAAGTTGTCATTGTTTTGTTGGCTATTTATACTCATTATGCCATCTTCATGGGTATTATTATTATTATTATTGTTTTTATAGTCATCTCCATCAAAGTTGCATGTTAAGATAACCCCTCTATTTATTTCATCATTTGAATTATCTTTTCTGTCTTTTATTTTGAACAATTCTTTTCTTTTTTGGCTGAATAACAATAAAGAATTTGAGAAAAAGGAAAACAAGCTGAAATTGTATTTTTCAGTAGGATCAATATTACTATTATTATTTTTGTTTTCGTTATCATCATTATTAATAATACTTTCTTTTCTATTTGCATAATCTTCTTTCTCAAAATCCATTATAGCATATATTCTACTCCAGGAAATGCCAATGTGTTTGAGATGATAAGAAGATGCTTCTTTTTCATCACAGCTTCCTTTAGAAAGCCATAAGTTGGGACTTTCTGATACTTCAAAGGCTAACTTGGTTGGTTGGTTGATGAACAGAATATCATCATTTGAAATTTGTTTAAACTTATTGAAACCAAACCCATATAGAGTACTCATTTTATTAATTTTTAATACCATGAATGTCCAGAAGATAGTAATTTTACTGTATCAGAATTTTGAAAAAAAAAAGTGTATTGCCATTGCACTTTTAGTTAATTTCACCATAGACCAAAAATATCTGATTTACCATGGAAACGGTTTTTAAATGTTCATTTATAAAAAAACTTTCTGTGAATCTTTAAAAAGAAACAAAATGGACGTAAAGTTAGATGTTTGTCGGCAAGTTGAGTGGGATACAAACTACTTGAAAGATATTCCTCTGACTGACAAAGAGAGAAATGACATAGAAGAATCGCTCAGAGACAATCTTAATGTCACTGATGACTACAGTTTGTTTTTGTATGGCCAATATTTCTATGAAAAGGTTTATTATTATTATAATATAAAATACATAGATAATTTTTTTAAAGAGCGTTAAAATACAGGTTTAAAAATATTATACTTGCATATATTTTGAATTGAAGCAAGATTATGAGAAGGCCTACCATTACTTCGAAATAATGTCTAACCGGGGTGACAGTCAGTCAAAGTACAGTGCGGCTGTCTTGAACTACGACGGCTTGGGTACAGCCATAAACCAAGTTAAAAACTTCCTTCAAAATACTTTAATTGTTTACTGTTGGAAACCATCATTGATGAAAAGTTAAACTCTAAACGTCTAGGAGCTCGGATTCCAAATGATGCTGGAGCTGACCAAATCAGACGACCCGGTTGCCAAGCACCTTCTGCCAGCTGCCAATGTCAATGTCGGCAGAGCTTATTTCTATGGAGCGGGAGTACGCAGGGACGAGAAACTAGCTGAGAAGTCACATTCTTTCTTAATACGCAGCTTTCAAGCTTTACGTTTCTCACGTTTTCTAGTGATCCGTCGCATAATAATCCATGTAGAACTAAAAAAAGAAATTCTTTCATATTCAATATGCAGTTTTTAAGTTTGTAATCCTTCACGTTCAGACACTGGCAGTTGGCGGCAAATTTTCCTGACTTGACGTCAGGAGCTGTGGTGCAAGCTCAAATGACTCTTGGTCTTTTTTACAGCCTGCCAGACCACAAAAACTTGCCAGAGTCCTTCAAGTACCACAGCATGGCAGCCAGTCAAGGAGCTCTCGAGTCGATAGGTTTCACTTTTGGAGTTCATCTTGCCAAACTAAAAGGTTCAGCAACTGAACTTTAGTTTTTAATTAAGGAAACTCTACAGGAGCTCTGGGCATAATGTATCTTAATGGCTTGGGAGTCAGTCCTAACGATGCCAAAGGCTTCACTTGCATTAAAGAAGCTGCCAACAAGGGTATGCCAAGGAAATTTTCAAAAATTTAATAACTATACATCTTTTAAACCTATTAATATATTAATATTTTCTAATTATAAAAATATAAATATATTCAGAAGTTTAATTTACAAACATATGATAATACTAATATGTTTATTTTTTCAATTTTCGGAACGAAGGAAGCGTTTATGCCAAAGGAATGCTGGTGCAGTTTTATTATAAGAGAAAGATGTTCACCAAGTGTGTAGAGATCGCTTTGGAGTGAGTTTTTCTTTCTCAGACATTTTAATTGAGATTTTTTATAAACTATTAAACAATTTTTTCTAGAATAATAGACCTAGTAGATCTACCGAGTATCACCAGGAAAACTGGATGTTTGGAACACTTCATCAAACTGGGTTTGAACGATAATTTTGTAAAAATTAAACATTTCATTCAAATTCCACATTAAGGAAAACTTTCTTTACAAAAACTTCATTTACACTCGCAAGGAATCTCTACCGCCTGCTTCATGTACGCACGATGCCTGCAACAGGGACTTGGCGTGGAGAAGGACGAAGAAACCGCCAAGAAATACTACTCGAAAGTAGGCGGTGCTGCTGAGGCTTCAGTGCCGCGGTGGTGTGGCAATTAACTTTAGTGTGTGAAGTTCTCAAGTAGAATTTTACGTTGAAACTTCAATCTCCCCAATCCTCACAGAGCTTTCAACACGGCAAAAAAATCTGCTTCGAGCTCCACAAACAAATCTTGAGCGGTGCCATCTGAATGGTGATTCAAGATAGACTCTCATTTGTATCGGAGTATAAAGGAAAAAGCGTGAAAGAAACTTCTAATGCTGCAACTTGAAAACAATTGAGGACAGTGTCTTAAATTATTCATTTAACCCTCCACTTCAAATTATCTTAATTCATACAACTTTTTCTAAATCAAATTGCGAGTAACGCCTACTTTTGTTATTTTAGTTTTTATATATTAATTACTGCCTAACCACTTTAACAATTCTGGCTAAGGGTCTGAAATGAATTCGTTAAGGGGGCAAATGATAATGGTTTGCAAGCAATTTTGAATCAAGAGAGTCAGTGTGTGCATTTTGGGTGAGTGTCCATCACATTGATTTGCTTGTTAGCTATTACAAACGAGCTTACACGTTAAATTTATGATTAGAAATATTGCGATATTGCTTTTGAATTTTAGAATATATTCATTCATTCGGTCTTATTGGACTGAAAAATCTTTAAAAATGTCTCTGGTTTCAAAATTTTAAAGAACCACTGCTGTAAAATATTGTAGATTAGTTAATTAAAGATTTATGTTTTGTATTTGGATGCATTGAATTGTATTTTATTGCTTTTTATTTTATTGTTTTTAATTATATTGAATTGTATTTTATTGTATTTTATTTTATTTTATTTTATTGTATTTTATTGTATTTTATTGTATTTTATTGTATTTTATTGTATTTTATTGTATTTTAGTGTATTTTAGTGTATTTTATTGTATTTTATTGTGTTGAATTGTATTTTATTGTATTTTACTGTATTTTATTGTATTGAATTGTATTGAATTGTATTGAATTGTATTGAATTGTATTGAATTGTATTTTATTGTATTGAATTGTATTGAACTGGATTTTATTGTATTGAATTTTATTTTATTGTATTTTATTTTATTTTATTGTATTGAATTGTATTTTATTGTATTGAATTGTATTGAATTGTATTTTATTGTATTTTATTGTATTGGATTGTATTTTGTTGTATTGAATTGTATTTTATTGTATTGAATTGTATTTTATTGTATTGAATTGTATTTTATTGTATTGAATTGCATTTTATTGTATTGAATTGTATTTTATTGTATTGAATTGTATTGTATTGAATTGTATTGTATTGTATTGTATTGTATTGAATTGTATTCTATTGTATTGAATTGTATTGAATTGTATTTTATTGTATTGAATTGTATCAGTGTTGTTCCAGTTAACTGTAACTGTAACAGAACTGATAAATTAACTGAAAAATATGATTCAGTTAACTGTAACTTTAACTGTAACTGTAATTCACTGCATAACTGTAACTGAAATAGAAACTGAAAAACAAGAATACTAACTGAATAGTAACTAAAAAATATCTACTTAATAAATTGTAAGCGCTACAAGATAAAACATTGGCGGATGCACGTTTTTGAGCAATAATATGAATAATTTATTTTATTCTTCGAGTCCGATTATATTAATTTAGTTTTTTTACATAGTTACTTTTTTTGACCAGTTGAATTATACAAATTTTTATGAAATGTTTAAGGTTAATAGCGGCAGAAAACAAGAAAATGCCGTATGGGCGTATTTTATTTACGAAGCTTCATGCGACAAAAGAGAATGTCAGGTTTCAGAAGAGGATGATAAGGATAAGGAGAAAGTTACCAGGCAACACACTGTAGTTGATAATTATTTACGTATTTACATTTTTTAAAAATTGTTTACCAAGTTATGAGCATAATTTATAAGCCATTTAAATAATTTCAATTAAACAGTCGTAAATATATGCAATTTCTATCATTTAGGTTCAGAGAAAATGATTTATTTGATAAAAGATTATAAGAACAATGTAGAAGATCGAATTCGTAAAGATCTTCAAACTGGACATCGCGTTGTCATTAGCATGGATTGCTGGACTAAGAAGGGTCTTACACTTTCATGTCTCGGGATCTCAGCATTCTTTTATAATCCATCAATGCGTCGTGCAATTCAGGCCCTGCTAAATGTTCATTCTGTGTCTCACCCACATACAAGAGAAATGTTAGCACTTGAATTATTGAGTACCCTAGATTATTAGCTTCTTTTGCGCAAGACATTGTTTCAGCTCCCGCTTCACAAGCGTATGTGGAAAGGGTGTTTTAAGTGTGCAGAGACCTAACTGCAGGGGAAAAATCGCTTCAGCAAAAATCTGGAATTGAAGATATTTATGAAAATGAACAGCGTATATTATGAATAATATATTTATATATCTTTTAAATAATTTGACTTTTAAACATTAATTTGGGCTGTATTATAAATAAAAATTCATATTTTCTCCATCTTGATTAACTGTAACTGAAACTAACAAAAATAACTGAAACTGAAATAGTAAGTGAAAAATTAAAATTTGCATAACTGTAACTTGAATAGTAACTGAAAAATTAAATTTTTCATAACTGTAACTTGAACTTAAACTGAAAAATCCGAACTGGAAAATCACTGAATTGTATTTTATTGTATTGAATTGTATTGTATTTTATTGTTTTTTATTCTATTGAATTGTATTGTATTGTGTTGTATTGTATTTTATTGTATTGTATTGTATTGTATTGTATTGTATTGTATTGTATTGTATTGTATTGTAGTGTATTGAATTGTATTCCACACACTCCACCTTAATCCAAACTCTTCTCCACCTCGAAAATGTAAATTAAATTCCAGATAAAATCTGTCACTCCATTCATCGTATATTCTTACGTAAACAGAGCTATTTATCCAAAGCAAAAATAACGTTTATTTTTTTTCTATTTTTCAAAAAAACACTTTTCTTTAAAATGCATTGTCTTCATCTTTGTTCTTCCATTTTTGTTTCTGATACACCAATGTAAGTGACGCCAGAGATTTCAACTCCGAAATAGATGTTTCTAAAGTGCCATTTTTACAGCACCCAATTGACTCCGAATCATCATCAAGCAACTCCATGTCTTTGCACAGACGTAGAAGAAATACGTGGAAGAGAAAAATATAAATAATTTATTCAATCTATTATGAAAGACATAAGATTAAAACTTATGAAATAATAGTAATAATAGGAGAAATAATAAAATCTGAGTCAGTGTGATAGAGATCGATTTTTAGATTCGTCTTTTGTTTGACCTAGTCGCAGAAGCAAATAAAAAGTCAGAAGTTGTGTCTATGTGAGTGTGTGGTTGTGTGTGTCTGTGTGCGTCTTTGTGTGTGTGTTTGTGTGTGTAAATTAATGTGCTTTAACGTCTTATCAGTGTCTGTTGGTGTGTTCGTCTGACTGGCTCTCTGCTGTTATCTTTTTTCCCTCCACCAAACATCATACTGCTATTCTGATATCAACAAAACTCTTAGTTTCTTTATATTTTCCACCATCATTTCATAAAAATAGTTCTCATCATCATTGTCATCATCATCATCAGTGTCATAATTATCATCATTAGTGTCATAATTATCATCATTAGTGTCATAATTATCATCATTAGTGTCATAATTATCATCATTAGTGCCATAATTATCATCATTAGTGTCATAATTATCATCATTAGTGTCATAATTATCATCATTAGTGTCACAATTATCATCATTAGTGTCATAATTATCATCATTAGTGTCACAATTATCATCATTAGTGTCATAATTATCATCATTAGTGTCATAATTATCATCATTAGTGTCATAATTATCATCATCGTCATCATTACCATCATCGTCATCATCATCATCATCATCAGCAGAACTAAGACACCGCAATATTCCTTCAGTTGCTCGCTTCCGTATCCTGATGTGGATAGTTATTAGGTGTCTGTGTGCTTGTGCTTGTGCGTGCATGTGTGTGCACGTGTGTTTGTGTTTTCGTGTTTGTGTGTTCATATATTTATATCGATGTATGTATATGTGAATGAATGAGTGCGCGCTTTTTATTCATTTTCTGAAAGTAATTTATTTATTACGAAACGATGACCACTTCACCATCTTACCACACAACCACACCACACCACCACACCACCACACCACCACCACACCACCACACCACCACCACCACACCACACCACCACCACACCACACAACCACACCACCACACCACACCACCACCACACCACCACCACACCACACCACCACCACACCACCACCACCACCACACCACCACCACACCACACCACCACCACACCACACAACCACACCACCACACCACACCACCACCACACCACCACCACACCACCTCACCACCACCACACCACCACACCACACCACCACACCACCACCCCACCACCACACCACACCACCACACCACACCACAACCACACCATACAACCACCACACCACACCACACCACACCACCACACCACCACCACACCACACCACCACCTCACCCCCACCACACCACACCACAACCACACCATACAACCACCACACCACACCACACCACACCACCACCACACCACACCACCACACCACCACACCACACCACCACACCACACCACCACCACACCACACCACCTTACCACACCACACCACACTACCACCACACCACCACCACCACACCACCACCACACCACACCACACCACTTTACCACACAACCACCACACCACCACCACACCACACCACCACCACCACCACACCACCACCACACCACCACCACCATCACCACACCACCATCTTACCACACCACCACACCACCACCACCACCACACCACCACACCACCACACCACCACCACCACCACCACCACACCACCACACCACACCACCACACCACCACCACACCACACCACCACACCACCACACCACCACTCCACCACCACCACACCACCACACCACCACCACACCACACCACCACTCCACCACCACCACCACACCACCACACCACCACCACCACACCACCACACCACCACACCACACCACCACCACACCACACCACCACACCACCACTCCACCACCACCACACCACCACACCACCACCACACCACCACACCACCACACCACCACTCCACCACCACCACACCACCACCACACCACCACCACTACCAATTCACCCAAATACTATCCTTTTCTTTCAAAACTCTTCACTCCCCCTCCATTTTAAGCCTCCAACTACGTCATCGTTGCCATGGATATGAACTGGCCAATGGTAGAGGCCAGTTTGTATTTTCAAATCATGCCAAACTATTTGCCTTCGCTAGCCCTGTGTTAGGTAAGGGCAAATATGTCATTCATTTTTATTCTATTTTTCATCTTCTCTTATTAATGGTTTTGTTCGGTTTTGCAAAGAAAAAATATAGATAGAATTATTTAGTAAACAAATAGTTAATCAAAACTAATAGCCAGTAATTGGATACATCCTTATAACTTATAAGGCTGTATCCTTATATAATATAATATAAGTCACTTCTATATAAATATAATATATATTTTTATATCTTTGGTCACTTCAAATCTGCTTCATATTTATTATATATAATTATTTGAAAAATGTATAATTGAAATCGTTAATTGAAAATTAAGTTTTATATAGTTCACCAAAAGCACACAAAAGAACCATTATTCTGTATGACAGAGCATAAAATTTGCCTTTTGAAAGACAGGAAATGAAGAGGTGAAAATAATTAAATGAAATATGGAGTAAATTAAAAATCAGCAGGAATCTTTTTTCAATGGGTGCTTCCTAGCAACGACATTTTAAAGCTTTTCGAAAAAATTATATAAATTAAATTTTTTTTGAAAAAATAGTTCACGCAAGTTATGCAGCTATTTTCTTTTTTCCAATTAAATGTAACATTTGAACAATGATTTGAGGTTTATTTTATTTTGCCAAAAGTCACAAAATGAAAGAAAAAAATTAGTTACAAACATTTATATATATATATATTATTCTAAAAAATTTCATGACACGTTTTTAATAATCTATCTTTAAATCTCGTCAGTTGATTAAAAAATGCATAAAAGGGGTAGAAAAAGAAATATAAATCAAATTTTTAAAATTGAATAAAATAATATTTAATAGGTTATTAATAAAAACCCTTATGCAAATTATCGTTCAAAAGTATAAATTAGCATTAGTGAATTTGAAAGCAAAATTAAAACTAACTTTAAATTACGCATAAGTCGGGTATGGGTTAAAGGCGTGGTGATTGTGTGGGTAGAAGTTAGCATGGGGGTGGGGGTGGTGATAGTAATGATCGTTTGGATTTCTATTTGCATGGGGTGCATGGGTGTTCCAGTAGTAGGCCGGAGAAGCCAACATAGCAGCTGTGTGAGAGGCTGTGAGGACAGAGGATGATGTGACAGCTACTATTGGAGATGATGACGATGATGATGAGGAAGAAGAAGATGATGGTAATGATGAAGTCAGTGATGATGATAGTGATAGCGAAACGATGTTTGGTGAGACAATGGGTGATAGGAATGGTGAGGGTTGAGGGGGAAAGTTGAAGGGGTGGTGGTGTGAGGGAGGCTGTGGAGCGGGGTAGGGGTGGTAGTAGTTGTGGTTGTTGTGCTTGCTCTGGTAAGACGAATGAATGCTGTACGGAGTCATCAAGCCTCCTGAAATCATTATCATCATCGTCATCATCCATCATCATCGCCCAAACTCATTTTCTTTATCATCATCACCCATCATTATCATCATCATAATCACCCATCATTATCAGCATCATCATCACCCATAGTGATAATCATCATCACCCATCATTATCATCATC